>OY776101.1:6766914-7239414 GCA_963675205.1 Catocala nupta | reverse complement strand
CAACAACAACAGCAACAACAACAGCAACAACAACAACAACAACAACAACAACAACATAGATATCACGCTGGTAAGTCAATACATAAAATACAATAAAATCATCAAATTGCACGGATGGTCAGCGTCGAAAAACCCTACGGTTTTTAGGTAGGTAGGTAGGTAGGGTTTCTTGACGATCCAATCTTCGAATGTATTCGCAATAGAGCATTCAAATTCGAATGATTCGTTATCGAAAGGTCGAGTGTTCGAATCCCACCCATCGTACTACCGACGTGAACGCACAAGCATACTAGCTTAATTGGATTAACAGGAATAACTAGTAATTTATGACCCATATTGCTATTAATCGTTACAATAAAATGATGTGTGTATTGATTGACAATTCTCGTCTGCTCCGTGCCTCAGAGAGCACGTTAAGCCGTCGGGCCCGGCTGCCATGAACATCTCTAGCAGTCGTTATTGGGGCAGTCGACACAAAAGATCCCACTGGGTCGAAGTGGCGCCGGTCTGTACTGACTGGCCCCCACACAAGATAAGATAAGATATCGGCAGGCTCGTATAGTACAGTACTGCTTATAGGACAAAAACGAAAATAAAAATGTATACATGACTCGATGAAACAAAATTTTTCATCAAGTCATATGTATTCGAATGTAATACTTATTCGACCATTATTCGAATAAGTAATAGTCACTATCGACACAAATATCGTCTACCTTTTAGTGGAAGACGTTCAATTTTGGAATCAATTGCTATGTTTTGGTGACGGATATGATATGCATGGGATGACGATCGCAAGGTCATAAGCTTAGTGATTGGTGGGCAGGCAAGCAGGAATGATGACGCGGCGATCGAGTCGCTCCCAAACCATTGCACTACCGAAGTTAATCTGCTTCTAAGAAATATATATAGATAGCTTGGTGGAAGACCGTCTCGAGTTCGACCCAAGGCGCGCATCTCTGACTTTTCGAAGTTATGTGCGTATTAAACAGTTAGTTATCGCTTGCTTTAACGGTGAATGAAAACATCGTGAGGAAACCTGCATGTCAAAGAGTTCTCGATAATGTTCTCAAAGACATGTGAAGTCTGCCAACCCGCACTGGGCCAGCGTGGTGTACTATGGCCTAACCCTTCTCACACTGAGAAGAGGCCCGTGTCCAGCAGTGAGACAATTTAATACAGGGCTGAAGTTATTACTCTATTGTTTGTTTTATTAGCAGGAGCTGGAGAATACGTGTCGGGCGCGGGGCACGCACCGCCGACTACGGTACCGCACGCACATCCACAACACATTATGCACCAGGTACTGTCTTGTGACACACACACATAATAATACAAGTTAAGCCGTCCCTACAAAATGGCTGGATCAACGAAATGCGTATAGAAAAATATGTCAATTTGAATAGGTATATAGTTGAATTTGCGCTTACGTCGAGAATATACAGGCATAAGCTTACGCTGGAAGCTGGGAGCAACAAGCACTGCGATGCCGTGCTTCTATTGTCATATCTCTAGAAAATGTATGATCGAAAACAAGAGGAAAATACGTAGTCGGATTTGTGCTCATGCTGGGTGCAGCGCTTATTGGGTTACCGTGCTTCTGGTAATCGATCTCTTGAAAATCTATGACTGTCAACATGGGGCGAATGATAATTTGGAATTTGTGCTTACGCTTTGAGCAGCAAACACTGCGTTAACATGCTTTAGGTAACAGTTCTCCTTAAAATCTTGACAATTAGTATGGAGAGAATAATAGAGTAGAATTTGTGCATACGTTGCAGCAAACCCTGCATTACTTCGTTCTGGGTTGTAGATATCGGCGATAATCGTGAGTGTAGAAAGGAGACTGATCATTTATATAAGGAAGTTGGTCCAAGTGCTGCCCAACACTGACACATAATGCATAATATTCCTTAGAGTAATACTAGTCTGTAGTCCAAAGCACATCAAAATCTATCCGAGCAGAATTTAGAAAAATAAATTATTTTGCATTTTAAACTGAACAAAAATCATAATTAACTGATTATGGTACGGAAAACCAACACGATCGGGGAGAGGTGAGGCGCAAGACGCACTGCTTAACGTTCCTTCCGAAGCACGTGGCTGAAACACCGCCAACTTCCTGACTCTGGGCTGTTATTGAGAATTAGAAAAACCTAATAACACTTTTTGGCTCAGCCCACCGAAGCCTGCAGTAGCTATTTATCAACCGTCATCATTGTCGTCGAGAATAATTCTGTAGAGAAATGAAGCAGGGCCTAACGACGTCTCAGTGCCTAGCCTACCCTAAATACCAAACTACGCACAAAACGTGAGCACAGCAGCTGCCAGTTGTTCTTCGTCCATTATAAGAAGAGCAGCAATAGTGTTTGATGCAATCTAGTCCATGATTATTCTCGTCAATTAAAATATAGCTATGGTAGATTTTAGGGGACGTGTGTCTACTCTTTATATGCGCTCGTACAAGTTGAACATTATTGGAAGGTATCGAAAAATCTAAGTGGTCATTAAGCTGGCAGTTATATTTATCCGACTACGGTGAAGCCAAAAGGATGGGTAATGATTTTGGCAGTCTGGGTATGTTTGTTTGTATGTTCCACCGTAGCGCCTAAATTACTGAAACGATTTTAATAAATGAGGTGTCAATAGATTCGTAATAATGGCCCGGATGACATATAAATTTTAATGAAGTCCTTTTTAGACCCTTTTTTACGTGGTCGGGTTATAGTTTAAACTTTTATTATTTTGTATAATGAAATAGTGATGCGTACATGTTCGCTGTAATAGCTTGGCGCCAGTTTGATTTGGTAGTTTTCTACAGCGAATTGAGACAACGCCTTCAGTGAAATGCAGCAACATTATCCTCCACTACTGAAACATTTGGAGTTGGCTCTACTTCGGTTTAGCCTTCTTTGATCTACATACCCCATCTGAATGCAGATAATTGTTTTTGTATGTAAATGTTTAAAAAAACAGAAAATAATGTAAATCTTAAAAATAAGACTTGTTACTTCTCGCAAATCCCGGTAGCGAATATCTTTTTAATTTTTTTAGTATCTATTACTTTAAGGGGAAAAAGTAAAAGTAAACCCATTTCTGGGCAACACTTAGGCCAGACCCGGTCAGTCTCCTTTGTCGCCGTTTTGAACAGTTTCTTTGATGAATATCATAGTGCGTCGTCCGACATAATTTAGCTTGTAAATCAGATTTTCTCTCTGATAAATCCACGTTAACAGTTACTAGTGGTAGTTATGGAATAGTGGTGTTTGCCGTCGTACTGATAAAATGACCAACGATTGTTACCTGGATAGGGCAGACGTTGTAGGGGCTAAGGATACGCCACACGAGGCTTCTGTGCTTGCAGTCAATGTGGTCGGATTCTAGTCATGAATAATATACGAGGGCGGATTGAAAAGTACTGGGCTTGATACAGATCCATTCAATTCTGAAACTTAAAACTACCCACATTATTTAGTTCAGTTCAAACTGGTTAACTGTACGAAGTTTGAAACTTGTGCGATAATTAGTTGAGATTTTATAAATTTATTTATCAAGCAATTCACCGTAATTTCCGCGAATGGAGCAAACTGAGCAGCGTGCTGTGATTAAGTACCTCCATAAGAAGGACATATCACCAAAGGCCATCCATGATGATATGGTCAGTAACTCAGTTACATTAGAGGATTCTGCTCTGTCATATTCAACAAAATTCAAGCGTGGTAGAGAGAGTGTGAAAACCGAATCCCGCACTAGAAGGCCTTCAACGTCCACAATTGACGAAAATATTGAAGTACCTTTTCAATATTTTTTTATTGATTTAGTTATTATTGCATAACCTTTTCAATATTTTGGACCAAATATGGGTTCATCACAGTTCACCGAAAACACAACAACAATCAAAACAGTGGAGAAGATCCTGTTGCCCACCCTCTAAAAAGGCTAAATCGATTTTGTCGGCAAATAAGCTAGCTTCAGTATTTAGGGACTCGAAGGGCGTGATTATAGTTGATTATCCTGAAAAAGGTCAGAATATAAACTCTGATTACTATTGCACCTTACGTAACGTAGTGATTTGTTACGTTCACGTGAACTAATAAAACAAAAACGGAAATGCTCAGAAAAACAGTCTTGTTTCATCAAGGTAATGCTCGTGTTTATACATATGTGCAATCAATGGCTGAAATTAATAGTCCGTCTTATTCACCTTATCTGGCACCATCCAACTTCTTTCTGTTTCCTAACCTAATAAAGCACTAAGGAGGTCAGATATTTTCGACAAAAGACTTGGTCAAAGCAGCAGTAAACGCGTGTTTTAACACCCTGGACGAATTATTTTTTCAACGGTTTAAACGCTTTAAAGGAGATGTGGCAAAGTATTGTTTTGATGATGGTTGTTGTCATGATGGTTGTTGTCATGATGGTTGTTGTGATGATGGTTGTTTTGATGATGGTTTTTTTGATGATGGTTGTTGTCATGATGGTTGTTGTGATGATGGTTGTTTTGATGATAGTTGTTTTGATGATGGTTGTTTTGATGATGGTTGTTTAGATGATAGTTGTTTTGATGATGGTTGTTGTGATGATGATTGTTTTGATGATGGTTGTTTTGATGATGGTTGTTTTGATGATGGTTGTTGTCATGATGGTTGTTGTGATGATGGTTGTTTTGATGATGGTTGTTTTGATGATGGTTGTTTTGATGATGGTTGTTGTCGTGATGGTTGTTGTGATGATGGTTGTTTTGATGATGGTTGTTTTGACGAAGGTTGTATTGATTATGGTTGTTTTGCCCTACAGCAGGTACGCGGCGGTTCCCACGCGTCGTCGCCGCCGCAACACGCACTCCCGCCACAGCAACAGCAGCAACAACATACACAACAGGTAATATTACCCATATTTCAAATCAAATCAATTTACTGTTAAGGTAGATACTAACGTACGAAATAAATTTTCATATTTGCCCACAGGTGAGGCTAGGCATGTTGGAACAGCAACAGATGGCCGCCGCAGTACCACACCCTCATCACTCGATACATAACCTGCCACAACCACACACTATTGGTAATTGTTTGACATATTTTTATATAAACAGTATAAGATCTTGTACACGGCTAGAGTTAAAAACCTATTATATAAATCTAGTAGACGAGAACGAGAATCGAGTGTGTAGTTAAGATAGTTCTGTCGTTGGGCTATGCGTATATAGTTGAATGCGTAAGACGATTACGACTTAATTGTTTTTATACGTATTCCAACAAATAAAAATAATTTCTTTTATAATGTAATATGTTACAAAATAATGTGGTAAAAAATATACATACATACATGCATAGATTCACGTCTGTTTCCCTGAGAGGTAAAAATATAGCAATCATTTATTGACATATTATAATAAATGAGTATCAGCCAATGAGTATTACTTTGTTTTCATTTAATTAGAGCCCTGGTATACAGAAAAGAGTCATTATATATTATACTTAAATAATTAAAAAATACATCTCAGGTAGGTACTATGTTGGAAATAAATTTATTTATTTATTGTTTTGGGGTCATTGTGTATATTGAATCTAGAATTATTTTCCGTAGTATTACACACGGTATTCTGTAACATTTTTACGTTAGGCTAAATCTTTCTTAAACGAGAAAATAATTGACCGCTTGACATTAATTTGACAGCGGTTGAACTATCTCCATATTGAGATTATTTTTGTTACCATTTCCCTAAATACACTAAGCACACATTTTATGTCTTCAGGTCAGTTACAGCCGTCACAAGCATATGCACCGCCAGCGATGATGCCCGCTCAATACATGCAGGTTAGTTTTATTTTATACAAGCTTATACTCACGGCTTTGCTATCGTTTACAGGTATAAAAAATGCTAAGTCACGATAACTTATTAATTTATAGGTAGTAGAGCTAAGCTGGTTACAGCAAGAATGGGTCGGCTCGACCGGAGAAGTACTACCCTCTCACAAAAAATCGACGTGAAATAGCAGTGTTTCACTGCTGTGTTTCGTTCGGTGAATGAGAGCGCCGGAGGCCTAAGCATGAGGTGACGATTCTCGCAGCTTATGAGGGACCTGCAGAGTATTCGTAGTCATTGTGTGGGTGTCGCGAGTCGACCTGGTGGCCAGGGAGAGTCGTAGAAACGGTGCTCTCCTGGCCGCCCGCGGTATAGTCCAGAGGTCCAACCGAGTCTAACCAACTTGGTTGGCTGCCTCATCATGCCGCGCATAATCTCAAGGTGGCTCGTCGTGCCGGATGGTGACCGGAGGGTGGGTCTCGGCGACCACTTTCGGGAGGGTACGAGGGTCCTTCCGTCCGTCGGTTCGGCTATCGCCTTACCACACAGTAATATGACGAAACCTGCTCTGTGCCTTGCCTCACTTCGCTGCGAGAAAAGCCGCCTCTTTTTTTTTTCACGCTTCTCCTTCCTTTCACTCTATGGGAGTACGAACAAAGCATTGTCGTTCAACAGCAGCTAATCGCCGAAACCCCACCGCTGCTTCCTCTTCCTGTGTCGTGGAGTTTATTAACATCAAAGGACTCCACGCTAACCTTAATGCTGTCCATCACCACCTGGAGACGGCTCGGCCGGCAATGCTTTTTGTAAAGGATACACAAATACGCTGTCCTGCAGACACAAACTACTTGCAATACCCGTGCTAGAGGAGTGTTTCCTCGTAAAAGCCGGGGTATGCTTATTTGTTAGGGCGGATATTTGCTGTCGCCGTCTGCTCTGCCTAGAAGCCCTTCCTTCTCTGTCCTTTGGGTACACGTAGATCATGGCTCTTTCAGCCAAATCTACATGTGCCTCTACCAAATCCATTCAAGAGACGCTGAGACAACTCGACTCTTCGATTACCTAAGTCCGGCGGCAGACGATGCGCAGGAGCAGTTTCCGAACGCTGAGTTGGTGTTCTTGGGAGATTTCAATGTCCACCATGAGACCTGGTTGGGTTCTCCCAAAACAGACCACGCGGGACGAACTGTCCATGCGTTCGCTCTCACGCATGACCTGTCGCAACTGGTACTCCAGCCCACTCGGATACCGGACATTGCAGGTCAGGCGCCCTCTCTGTTCTATCAGCTGCTGACGAGTAACCCGAACCGGTACAGTGTGTCGATTCGTGCTCTTCTGGGCACCTCAGACCACTGTCTGGTTTGTGCCACAGCTGTTGTTGTTACGCCCCCATGACCCGAGGGGGCAAGACGACGACTATGGCACTACTCGTCAGCAAACTGGAATAGAATGCGGGAATACTTCGCATCCATCCCTTGGGCTCAACGCTGCTTTGTGCACAGGGATCCATCAGAGAGCGCTACTGCTGTTGCTGATTAAATCATCCTGGGTATGGAATAATCTATTCCATACAGTGATGTCATGAGCGGCGGCAGGAAAAGGCCTTGGTTCGGTCGTGAATGCGCATGATGCTGTTGAACGCAAACAGACAGCGTATCTTACGCCGTAGGCATTGTCCCTGAGGCTTAGAAGGAGGCGAACGTTCAACAGATTCCCAAAAAGAGGACCGTTCCGAGCCAGGCAACTATCGACCCATAGCTATCACCTCGGTGCTCTCCTATGTGTTCGAGCGGGTTATAAACACCCAAATTGTCGGCTACCGACATTCCGGCTACGGGGGATCACTCGTTGATCAATGATCGCCAATACGGATTTCGGGCTAAACGATCAACGGGTAATCTTCTAGCGTTTATCACGCATCTCTGGGGTGAGGCTATGGCCAAGCACGGCGAGTCTTAGGCTATCAACCTTGATATAGCCATAGCTTTCGATAGAGTCTGGCACTGATCTCTTCTTCCCAATCTTCTGGCCTATGGCTTGCCCTCTTAACTGTGCACATGGATTGCAAGTTTCCTGCAGAAGCGTCGTATTCGGGTCCCTTACGACGGTCGCGCTTCCAAATTTATGCAGGTCAATGCAGGAGTGCCTCAGGGGTCCGTCTTATCCTCTACGCTCTTTCTTCTGCATATCACTGATATGTTGAATCTTGGCAACATACATTGTGATGCGGACGACATTACCGTGCATGGGCGGTATCTCGGACATCCTAGAGTAAAACAGGCTGAGGTTGAGGGGAAAAGGCAGGGTCTTGTCGTTGAATTTGATCAGACCTTAGACCGCATCTCTGAATGGGGTGCCAAGAACTTGGTCCAGTTTAACGCCAAGAAGACCCAGGAATGCGCGTTCTCAACAAAAAAGTCTCCGATCCTCGCCCTCCCTTCTCTGAAGAATACTCCACTGGTGATACGTGGCAGACTCTCCATCTTAGGTATGGATCTTAGGTATGGATCTTAGCCGCTCCCGTAATCCTAAAACCTACATCGAGAGCGTCATTAAGCAAGCTTCGCGAAAACTCGGAGTTCTGAACAGGGTGGTTCTTCACGCTGTGCCTATTGTATAAGGCACAAGTGCGCCCTTGCGTGGAGTACTGTTCTCATCTTTGGGTTGGCTCCGCGCAGCACTTGCTGGACGCTCTTGACAGGTACAGCGGCGGGCTGTCCGTATCATCAGAGAACCAGAGGTCACGAGTTCACTGGAACCTCTGCAACTTCGTAGGAACATTGCCTCATTGGCATGTTTCTACATAACATACCAAGGGGAGTGCTCTGAAGAGTTACTCCACCTTATCCCGCCATCCCGTTTTCTATCCAGAACAATGCGTGGTGGGCTCAGATGCCATCCTTACACGGTAGAGTCGACTAGAGCGCGTACCAACAAGTTTGGGTCCTCATGCCTCTGCCGAACGATCAAGGCATGGAATTCTCTGCCAAGGCACGTGTTTCCTTCTACCTTCATGAAGATTGAAGGAAGGATTTAAGGAAGTTGGTAACACGCTTAAAAGCGGGGCGAGAAAAACACCTTTTCAGGCCGTCCATGTAGAGACCTCATCATCGCCTCGGCTACTATGAGGACGGTGTGGAGGCCACTGCTCTTAGACCACACGACTGCTTACCATCAGGCGGAGTGTGGTCATTTCGACGAGCAAAATAAAAAGAAATCACTATGTGTAAATAATTATGATGATAAGTTACTCCGTGACAAACGGACTAACCAATAAAACACATATATAGAGCATACTGTTTCTGGCATGGTCAATCCAACAACATCGATACGACACCCTGACCTATTGAAGGGTGCCTCAAGACGAAGGCCCTTTCAGCGGGTAAAGCTTTTCTCCGTGGTTGTAGTGTAAGCTCAGTTGTCAGTGATGGTTCGCTGGCTATGAATCGGATTTGCAAGGTTATCTTTGTCACGGATTTGTTCCTAATAGCGTTCTCTTAAAGAAGAATACAACTCCCAACCCTAAGAGTGAGCTCGTTTATTTGACAAGTCATGGGCTGTGACGTGACGCGTGGTAATTGTGCGTATGTAAAAAGATCAATTTAAATTTTAGGACACAAGTCCTGCCTGCCTGCTTTTTTACACTATAAAAGTATGGACGATGAATTTGTATTGTCACTGATCTATGGATCACAGTCCGTGGACTGATCAGCTTGAAATTCGTCTACAGAAATTTTTAGGCATCATAATTTTGTTACATCGGGTGACAACAACATTGGCCACGTCGTGACGCGTGCGCTTTCATATACATACATCATTACTTTTAGTAAATTGGATTAAACAAATGGCACGATATCGGTTCAGAGGATTAAAATCATCTCGGCATGTTATCCTGAATATGATATTACTCGTCACTCGTGACTGTAATATACATACTGTTAACGACGTCACACTGATTTGTTTGTTGTGATGTCTCTTATGGCCCAGTTTCTATATCCAAGAACAACTCGTTTTAGCTATGGACACTCAACTTTGTCATACTTTTCATAATATTACCGTACGTTAAACGATTCGTTTCTTGACATAGAAACCAGGCCATAGAGAACGAGCTATAACAATAATAATTTATTTCGTTCACGTTGGACCTATGTCTCCGTGTAATCCTCCCAAAGGGCCAGGTATTTTCCTAATATAATATGTTAGAAAATACCTGTGATAAGAAAAACAATAATAATCATTTATTTCGGGATGCATAGGCCCATAGATAAATAGTTTAACCTACATTTACATATTATAAAATTTTATGTTAGTAAATACATTTTAATACTATGTTAGTAAAACTTCACTTCGGACCCTTAATACTTGTGCGCTCGGCTGGTACTTGTCCGCGGAAGTCGCGGAATACAATGAATGACTGAATATAATAAAGCCTAAGCTAACGTGTACATTTGTATATTGCAGCAAAGCGGTAACGGCGCCGTGTTCGGCGGCGCTATGTTCTCCGCCGCGCCGCACGCCGCGCCGCACGTCGCGCCGCACGCCGCGCACGCGCCGCACGCGCCTCACGCGCCTCATGCCGCTCACTCCGCGCACGCGCCGCACGCGCCGCACGCGCCACACGCGCCACACGCGCCGCACGCCGCGCACGCGCCGCACACCACGCACGCGCCGTCCTACCCGCACCAACACCCGCAGCTCTATCCGCATCACAATTATGTACGTATCATACATTCAAGCCTACTACATACAGACATTGGAGGGGGAGCGGTACCGGTGATAGAGTTTTTGTATTGTCCGAATTAGTAATTGCCGGATCGTGTGTGTAATGTTCTATACTAATACGAACAATATCAGAGTTCCGCTTACCTAGTTTCGACAGGACGTGTGGCTGCAGGCCACCAACGAAGGCCTCAAAATAGAATACATGTTTTAAAAAAGTATAATGATAAAAACCGGATTGCAATATTGATGACATCAACTACACTATCAATAGTAAATTATCACTTAAATTATTATTTGTTCACAAAACGTGAATAAGTAAATCAGTTATAAATAATAAGAACAACAATGGACTAAGAATCGTACCCTGAGGGACTCCGTATGTAACTCGTAATCCTCGGACATTATTCCTGTTAATAAAAGTTTCTAAATCTCATATTCCAATGGAATATTACATAACTCAGTGTCCAGCATATTACAATTTTTCTAACTTTCTAGGCATACATCTATTGAACAATATTTCATGGTAGATTTAATCAAAAGCCTCAGCCAAATCACATCTTTATACTGCTGCCTATTTAATCAACTAAATAAAAGCTAAGCTCCTCCAATGTTGAATGAGTTACGTCTTGTCGGTATCATAGAAGTCATTATTATTAATATTGGTAGGTGCCGCAAGCGGGAGGTGTGACGTATTACAACTGTGCTGAACAGGAAGTGCCGCCGCCGAGAGCGCAGCGCCGACCTACCGCCGCCATACCCATCGTCAGCCCGCACCATGCAGACAGGTATTTACCACCAACACACACACATATTAGCACTAACCCACACACATTATTTATGTGCATACATTACATATGTGCCGGTAGTAAAATTTGTGTGGTAATCCACCAACACACACAAATTTTACTACCGGCACACAGTGGGCTGAAATTCGTGTTTCATAGACATTCAAATCCTTTTTTGAAAGCGACGCTTTTTTTTGCTTGGATACGATCGGGAATACCTTCTATATACCTGTTATGATAAACTTTTGGGTTTATAATCGAAAACATCGCTCTAAGAATTTTTTTCGAAAAAATTTGTATGGAGTCGACACAATAAATTATGATATCTCCGTTATCGCAAAATTGCGCCTAATATCCTCTTAGGTTATTAATATATGAATTATTTTTGATTTTTTGACATACTCCATGACAAGGTCAGAAGTGCGCTTTTTTTTTTTTAATCTTTAAAAATATTTTATCTTTTGTTTTGTTTATTTTTTGGTTTTAACTAATATCAAGCTTAACAACCCACAACTTCAGATGAACCCATCAATGTTTCAAAATTTAAAGAATATGCGTCCATTACTGCTGAGAAATATGTGGAATTGTACAGTTGGTACTACATGTCATCAACAGTGCACACGATACTGCTTCACGGAGCCGAAATTATTGCTGCTAACGCAATTGTTCCGATTGGGTGTTTATCTGAAGAAGCTTCAGAAGCGAGGAACAAGGACTTTAGAGAACATAAAGACGAGGAGACGAAGAGAACATGAAGATATCTTTAATTTTCTTCTACTTTCGTCCGATCCGCTTATTTCAGCAGTAAGACCAACGTTGGATACCAAGAAAAAGAAACCTTTGTTTGATGAAACATTGGATCTGCTGAATCTTCAAACACCTGAATTTGAGTTTATGGATATTGATCAAATAAATTCTGACTCCGAGTTCGATTCTGAAGATAGTGATTCAGAATAGGCAATATTTTTAAATAATATATAAATTGTTTTATTTAATTTTGTCATATATATATTTATTGTAATTTTTTACCCTATTTTAATTTTAATGAGATGTTATTTGTATGATTATTTGTATTGCACAACTACTAAAATTTACTTTAAAGTGTATTTCTAGTGCTACTAAACTAACCACAGAATGTGTCTTATGATGTTTAAAATATTGAATTACAACTAATTTTTTAGCCTAATTATCCAATAGATATTAAAGTAGTAGTAGTAGATAGTGGTGCTGATTCCTGCAGACACCTGCTAATTTTGGGTGAAGGTGTCTGCAGGACTCAGCGCCAATGTCAGATCACGATTTGTATTTAAGTCATTATGTGTAAATGTTTCTATGTTAGAAATATAAGCTTAAAGAAATCAAGCTAATTTTGTATGGTTTTTAATGAGTTTCACTTTCTAATATTGCACACAACAAATTTGCGTAAGTATCTAGTCTATATACATCCAAGTTAAGCTTGATATTAGTTAAAACCAAAAAATAAACAAAACAAAAGATAAAATATTTTTAAAGATTTAAAAAAAAAAAGCGCACTTCTGACCTTGTCATGGAGTATGTCAAAAAATCAAAAATAATTCATATATTAATAACCTAAGAGGATATTAGGCGCAATTTTGCGATAACGGAGATATCATCATTTATTGTGTCGACTCCATACAAAATTTTTCGAAAAAAATTCTAAGAGCGATGTTTTCGTTTATAAACCCAAAAGTTTATCGTAACAGGTATATAGAAGGTATTCCCGATCGTATCCAAGCAAAAAAAGCGTCGCTTTCAAAAAAGGATTTGAATGTCTATGAAACACGAATTTCAGCCCACTGTGCGGCACACACATATTACCACCAACACACACAAATTTTACTACCAGCACACATAATAATAATCCTTTCAACACTTATTACCACGTCTCACCTTATTTTATTTGTGGAGGAACAGTGTGTGATTTCCCTCCAGCACAAAGGAAGGATCCTCCGACCAGGCTCACCAGGCATGGCAGGCCGCGGCCCGGCGGTTGATGTTGGGAGCTTGTATATATACATAGTCGCTGTGTAAATATTACTTATGTGATTCGGAATATTGTGTGACGTCATTTGCGCTTATTGTATATAGCGCCATCTGTTAAAAGTAGGCTGAACTACTTTGTCTGTGCGTAGTCGCCACCTATTCATACAGTAAGAAACTTAATTCGATACACACTTGCAATATTTTGATTTGCTCTATCTTTCAAGATTATAACAAATGTTTATAACAGCAATTGTTCAGAGATATCTGATTTAATCATAGTTAGAATAATAATTAAAATTCTAATTCATAAAATACTCTAACAAATAGGTTCATTGTTTATTATTTATGTTGCTAACTATACCACTCCATATCTCATCGTCACCATACTCATGTCATAGCAGAATATACAGCGGTTTCAGAGAGAGATAACGGTAATTTAAGCCGTTATATCACAAATCGCAGATACTTATAGAAAGCTGGCTCAGTTGGATTACATCTATTTGCGCTATAATCGTCATTCGGCCGAATTCCTCGTCGCTCGTTTAGAGTAATTTTTTTCGTGCGTTTTATTTAGCCGTCTTTCTTAAAAGTTGTATTCTTTGGTTGCTTTAAATTATTAATAATTGGCTGTTTATTAACTCACATGTGTGTCATGTACACACACACACACACACGCACACACGCACACGCACACACGCACACACACTCACACACTCACACACTCACACTCACACACTCACACTCACACACTCACACTCACACACTCACACACACACACTCACACACTCACACACTCACTCACTCACTCACTCACACACACAATCACACAATCACACAATCACACATCACACATCCCTAATGTAACACAATATTGTCTTACGTTTACGGGAATGTTATTCATTGACATTAAATTACTTTATACGGATTTTATCGCCTTGGATATTTAACAATTTATTACAAAATTATTAAAACAATTTATATTTAAGTTTACGCTTTCCCCGACGTTTCGGTTGCTTATCGGCGGCATGGTAGTTGTCTCAATGTTATTAAGTGTAGTTATTTCAAGTTTTAATAATTTAATTAGCTTAAAAATATTAAGGTTCAATAGTAGTAGTGTAACAGTTTCAAAATTATATAATAAAGTGTTAAACAAACAACGCGATAAAATCCGTATAAAGTAGTTTAATTTCAACTAATATAACACGACATGTTTCTATAGCATTTTAATAATTGGTACTTATAATCACTTTTAGCAGACCAGCGAACTCTACGGAGAAGGATAACATAGACAGGATTGTGGAGAATATGTTCGTACGGAAACCTTGGCCGGCGACACATGGAGCCGGTGAGTAAAACATAAATCTAATAATATACATGAATGATTTCTTCGTAGTTTGATATACATACATACATACATTACATGATAGATTCATTGTTTGAATACTAAGGTTCAATCGTGTTGTTGGGATCCATAAAATGTATTTGAAGCTATTTAGGTAGTGGGAAGCTATATTTTACAGGCAACTGATACTTATTATTATGAAGATAGCCAGTAGTTCGTTTCCGAAGGGGCCTACCCGAAAGGCTCGATGTGACGTCAGGAATTGTGGTTTTGTATACTATTATCTCATGATACTTGGATAATAGAAGACATAATCTGTCTTATAATGTATATACAGGGTGATTTTGAAATCGTGTAATTCCTTTTAACCACGCATTCTACTGGTGATATAGAATAACCCTGAACATATTTTTTCTTAATTAGAATAATGGTTTCGGCAAAATTAGAGTACAGATTTTTTTCATGAAATGATTTCAAATAGTCATATTTTAACCACCTGACACAATCTTAATATTTTACTAATTTAAAAATAATAACATAACAATAACTGATGTCGTAAATAATAAGGGGCAATAAAAAGGACCGCCCGTTATTATTTACGACATTAATTATTAATATGATTTTTTATTTTAATTAGTAAAAAATTAAAATTGCCTCGGTTGGTTTACATATGACTATCTGACACCATTTCAGAAAAAAAAAACGGAACAATAATTTTTCAAAAAAATAATTCTAATTAAATAAAAATATGGTCAGGGTTATTCTATATCACCAGTAGAATGCGTGGTTAAAAGGAATTACACGATTTCAAAATCACCCTGTATATTAAACTGTATATCCTTTCCTGTTCATACTTATAGGCAATCTGAAAGGGAAAACTCGAAGGAATGTCTTCAGTCCATTGCTGTTGCTAGCAATGGACTGAAGACATTCCTTCGAGTTTTCCTCTCTCATTTCCTCTCTCTCTTCTCTCACTCATTTGAGCAATTTGTAATCCCTACTCACCGTAAACACAATTTAAGTTGATATGGCAGCGATCATGTCTGCTTTCTAAGTTCACCACAAAACACATAGGATACAAAAGTCACAATAGAGACGCTGACACACACGCGTGCGAACAACGATTTCGGAACAATTTGGTTGAATGTAGTATTGATTCTTGTACACAAAGTCGCATGTTACCCGCACAAGAAGCTCGCTCAAGTACCTGCGCATGTAGCTATTTATTATATGCAAGGACTATTGATATTCAATCGATTTGTCCCTCAGTCACTGTATCATGGGTACAGACAGCGTTTACGCCTGCTTTCTTTCCTGTATCAATGTGGGCTTCTATATCTATCTTATTTACGGATACGCTGCTTTAACTTAAAAAAAAAATCGCTAGCTGTGTTTCTTACCTTTAAGTTTAGATTCTCAGCAAAATCAATAGTTAAAAATATCCAATTGTTTCTGTCCAACCTAAGATTTGCTCTGGGCGAAGTTGTCGCTGCAAGCGTGGTTGCATTCTAGAATGCAATAGAAGCGATACAAGTTTCAAGAAACTAATAGAAGAAGACTTTACTATCGGGATAGAAGCTTCCCATTTTAAGTTTTATTACAATTTTACTTTATGTTAGTATTTATGAATTGTCTGTAGATATAGATAGATTCTTGTTGAATTGTGTAGAATATTTTTTAATTTTCTTTTTTGTTAGTTTGCCATATTTTATTACAGTTTCATTTACACCAAAGATTTAAACTCTATTCTTATATCCAACGAGTCGTTTTAGCAACGGACAGTTAAATTTTAACATATTTTATATGATTAAAAATTAACTGTTAATAGGTACCAACTTACAGTTAATTTTTGACACTTATCTAACGACTTGTTTCTTGATACAGGCATCAGGCCTGAATGGGTTTGATTTTTGACGTCCATTACTGTGAAAATAATGGTCGTCTTAAATCTAGTACCCATTAAATCTTTGGTGACAAATTAAACTATTGGTATTTATCTAGTATATAGTATTGTATATAGACCGAATCACATGGCAGGGATACAAATCACCACTTAATACAAATTAGTTTAAAACACCATTTAGATAATCACCATAAGTTCAATCATTTAAAAAATCATTAGCTATAGAGTAGGTGATCTAATATCGATATCAGATATCCAATACTTTTCTAAGCTATCCTAAACATTTCACAGATTCAAAAGACAAACAAGCAGAAAGCCGTAGTTCTCAAGAACCTCCAAGCAAAGAGTCCTCCCAACCGAACAGTCTGACCTCCAGCTCTATCTCCACCGACTCCAAGCCTTCAGAGAGCAGAGAAGAGAAGGCGGAAGAAGTTAAAGAAGAAGAAAAGAAAGAGCCAGAGGCAGAAGAGAAGATTGTTCAAGAGAGTATAGCAACGGATGCCTGACTGGTAAGGATCAAGCTGTACGAATGCTATCAAGCAAAGTACTATAGCAAGAGATAATTCTTTATATATACAGACGGTCACGCTTCTAGGACTTGGCCTGGGTAAGGCCACATATTCTAGCATAAGTCCATTAATTCTAAACCTACATATTGTAGGATAAAATCACTACTATCAGCATAATGCCACAAATTGTTATTAATTGTGGCCTTGTAAAGCCATGAATTGTAAATATGGTATGTTAAGGACTCATGTCTTGTATCCTCGTATATGACAATATCGTTTGATTATCGTTAGTTTTAGGTAAAAGATGTACGATTTTAAGTAACGTCTTCTTATATATTCGCGTCAATCTAAAATGACGTTGACAAAAATTTCAGAACTAATTGGCTGAAATATTTGACAAATTTAATGAAATAAAATATTATATGTAAACCGTCTAATATTAAAATATAATACTTATATAATCGTTGTAACGTTTGGTAATAGTAAAAAATCTATTAGCGTCTTTAATGTGACAAAAATACGAAATTATCGCGATATTTTTAATCTTACATATCTAAGGCCAGAGTAATACTTCTCGAGTTCCAGGCCAAGGCCTATATGACGAATATCCAATGGATACAATGATGTCATTTTGGCCTAGCTTATCTACGTCAAAAGTTTATAATATAATTGTGGTTGTTGTATGTAATTTTCTACAAAGTGTGACCGTCTGTCGAATCTAAATTTTAGAGTTTTCTAATTACTATTTTGGCTGTGTTAGAGGTCTGTGCGGTTGTAAAAATAATAACTAAAATATGGAAATATTAATAAATTTGTGTCATAAGACTTTTCCTAAATCCTCATGTTTGTAATGTTACGAGAAATTAAAATGTACTTACTATATTTTAGCGAACAAAACAGTGTGCAAAAAGTCTTCATACTATCAAACGAGCATGCGATGCGCCTGGTTTTTGTAACCTATGATGGTTTGTAATACCTGAGCTGCAGAGGCATGACTCGCGAGTTCCCTTTCTTATGGAAAGCACCCACTTCCTTCCTATCAACGCATCTTTAATTATTTAAGTTTCTCTAACATGAACATCTAATTCAATTAAAAGCTAAATACAATTGTAGGTCTTGTGTATTCTCACTTATAAGATACTGCTGGGGTCTTAATACATAAACTATAAAATAGAAGGTAAATCCAAAATCAAAAGAAAAATTTGACTGCACGGATGGCGTAGTGGTTTAAGAGGTCGTGTTGCCACTGCCGCCGCGCTGAATGTTGTGGGTTGAATCCCCACTCGGGCCAAAAATTTGTGTGGTCCTCAAAAAGTTGTCCCGTGTCTGAGCGTTCTTTGTACCAGTTGTTTGAATGTTTGTAAATTCCTCCGCGACATCCAATTTATTCCTAGTGCGGGGAGTTGTCATTTTAAAACTAAAAATATAAATAAGAAATGACAACAAAAATAAAAGTAAATCAATATACAAAAGGACTTTACTTAAGATTAACACTAATCAAAATGATTATCTTCAAAAATGGGATGATAGGAATGGAATGAGTATGTGGAAGGAGTTAGTGTATTTTTCACGTCTCCATTGGTATTTGCACTTTCTCGTTTTATCATAATTAGCCAGGTACCGAACAGTCAACTTGTATAAAAAATTAAATCGTAATATTTATGCAGTTATTCGTGAAAATTCCAACGCCAGGTTCATGTCTTATAAAATGTAAAATTTAATTGTTAATGTATCGCCTATTTCGTGAGTCCATTTCTTATAGGCCACAAACTAGAATGGCCTAAAGTTTCGAACAAATTATACTTAACAAAGTAGACAACTTTTCTGTCGAATTTCTTATGAGTAGAATGATATTAGTAGTAAATTGGGATAAAATTGTAACCGCCATTTGCCGTAGGCCATTTTTGATATTCACTAAGGCCAGACCTTAGAAATTTTAGCTAAATTAAATTTTGAATAATATTTTTCATATGTTATCTTGTTATTTTTTACAACCAAGCAGAAAACTTAACAATAAGAATGAAATGTAAATCCCTAATTAAACTATCATATCTTCGCGTTGACTCATTGTTCAATTTTATATAGGAGCACAGATATTTATTATGTATTAAGTAGTGTGGAGGTTTTCATATTAGATGTCACGATACCGATGTTGCCACTTATAAAAAGCGTTGCTACCACATATTAGTTAGTTTTATATTGGTGATATTGCGCAGCTAAAGAAAAGAAAATAAAAAGCAAGCATTGACTGTTGAACTGTTTTAAATGATTGTAACAAATAAATAATAGATTTTGATTTTCTACCAATTGGCTAGTTTATTTTTCATCAACACTGCGAAATTTAATGTTGCCACATTATAAAGCAGTGTATATATTGCAAAAATAATCATTGATGAAAAAAAAAAACAACGTGAAGAAACTAACAAGCCGAATGTTTTAATTCCAAATATTATTGAATCTACGCAAACTGCATGACAAGCTATCAGTAAATATAAGTTACTAAATGTTTGCAAATTGCATGACCGGTTATTGGTTAATATGAGTAGCCCAATGTGTGGCAATTTCGGTATCTTATTGTCCAATATGTAAACTGTCTATAGTGTGTTTGACGTGTATATTTGTATGGGATCACGAGCAGTCGCTGCCCAGTAGTGTGACAGTAAAATAAATTATTTTGTATCGCAGTGGTATACGTCTGAATATGTTCACTTCACGAATAGGCCGTGGCCTGTATAGTCCTTCAAATAAAATGGCCTTGTTATTCTATTAAAATACACGTTTATATATGGTTTTGTTGATGAATTCCAGGCTAGCTGACATTTTTATACAAATTGGACTGTTAAGGCCAATGTTTGTATAACATCCAGGCCATGGCCTATCAATATACGAACACGAATTATATGCTTATTTGTTCACCGGTTAAATTGTTGTGTGAACTTGTATAAAAATGTTTTTTTTTTATTTTTTTTATTCGCGATCTCAAAGCTTTGTTTGTTGTATTCGCTTCTTGTTATTTTTTTTTTTATTATGCGATGATGTAATGTGATTTTTCGTTTCGCGTTAAACGCTTAATCGTACTCTAAATCATTTTAATTATTGGAACACAGTTTTAGTTTTGTCCCATGTCCAAAACTCGAATTATATTAATTGAAAATCGTAGATGAAAATGTTGCCAATTAATTATTATATTTTACACAATTTCACACTTATATGTTAATCGAGCGTCGTGTCTGTGTTGCCTAATAATATTTGTTAATCGTTTTTGTATGAAATAAACAAACTAATCTTTAGAAAAAGGAAAAACTATACTGTAATTCATTACTACCTCGTCGTCTTAAATTAAAACGCTCAGTTTCAAATTTACACTTAAAACTTGCATCACATTTGTGTGCTTTATATATAGCACACATACACACAATTTATTGCATAAGTGTAAAAAGGATAAAAATTCTTCACACATTTGACGTTTCATTTCTTCGGTGTTGTGTTGTATGGTTCTAATTTTTATTGCCCATTTAAGAACTCTTTTTTGTTAACGTATTTTAACTGTACACCCCTTTAAGAATAATAGTTGGGAAAATCAGAGGATTCCAAATTCTAATTAAAGTCTGTACTTATTTAAATTTATAATGGTTTGTATTACCCGTTATAAAAACAAAAGTTTTGTGGTAACAAACTAGTTGCAATATAGAAAAAAAAATCGCCTCGCCCAAAATGCCTTTCCGCCTTCCACGATCAGGCAAAGGATATTGAATATTACATAGCCTATACACCATGAGTTGCAGGACCGTAGCACCCTTCCATCCCTTATGCATTAATTATACGTGGTGTATAGCCTCGTCTCGTTCTTGCGCATGCAATAACAATGCCATAAGAGCTGTTGCGGGTACGGCCCTAGCTCGGATTACTAAAATTATCCAGTATAAAACACTTATGACCCAAAATTTTGACGGTCATAAATGTTACTTTGTGACCTAATTTAATCATTTCTGACTTTAACATTATAAATACACACAAAATTGTTATTGAAAGTAATGAGCTGATGAAATTTACAGCTGTAAAAAATACCATCGTTCAACTAATTATATAGCAAAGATATGGCATATATCAATAATTAACTATTATTCTAAAGGGGATAAAATTTATTAACGGGTATTGATGCCTAAAATGTTCTATAACAAAAAAGAAAGATTTATTTCATACAAAATATATTCTCTATATATTATATGCTCCGAGATTGGGTATCCTTGCGAATCGTAGCATATTGTTACTTATGGGTTAATCATAGATTTAGTACACCACATCTTCCAATATAAAGGTCTACTGGCATTAGAACGTAACTAACAATGTTATATTAGTTGTATCAATAAAAAAATGTTTTTGTATATTTAAGTATAGCAACGCAAGATGTCACCTTTGCGCACGGATAGCGTGAAATAGTCAGTCGCGTAAGAGCCACGAGAGTGTAAGGACGTTTGTTCACATGCTGGATTACTTGTCGGCTTGCAGTTTCACCCTTTCGTATGTCAGAAACTCAGACACATTGAAAAAAATATTGTCTCAATGATAGGTCTGCTTTCTGGCATACGAGGGGTGCTAAAGCTGACATTAGTAGGCCAAGATGTTAACTCTATATGAATTTGTAGCTGTATGACTCTTAAGAAAAAACAGTATCCATGTTAAATTCAGAAGCAACTAAGTTGATACAATAATTTTAAAGGAGGATAAAATATTTTATATATAAAATGTTACGTTCTAATGTACAGAATCACACCACAACTATGTATAAATATAGTTATAAACATTGTTGTACGTAACTAGTCTTTTTTATAAGTAAACAAGCCAGGGCAGGTTCCTTGCGACAAATCCGTACAAGATTCATTACATTGAAGGTCTTATCAAAAATACTAAAATGCTCTTAACAAAAAAGTCAATGTTTAAGATTGTATCCCATTTGTCGCAGAAACATTGAGGAGGAATTATTTTTTCAAAAATATGTTTAAAATCATTACAAAAAAAAAATACAAAAAAAATCTGGCAATAACACTCGAGTTCTGAACGATATTTTTTAAGAAACGAAGATAAAAATTATAAAAAAATAATGCTTTTGTAAACTAAGCTGGTTATTTATTATGATAAGTAAATCTTCTAAAACTGGTATTTTTGTTTTATTTATTATACCCATTTTCTACGCATTTTTGGGAAAATAAAATAATATATTGGGTGGATTCGTTTCGGAGATTTGGAGTTTGTCTACCTATAGTCACATGTGAAGAGCTGCTGGTCCAGACGCATTGCTTCGTACACAATATGGATTTCTTTTTTACATTCAAATTTTTTAATGTCACAGAACGTATTGTGAAATCACATTTGGCGCTCAATGCATATCTAATTTTAAACCAAACAACACATTCCGCTAGCTCTTTTAAATTTTCCCATAGCTAAACTAATAGGTATTAAGACATCCTGTCATTTTATTTGGTTTTTTAATATAGGTATGTAATTAATAGTATGTATCTGGATTTTGGTAAGCTATCTTTTACTGGTAAGCCAGATATAAATGTAAACCGATTGATGGAATACTAGACAATTGATAAACAAAAACAATGTGTCCGTGCGCCGGCAGGCAGCATCAGTTCAAAACGTTAACAGCTCGTTATATAAGCGTCAGAATTCAATCGAGAATAGGGATATTAAAATGAAAAATTCTTCATACTTATATTAAAATATTTTATTAACTTGTATCAGCGCTCAATTTGTTCGCTGCCCTCGACTTAACTATTTACATTTTGCACTACTAAAGTTCTAGCACAAGTATTAATCATTAGCTTAGCTATGCTTACCAGCCTAAAATAATGATCATTACTTAGTTACACATGTACCTACATATTGTGTTAAAAAAAATATTCCAACATTTATGATATAAACAATATAATTAATAATTGGATTACCAAGAAATGGGTACACGATTGTATTAATGACGCTTTCCTGTAGCTCATATTTTATTTAACAAATTTATATTATACATTAGATTCAAAGAACTTCAGATGGTTTACATAAAGTGCTTACCTTCTTATTAATTATATGTGAATTTTATCTTACAACCAGAAATGTAGGATTTATTTTATTGGCACTATAGGTGTGACAAATGTGACCGTAATCACAGTATGGAATCTACTAAACATAGGTACACGAAGCTACTGAACATAAGAATTCTATGGGTGATAAGATTGTCACTAACATCAACATCAAATATCTATCTATAAAATAAAATTTAAAAGTTTATGTGTAGGTACATCGGTAACATTGTCTATTTAGGAAATAAAATATTGTCAAAATATTGAATTCTAATAAAAATAACGGCTTGAGCAGTCATTCGAACGGTGACTAGAAATAGACAATGTGACCTGTAATCATTTTGTGATATGGCAACATGGAATGATACATGACAAATAAAAATATAAACATATATGCGTCGACTTTTTCGGCGGTTAAAATACCGAAGAAATCAAATATTGTTATATGACGTTACATAAAGTAATACTGCAGTTTTGTAGAAAATACAAAACACATAGTAAAGTTATTTAAGGCCTGGTACGAGATGTTTTACCTACGAACAGTTGACTTTTGGCACATAATAAAAACATGTCAGAATTTAATTCTCCGTAGCTAAAATGACTCATTTCTAAATATAAGAACCAAGTCTCAAACGCCAGATGATGAAACAGCAGTCGCCCTGAATCTTGCATTCATTAGAGGCAAACGAAGCTCCTAAGTAATGCAAGACTCGGGGCAAATTACTGTAAAGGCACATTTTCTTTAGCGCCTATGTGACGCACGGCGTCAGTTGCCTACTTAGTTTTAGTTTAGTCTGACACTGGACTCTGACTTATTATATACCTATATTACTTAACTACAATTTGATTGATTAAATCTGCCTTTAAACTTTGTAATATTAACCTACGTATATAGCAGGAATATCATCATATTTTCATGCCATACTCTTACAGTTTTACATTTAGATTACTGGACTTAAATTGGCTTGCGTATAAGTGTATTACATACTTTAAAATATAAAGTAATCTAAGCTTGTACCCTGTAGTACACAAATCTTGTTTATTTCTGGGTGTACCTACTCAAAATAGTTTAATGCAAACCGGATAAATTATTTTGAGGGTAGGTACCTATTTAAGGACAAAATAAGCAATATACACACATTAGTGTTGTAATTAATAACATAATCATCAAATGTTTGATCCCACAGCGCTGACAACGGCGGGATGGCAACTTAAACCATAGAACAAAGTTATAAAAAAAGAGTTCAGGTCGTAACGGTTCTTCATAAGTACAAACATAGTGTTGTATTACCTTTATCCACAAAGGAGTATGCAGAGGTGTTTTACGTCCACATTTCGCTCACTGTTTTCAGGAGCCATGCATCACTTGTAAACTTATTGAATAAGGCAAACTCGTGTAGGTATCGAAAGAACTTCCTTTTTTCTTTTAGCTAAGTTATTCTAGGTAGGCACTATCGTAATCCTTATTTCAGCGATAAATATATTATATTCAAGATCATTCAAATTAGAACTACTTATTTACACACACTTCAAATAACCGTCATTTTCAAAATCAAAATGGCGCCTAGCATTACACTTATTCTAATAAATTAATTCTTAATACGAGCATAACCTAAACATGATTAGTTTCAACAATCTGTTCATCTTTCTTTCTCTTTTTCTTTTCTTCTAAGTCAGCGTAGATGTCTTCTAGGTTTCTCATTTTTGTTTCTGGTACACAGAAGATCAGGTAGAATACGTTTGAGAGGCAGATGAAGCTGAAGACCCAGAACACTGAATGGAAGCCAATCCACCCGATGAGTGGTGCGAAGAGTTTGAGGAGTGCGAAGTCAGTGCCAAGAGATATAGCCATGATGAGAGTAGCTACTGTTCCTCGGAGCTGTAATTCAAAATTTAGTTTTTTTTTATTAATGCATTATTTACATGCCTGTAGACTTTAAAATAGACGGAACAGTTATTTAAATAGGTGTTAACCTTATTTCGTTCTTTATCTTTCTTGACTTCTGGATATTTACTGTTACTGAAAGGCTAATCAACGACGTCTCAAAACCAAACACATGATTGGGTTGGCTTTAGCGTTGTTGTGTTGATTATCCTATTAGAATCCCGATTATACTTAGTTCTCAAACAAGTCAGGTCATGCATACGTAGGTATTTAAAGAGTATGATAGTCAGTGCTGTACCACTCCTAGTATGCACTAGACATACCTAGTCTATTTCCTACGTCCACAGAAGACTGTTCCGTAGAAGTAGGGTTTATATCTAAGGCTCAATTTACACCGCCGCAGAATGGAAGCGTCAATTTCGCCTCATGACGCTAGAAGGCGCACGAACTCGCGAGAATGCTCGAGAATTCCCGCGCATTGCAGCGAATTCGTGCGACTGCGCCTTGAAGGACGTTCAGTTGCTAGTCTAGATCTTTTACTTGACAAGAATGGTTGACTTGGATATTATTTATATGTCGCTTATTTTTGAGGTAGAAGAAGAAGAACGTCTCGACCGACTACCTGTTCGCGTCACTTCCCGCAGATTCTACAGCCGGCGCCGACAGTAGCTAGAGGAATTCTCCAGAATGCGCGAGGCTTCCCCGGAAGACGCGCGGCTTCTTTTTGCATCGTATTTAGTTTGTAATTTATACAATTGACATAAAGTTCATTATGCTATGTACAATTTCGTTGCAAAAAGTCGCTTCCATACCATTCCGCGGCGGTGTAAATTGAGCCTAACAAGATATGTATTAGACCCGGCCCTTTATTACAAACAATAGGAAAGGGGCATGTCAGAAAGAAAATAGCTATGTTGGTACCTATTGTAGGTATTATTCGATAATCAAACCAACCTGAAAGTTAAACATTTCCGTCATGATCACAAACGGTAGCGGCTGCAGTCCTGAAGCATCAGCGAAGATGCAGAAGCAGAGTGCAGCAATGGGCACCCATCCCGGCATGAACACTCCGATACTCTGAAGGTAGAACCACACGCCGAGTAGGCACATGCTGAACCCGGCTACCACGCTGGTGACGGCTAGGAGAGGCTGAAAACAAAACAAAGAAATAAATTGATTGATGTTTTTTAAAAAATATACCCGGCTATGGAGTATGTATAAATGCCTTGTTATAAATTTGTGCTTAGGTAGGTAGGTTACCTACCTACCTGTGAGATTTTGATCCTACTTAGGTAAATTCCTATTTTTTGATTTAGTATGTTGTTTTACATTTATTGTAAAAACAGTAATATATAGATTACTTACCGTGAAATCTATTTCCTACCATAATTATTAGTTTCACAAACATATCTAATATATCGTCTGTACCGCAACAAAGATTAATCAATCAGCACAATTGAAACCGAAATATCGCTTTTTGTGATTTTACCTTTAAATAGTGCCAGTGAACACGCCTAGCGTGTCCATGTAATTTCATATTGCATGCCGAGGGCACGCCTAGCGTGTTCACGAATTATATATGGAGGGAATCGCTGGGAATTACTAAAAAATAGTGGTGGCATAGGCATGGCGGTGGTACAACAAAATATGTTTCCAACTACGTTGTCATGCTAAAAATAGTTACCTATACTGACGATTGACGTACACAAAAACCCTCTAGTTAACCAAATTGCAAGTCACATCGCGAAAACCTCTAGTATAGTGCGTTTGAGAGGGTCATCTTTACTAATTATATATCATTATTTCCCGGCGTTTTCCATTCGGTTTCCATCCGCACGTAGCCTAGTTTAGAACAGTCATGATGTACCTACCTATCTTACTTCATAGAGATCGTACAATGATATCTTTATGTCATGTAAGTAATATAACAAGGCTGATTGATTTGGAACAGAATATTATTCGAGATAAAATGGCAGAAACCAAAGATAAGAGAAAAACAGAGAGAAGAGAAGTGATGTAAGAAATTATGATGCCAGTCACGTTCAGAGAGTGACAGACAGCAGATGTCGCAAAAGGTATTAAACTGATACCTAATTTACAAGAAGTCGAATCAGGCCTTCTAAAAGATAGAGTGAACTGATTACATTGGTGACGTTGCGGGAACACCGTGGCTAAGATTAGCACGAGATAGAGTCTTGTAGAATAGTATGTCAGTGGCTTGCTGGAAAAGGAGGACCAAACAAAACACTAATATACCTATTAAGACATACTAATACTACGAAGTAATAAAAAAATCACACAGACAGTATTACTTTATAAAGTATTTAAGAGATAAATATAACCATAATAACAATAATTATGCGAAATTAAAAAATACTAGTACTAATATTTTTGGCAGTGGTAACACTGGTAATTTATCTGTTGCCACTAAACTTAAAATTTGGGCGACCACTAGTAAGTATATTCAGTTTATTATTGGCAATAGGTTTGTAAATAAATAAAGCAAATAACAAAACTTCAATAGGCACACCATGGATACACGTGTATTATGAACGAAGTCATTGCCTCTATAACTCTATAACTATATAATTAGTATATAATTAGTAGATTTTGCTCGCCTAAATGTTGGTTAGGCTAATCTAAATGTAATCTAAATTACTAACATTATCTGTTTATAGATAAAAGGTACCCTATGACGTTTTTTATATCCTTGACAACGCGTATGCGATTTCATTATAATCGGTAAAATAGTTAAGACATGAAAGCGTAACAAAGAAACTCATATTAGCATTTATAATATTAGTTAGGATGTAAGTGAATGAAGCAAATACGAAAACTTCAATACACGTGTATCGTGATTGGAGTCATTGCCTTTATGACGCCACACATGATTATACATCGAGATAAATTATATAATCTAGTAGACTATGGCATTTCCACTTCTAAGAACTATCTGTATTCAATAACTAATTAGTAACTATTTCATTATAAATAACTCGCTGTCCTTTGCGGTTTCACGACGTGTATGTTTTCTGCGCCGCCCTTATGGCTTATAGCGTGTAAAATAGTCTATGTTAGGTACCTATTTCTGGATAAAGTATATTTCGAATGGTGAAAGAGTGAGTAAAA
Organism: Catocala nupta; assembly: GCA_963675205.1. Lineage (NCBI taxonomy): Eukaryota > Metazoa > Arthropoda > Insecta > Lepidoptera > Erebidae > Catocala > Catocala nupta. Next base: position 7,211,252 of record OY776101.1, on the reverse strand, counting down.
TCGGCTAAGTCATTTCAGAGATTATCGATTACAAACGAACAAATCTCTTCTCTTTATAATATTACTAGATTTTCTATCATTTCTTGAGTCTCCCGGTGACCATGGCTGCTGAAAAGCAACCTAAACGTCGGGGAAAGTGTAAACCTAAATATAAATAGTTTTAATAATGTTATTAGCTTATGAATTAGTAATATTCAATAGTAGTAGTGTAACAGTTTTAAAATTATGTAACATAGTGATAAATAAACAACACGATAAAATTCGTATATAGTAGTTTTATTTCAATAGATTTTCTATCCCCTCGGAATAGTACTTTTTCTAAATGAGGTAGTTGCCTATGCAAAATTACATGATGATTTGTCGCAAACAAACAGACTCACATCCGCATTTATAATATTGGTTAGGATAGTAGATATAGATGACGTATTGTGCAATATTAGCTGATTTTATCTAAGATTAGCTTTTGCCCGCGGTTTCGCTCGCGTAAAAGTAAGTTAGTTACTTTTACGCAAGTGTAGCCGTAGCCGAATGTTAGCAAAAGTACTTTTTTAGAAAGAAATGTACATAGCCCATGGTACTAGGTTATAATGAAGCTTACTGATGGTGAAATAATTTTTAAAATCAGTTAATTATTTTTTGAGTGAAGTCTTTACAAACAAACAAACTAAAAATCAAACCTTTCCTCTTTGTAATATTAGTATAGGAAACTCTCGATGCAATCGGTTAAAGTTAGTTATAATCACTGTGCATGCGCAATATTACATCTTGCGCTTCGTGTACTGTATTTAATATCGTCACGGGTAAAACCGTCCAATCATATTTAGGCTACAATGCCATACTATTATTTACATTGTCAGTTGGGGATTCCAAAGCTATTTTCTGTTATACAGTAAAGATGGCAGACTGCACGGTTGGTATACTGCCGTCATAAGGAAAAAAGATGTAACTAATTTTGTTTTCCAAATTGAGGTTTTATTTCGAATCAGCAAAAATTTTAGTATCTATATTTATATAAAATATTATTTTTTGGCAGATACATTTTTTCCCCATAAGACGGCAGTATTATAGTGGTTGCAGGTTGCCTTGCCACTGCCTACTGCGCCGACACGGTTGTGGGTTGACGGTGTACCTACTTTACAAATATTAAGACAACGGACACAAACTTCAGAACTCAGAACAATAATTTCTGATCACACCATTGATGATTTTGAGTTGAAATGTTCCTAATATCAATGACTGCCTCGAGGACGCAGCAGTACTGTATGCGATTGCTGTGGTATTGAATTCGATTACCGTATCGGGCAGTATTGTTATTGGATATTTCTATCACTACATATTATAAAACAAAGGACTTTTTTGTTTAAATATACAGACAGACATGTCTGTTCGCGATGAACTCTAAAATTGCTAAACGGATTTTCATGCGGTTTTTACCAATAGACAGAGTGATTCATGAGGAAGGTTTAGGTGTATAATTTGTTAAGGTTTTATACTACCCGTGCGAAGCTGGAGTGGGTTGATAGTTACTAATTTAATCTGAAATTCTCAGTTACGGGTGGGACTCAGGAACTGTCCCTGGTGAACGGCAATACGCCGTCTCTCTATTACCTAAAGAACATAGGTAGGCAATCCTATAAGATGTAGAAATTTGGCTGTATTACCTAAACCTCTGCCTACCCCTTTAGGCATATAAGCAGGACACTATGTACAGTCGGAAAATGTGGTCTACCACCCTACGGTTAAGGTTCATTTAAACGTCATGAAACAACAAGGTCGATCGTCCCTTAAGACATTGCTTTCTTTATCATGTATCATATTTACGTCATGCCATGTGTCAAGTTAGAAAAGTCAACCTTAACGATAATTAGATCACACAGAAACTTGTCATAAATGGAAGACCACTTTCTTGGCCAACTTTACATACATAGTCTACCACATTATATACATAAACTTATAAGAAAAGTTCCTCACCTTTCTTCCAACTCGGTCCACAAGTTGACACGCCAGGAATGATCCGATGATCTGAACAGCCGCCAAGAGTATTGACTGTTTGTTCGGCGATAACGCCAGTCTAGTGCTTGGATCGCTACTGGCCTCAGCGAAGATATGGCTTGCGTACACCAGTACAGCAATGCAGCCGCAGAACTCCCGCGTCAAGTTCACGATGAGCGCCACCCAGAATGCCTTCACTGCAGTTTTGTCCGAGACTGTTGAAGAAAAAACATGATTTATGTTACTGTATATAGTAGTTTAGTTTATAGCAGTAATAGATATCCTAATGCTAATATTAAGTGTCTGTCTGTTTGTTGGTTATGCTTTCACGCCTTGAGTACTCGACCGATCATCATGAAATTTCGCATCCACGTTGTCTTTCAGAGTTTCATCAAGATTTCCGACGATTAGCTAGTATCTAACTATCTTAATAACGTTTTGTTTGTGCGTATCCTAAATTATGTTATGGTCGTTTTTATTTTACCAAATACCTGCCTGCATTATGTATGTATGTAAATACTAATATTATAAATGCGAACGTGAGCGTGCCCATCCGTTACGCTTTCACACCTCAACTATTAAACCAATCATCATGAAATTTAGCATACGCGTTGTCAGAAGTACAGAAAAGGTCATAGAGTACCTTTCATCCAGGGAAAAGCACTGCTCCCAACCTAACCCACATCGACGCCAGCGAAGCCGCTGGTAAGATTTAGTAACTTATCTCTCTTATCTTATAATGTTCTACAGCGAATTTCGGTTATGGCGGCCATATAGCGCACGCCCTATTTCACTTGCATCCGTTCCCATGTATTTACATCGCGTTCGCACCTACGCCAAACTTTTAATTTGTCTAACAAGCTGTTACAACCATCGCCTGATAACCAGTGATCGGAGTAGGTAGATTGATTTTTGGTACTTGTATCATAAATGCACACAGAAAGAAAACATGGATAAGCCATTTTCCCGGAAAGTAATTCCGGTATTTCCGGATTCAATTAAATATTGTTAATGTTGGTAGTGATATTATTCCTACTCAATTCAAAATTTAAAGGAAGGTATCAAAACTAAATTAATTCATTATTTATCTGTTGAATAATAAAAACAATCGAATTCCGATCGAAGCTTTAATTTTTATTTTTAGCCTTTTATGGCTAGAACTTTTATAGATAGACATAAATTGTTGCACTTAAATTTAAATATTTTCATAGGGGTCATGGTAATTTGCATTAAGGGTAGAATAAATGACGGGGCCCCATAGAGGGCCAATGCCTGCTGGGGTCGTGAGACTGTTCTAAGGATGCACCACGACTCTGAAACGTAAAGGGCATACGAAGGAACAGGTTGATTTTAGTCAGATTTTAGGACCAAAAAAAAGGGGTAGAATAAAGAAAAAAGATAAAAATCAAGATTGTTTATTGTTAAATATGTACATTTTACATTTATTCACATTTTTAATCTTCATCGATTACAATGTCAGCATCCTGGTAATCCTGATCTTTACAATTAAAATATATAACTATGAGTTTCTCTATATTTTCTATTTTCAACCTATTTCTTTTAACATCTAAAGTCCATTTATAAATAAAAAAAGACCGTTCTACATATGACGATGTCAAAGGAGCAAATTTAAAAAAAGGTATTAAATTATGTGCTTCATTTTTTTCAATGGCCTCACTATATTCTCTAAGTGTGTCTAAATCTGGGTTTCGTTCCATAACACGTTCTATTTTATTTTTTATATTTTCTGAATTGCACTGATTTATAGCATCTCTGACGTTGTCAAATGCTAAAAGTGAATCTGTCAACGATAAATTATGCTTTTGCAATTCTTTTAAAGACAAATGAATTATAAAATAATTGTCTTTAATGTAATTTAAATCTTCTTTTAAATTTTCTTTTTCTATAATATTTTTTGCCTCTCGAATAGATACCGCATCAGAGCTGCTTAAACAAGATAATACTTCTTTTATTTTTTCAAAGTTTTGAGCGTAATAAAATGCTGCCTCTAACCAAGTGCCCCATCTTGTAACAACTGGTTGGGGAGGTAGCGGCAAATCTGGATATTTTTCTTTTAAAATTTTGACTCTACTTGGGGCTTTCAAAAATACCTTTTTAACATTTGCTATTAAAATGTTAACATCGTGATATTCTAACCTAATTTGCTCAGATACGCGATGAAGAGAGTGCGCCAAACATGTTACGTGCTTCATTTCAGGTAAGTATTGTTTTAAATTTCGTCCTGCAGACAGCATATATGCAACGCTATCAGTGCAGAGGACAAGAATGTTACCTACCTTCGATTCAAAAGAATCTTCCCAAAAGTTTTCCAAACATTCTAACACAAATTGCGTGATTGTTTGTCCATTAACTACAGTTAGCATTTTACATGCTACCAAATAAGGTCTAGTCAAATTGCTAGGATGTAATGGTTTTATTAAAAAATGGACTATATAGCGACCTAAAAAGTCTGTCGTTTCATCTAATGATATCCATAGTTTCTCATTTTTATAATTTTGCCGAATCGAATTGATTTTATTCTTAAAAAACTTGTCCAAGTAAACTTTCCGTAACTGTGATTCATCTGGCAGAGTACGATTAGTACACGTACAACAACAGGTACTACACATATATCTTTTAAAGAAATCTTGAAAAGTAGTATTTTTCATCTGAGACCACGGAATATTGCACAAAATGAGAAATTTTATAAGATCGAAATAAAATTCCTCTTCGGGCCGCTTAAACTTTCCCTGGTGTACTGCTCCTTCGATATCTCTTTTAACGTTTCCTTTATTTATGGTTTTCAAATGGCTTTCACATTTTGAACAGTATATTGTACCACTAGCGTGATCGTAAAGTAGTTCGGGATGACCGGATATCCATTTTTCTACAGTTTCAGCCTTGACGTTTGCCATATCTGAACTTTGTTTTAGAGATGGAACCTCGTATATATCACCTAAAACAAAGACATGAAAAAATTACATTTTATTTAGTTTATTTAGCTTACTCCGTTTGTTTTATTTTTCGTGGATCAAATTTAGTCATTGAAATTTCACCCTCTTCCTGTCAATCCAAAATGGCTGCCGCTACAAGATGGCGGACAATTTTTTTTTTTTTACAATTCCATCAATATATATATATATCAAATGAAAGGGCTTGTTACGTAGAATATTTTGTAGAGAAGTAGATAAGGCCTATAGTAATTTATTTTACCAATACATTGCAAGAGGACACAGGGCATTCAAATTATATACGGATTCCAGTAAAATGTCGGTTAATAGTGGAGTTAGCTGAATTGCGACTACATTACTAGAATATCATAATTTTGTTTCGCACTAAGCTCACTGGTTCATATTCTATTAAAGATTTAACAATATTAAGACTCATGGTATGTTCAGCAGGTTAAGCGAACAAACACAATACTAAAAATATTCTTATAGTACATCCAAACATGCTTTATACTACTTGTAACTAGTAAAATATTACTTACCAAAGCTTGGTTTAAATATGTAGATCCAATTCAATAGTGAAAAATCTGAGTCCATATATTCGAGCCAAATCGTGGTTTAGAGCAGATTCCAGAAGTCAGTATGTACACAAGCCAGGGTCAAGTAACGTTTTCACAACACAGTAACAAACAAAGATGCGCACTCTACGAACCGAAGTAAACGAGTGAGCTACCTGGCATGTCGTCGGCGGGCGTACGCATTGTTCTGATAACCGGTTATTGTACCACCCATGATCCTTTGTTCTGATTGGTCGTTGGGTTTTGTCAAATCGTGACTGTGTGCCGTTAAAAAAAATATGAAGAATAATAAAGAATAATATTGCTCATTTTATTACAACTCCTACCTTTTTTTGAGGATGGCAAATCATCAAATGACTCCTTCCACTCTGGCAGAATAAAATTCCTACATAAGTTCCGGTTTTTTTTTAATAATCCACCAATTCCGGAGGAATGTCCATATTAATATATACGTTTCGGATCAATGACCCCATTTCAATCTACCTACTCCGATCACTGCTGATAACAGAGAAAACATCTTTTGATGGTTTCTCAAGCAACATAACATATAAAATTCAGCTTTTATACTATAAGGCAGATTTAAAGGTGTCTGACAAGGGCTTGCAACTGTACTAAGTGTCTGGCAATGGACGACGTGATTTCTAATATTATTGTAAATAAAATATATAAAAACATTAATATTTTATATACCTACGCTACTTGTTACCTTTCCAAGCAACCGTAAGTCCGTGAGCCAAACTTCATAGTTAGGAATCGTTTTTACCTGTATTAGGGACATAGACAGATAGGAATTCAGGTTGTATAAAATAACGAAGGCCTGATCGTCATGGTCTCTCTCTTCTATTATGGATAACTCTCAAACATGCACGTATACTCACGATGTTTTCCTTCACCATTAAAGCGAACGATGATTAACTATTTAATGCGCACATAACTTAGAAAAGTCCGAGATGCGCGCTTTGGGATCGAACTTGAGAACTGTATTTGGCAGTGTAACGTTCAAAATAAACATACAGTGATTGAAGATTATTAGCAATTCGCAAGTTTGGTTTAGTTAAGTCGGGTGTTTGTTGCAGGTAGCATCAATTGGGCCCATGTAACTTCTACCAACTTAGCTTTATCCAGCAGTACCATGAAACGCAAATGTCGAAGTTTTGGGTCGATTATTCGTGGCATGAAATACATTCCGAAATTCGTCTTAAATTAAGGTACATAATGTCTTGATTGTCCATAACCCTTCCATAAAGTAGTTCTAACATTATGCCATTTTACGATAATACGAGCACGGCGTTTGGAAGTAATAATAATAAACTTCAAGAGCACCCGTAGACTCTCAACTCTGGCTTGCCTTGATCGGCCGGTCAGACGGAGGCCGCCAGAGCTATATGCTTGGGGTGCAAGTGTCATTTTCGTTCCGTTGTCACCAGGCCCGTGATGGTGAAACCGGCGGCGCCGCACCGTACGAATATAATAGATAATTTATTTATATTAATTAAGTACAACATCAGAAACGCTTATTGCTAATTTACATGTAAATAATTACATGATACAATTTGCAACTTATTGTAATTGAATTATTAGTTCCTACAGCAAAGCTTGTATGATAGGAGTTAGTTGTTTTCCATATAAATTAATAAACTAAAAGTTTCGGGAAACCAAAGTGTGCAATACACTCGCTTCCTGTTACGTGGAACCTAGAAACAGTTCACGGAATGTGGATTTAACTTAAATCCTGGTGGATTAAACCGAGATTCCGCGAACTGTTGTAATTCATGAGGCAATTGGCAATATTGACGTATCAATCTGATTGGCTAGTGTTTAGTTAGTGCGTATATTAGCATCACAATTGGGCCATCGTGTATATGGTAATTGGCTATTAGTTTGCATTCAGACTTGTCGGAAAGTAAATTGGTAAACAGAGTGAAGAGCTAGTGTTGTCTGCAGAAAATATAGGTCATACCCGGCGGTCTCTTGCCTTCCTTCTTTTTCCTACCCTCTTTCTCTTGTCCCCTTCACATATGCTAGGGTAATTGCTCATAGTAATATCAGCTCTGTATATAAACTTTTCCATTGATTAGTGCAATTGGCATCATGAAACATTCACCTCCACGTAAACCCTAAATTATATCATGAAGTAGTCGGAATAAATCAGTAATCAAATGGAAGAACTCCGAAAAACTATTTAGTATGTAGGTATATTTTAATATTATGTTCGGTCCGGAGATTCGGATTTATTTCATTTTCAGGGGCCTACCCTGAAAATGTAAATCCGAATCTCTCTCTTAAGTTCCGGACAGGTACTAAGAAGTTCTCGACAGATAAAAACCCAATAAGACTATGCCCCTTAGAGCCTCTGTAAGGTTGGCGCCTTGTGCTGGTTGCTTCTCCTGCCTCGGTTATTCAGGCACTGTAGCTGCATGTTGTAGGACAATAGTTTCGGAACCTGATATACCTTTGTTTTTTTCGTTTCCCAGTAAAAAAGCTTTATGCACTGTCCGCCAGCTAGGGGACGGCACCGGCGGGGTGTGTGGGACTCCCAGCATGAAGTGCTGGTATACCCACTAAGAAACCTGGGGTGTTCCCTCTCTCACCCAATGGGGAGGACCAGTTGGGAGCTCTTAAAAGATTCACCCATAGCAGGCCCCCCCGTGTGGGTGCGGGCCGGGTCAAACGGACCCGACCACCTCTCGTCCCCAGGGGAGAGCCTCACCGCTCTCCCCTTTCGACGTTAGAAGGCGAGCGGGAACACCGCGCGCGCCCTCTCGGCTCTTAATTTACCGGTGGCAGGATCCCCTGAGGCCCTGCCACCCGGATCCCCTAGGTGGGGGGCAGGAGAGCGACATAAACGCGTCTCCTCCGCGGGAGTGAGAGGCTGCGCTGTGCGCCGCGAAAGGGGCGGGAACTCCTCCTGTGGCCTCTTGACAGGCGCCCTGTCGGCGGCTGGGAGCATCTTTGCGGCGTTGGCTCGAGCGGCAGTGGCAGCAGCCGCCTTCATGGCCGTCATACCCTAGCCATTACTATAATTCTCATTAGATATATTTTTTAGAGTTGGTAGTTCGTAGGTGATAGTTCCCTTATATTAAAAGTAATACTATCACATCGCCTTATGATTTTCTTAAATACAATACAAAGAATAGTTACAACCAGTGTTTACTGACTGTTCACAAAGACATACCAGGATCATAATATAGAAAACTCAGGCGGTGAAAACGCGCGGTCGTGTATTCGTATGTAAACAAACTTATAATCGCGTGCAGTAATAAATACGCCACGTGAGGTCAAGTTCTGATAAATAATAAATTAGACAGGTCATCCAATATACAACATATTAATACACTACCATCACAAAACAATTAAAAATACTAGGAACTAATGTGCGCGCAAGAGGTTGACTCGAAACAGTTGACCGTCAGCGTTTCCAATTGACACTTTTAACTTTTGACATATGCAAACTGTCGCAGGCAAATTAGATGAATGGCAGAATTGAGAATGATGTCCATTGGTCACGTATCAAGGACACATGCGAACGTCACCAATTGATCTGGTTAATAAGTGTTGTTGTTTTTGTTTGGACGCTCTTTGAAACTGGAAATATCTTCTACGATGTTTTGACGAAATATTTATTTATGAAGTATTCGCACCGCTAGAAATGGCACCTCGGTATCTACTCAAAGTATGCGTGGCTTAATAAAACTAAGCCGTGTCATTATAGCAACGTATAATTATATCAAAGTATTTAAGACTAGCTTTTGCTCGCGGCTTCGCTCGCGTAAAAGTAGGTTAGGTTATGTTAGAAACAGGTTTCTTTTAATAATACACTACCTATGTTACTCGTTGATAATATAGCTTTCCAACGGTAAAATATTTTTTTAAATCGGTTGGGTAGTTTGTAAGTTAAATCAACTATTTATTTTATATAAATTATTAATAGTATAGTATAGTAGTGTAACAGTTTCTAAATTATGTAATAGAGTGTTAAATAAACAACGCGATAAAATCCGTATATAGTAGTTTAATTTCAATGAATAACATTCGCGTAAACAGATGACAATATTATGTAAATCAATACAAACAAAAAACAAATCTTTCCTCTTTATAAAATTAGTATATGTAGATGATGTTTTGACAAAATGTTGACACCAGTGAACGAAAATATAGAATTTTACATTCACATCGGCAAAAATGGCACCACGAAATCTACACAAAGTAGGCTTAATGAAACTAGGCCGTGTCGCTATAGTAACGTATTTATATTAACGGGTTTGAGTTCTTAACATTGACAGCAAGTTAATAAACTGTAAAACGGTACAGCTAATAGCTATCTCGCTCCATCAACAGTAACGTCTGTTTTTAAATAGTAAGTTAAACTGTAGTTAGTATGAAAGTTTTATTTACGTTCTCTGGTCAACATTGCTTTTGTTAGTTTGTGTTGGAAACTTCGAGATCTATTATTGATCTGTAAGGAGAGTGGATACCGCAGACATTTTTAAAGACGAAATGGTTCGACTATTTGGAAACGTCTTAAAACCAAAACGACGATTTTAGAACTTTTGTCATTTTGTTTGTTAGTTTCTTCCGTCATCATGCAAAAATCAGTGGACGGATTTTAATATCGTTTCACCAAATTTTGTTCAGCATCTCTAGCATTATGTTGCATAGTTTGTTCTGCAGAAATGACAATTAGTACCAACTGTAGTCGCACAAATAAAATCGCTTGCACTCTTCGCATTGCTAAATTAACGCAAGTGTGTGATGTATATGCTATGCATTTCACAAAAGTTTTAGGTACATAGAATAATAAGACTGGAATGAAGTTAAGCTGAACACATCATGGTCAGATAAGGTCATCGTGGAAAGTCACTAACACACAAGATATTTTTTATGTCAGTATGCGTTCCCACGGGATTAGAATTGGGGGCAGCTCGTTGTAATAAATATAAGGCTAGATGACCCACTTCGTACTACGTAAAATTGGTAACGCGAAGTGAGATTCCCATACAAAATTACCAATTTGTTCAGTGTTATTATTATTAATATTTTATTATTACTTATACTATATTATTGTTTGTAAATAGATATAACATTTATTAGTGTAATGAATCTTATATATAAAATTCTCGTGTCACAATGTTCGTTCCCGTACTCCTCCGAAACGGCTTGACCGATTCTCATGAAATTTTGTGAGCATATTGAGTAGGTCTGAGAATCGGCCAACATCTATTTTTCATACCCCTTAGTGACAAGGGTTGTCCAACCCTAATATTATTTTTAAATCTTTTGGTCAGAATTTTTTTTGGTGGCAATACAACGTTTGCCGGTACAGCTAGTAATGTATAATATATTGTTAATAGTCTTCTCTCTAGCCTTTATTATTCCCAAGTCACTTGGGGTCGGCTTTTCTAGTTTAACCGGATTTGACTGGATATCAGTTTTGTACACGAAGCGACTGCCACATGATCTCCACAACCCGAAGGCTAACGATACCCTAAGGTTAGACCAGTGTCAGGGTATTACAGGGCACTGACTTCCCAATAACGACTACCATAGATGTTCATGGCAGCCGGGACCGACGGCTTAATGTGCTCTCCGAGGCACGCAACAGGCGATAATTGTCAATCAATACGCACATAATTTCGAAAAGTCATATAACTTCCGATAGTCAGAGGTGCGTGACGTGGGTCCGAAACCGAGACCCTCTGCATTGCAGTCTGTTGGTCTTCCCACTGAGCTATCTTGTACTGCTGCTTATATTGTTGTTGTTAATAGTCAATAGATATAATAAATAAATACTCTGTGAAAATAGAAAAATAAATACCAAATAATTTTATTTTTTGCCTGTTTCTTTGGGTATTTCTCAATTTTCATTCTCCTATACCACCCCAATATTAAGGTGGACAAAAGAAAAAATAATTATTCAAATCGGGCGAGTCACTTTAGAGTTGCGAGACTAACGCACGGTAATTTATTTTTATATACTTATAAAATTAGAAGAGTTAAAGAAAGCTGCATAGTAAATTACTGAAACCCAACTGTGCTTCTATGACGAGATATTATGTCATGCAGAGTAAATTACTTATTCATCGTTTTATCAACGAAGTTGTCATTGAATACTTTAAGCGTTGCTTATTTCTAATCAGGGTAATATGCACCTGAATAACAGAACTCAGTAGGTATAATTCTGCCTCACAAAATCATGTTACCTATATGAGTTATGTGAATAATGTGCCCGCAAATAAGCATTAATTTTGAAATAACAGTTAATCTCTAGCTGCGAACTTCAAGCGTTGAAATTACTGGCGTGCACAGTTGTATTCGAATCAAGTTAATTCGAATACATTGATATACAGGCTGTTGATTTGTTTTCTCATTATATTTACAGAAGTGGCTATACTGTTACTTCGGAATACATTTTTTTATAAAACTAAGTGTTTTATTTGGTAATTAATTTATATAGGAATTTGTTGCGCAATGTAACAATTTATAATAATGCCGTGGTGGCGAGCTACAATAGCAAGGACTACGCATGCAGAGCATTTTCTTATTTACTATCTAAATGCAATAATTGAACATGTGAGTATTGAATGAATGTAGATCAGTAAAATGTTGTATGATTATTGAATTAAAAAGAAAATTTTGAGCGAATGCATTTTGCACCTGTATTCATTCAAAATTTTATTCGAAGATTCACCTTGTGTGGAATAACCTTGTGTATATTCGAATATAATTTGAATGTAATAGTGCACATCACTAGCTGAAGTACACAAATGAAAGTTTTATACTCACACAATAATTTAGGAGAGAACTTGGGTTCACAGGTGGTTTGCTCAATAATCAGCTTGTCTACTTCTTCAGAGACGGACTTGTGATCGACAGGTAGGGAGCGGAGCCAGGCAAGCACTTTTGCAGTATCCTGGAACAATCAGAATATGTAGCGGATATAAGGTAACGCAGAGAAGGGCAATATATTTATTTCTGAGGTCGCAAATGCTCGAGCAAATTGTAGGGTATTAATTGGAATATGGACACTAGCGTAAGCTACGTCTATTTCTTCAGCATACGGCTCCGAATGCCTATGAAAATAGCAACGCATTACTCACACCACTCGGATCCTCCCAAACAGCAACAAATGGGGAAAGGCCATCGCGGTCGGTGCGGGTGCAACGACAGATGGCGCGCTTAACACGCAGTACACACAGCGACACATCAACCTAGATTGCTTGGACTTTGAACTATTAGAAGCTGAACGCTGAGAATCGTGCGACAGAGTGCGTTATATCGTCACCACTATGCACTGTCCCTTTCCGACAATTCTCTATTTTGTTTGTAGCGTAGTTATGTGTATATAGGGTGTGTAACTTGATGTGTAGCCGTGTGTACAACACTTGTTTTGACATCGTCGCGTCAGGACGTCGCGCTTATGATTAAGAATTGAGTTGAAACTAATTGGCCACGCCCGGAAACAACATGTGGGTTAAAAACCGTTTATTACATTACATGATAATTATCAGTCACAAAAGTGTAACAAAACTAATATTAAGGTTACGATAATGAAGACTTAAGAATCAAGTAGTTTGAGTAAAAGTGGAATTAATACATATAGCACCCTGCCGGATTGCTCTAGCTTAGGTCTGACCGAAATCTAAAGTTAAGAGAGAATGTGTGTTGCGGGAATCTTCCTTAACCCTTTCCCTGTCCCGTGGTAGATACAATCTATTGCTATATTCATATGTGCAACATCTTGGAGGGAACCTGTTAAGGTACAAATTGGAATTTATTCAAAAGGCATTAGGTGCATGTTGTAGGTAGGGTGTGTCCTGCTGAGCCGGCTATCTCCAATATACTAGGATTTCGCGCCGGTTGATACCTCTTTTGCCGGTTTGCAAGTGAAGTGTTTTAGAAGTGGAATGACCTAGTTTAATTTCGGTTTAGTCAAGAAACTCTTACTAATACGGTGTCGGGAACTATGCTTAGTAGACGGCAATAGACTAATTTATTTAAATTGTAACACCATGTATGTCAAAACGTACAACAGGCACGCCTTACGTTGAAACTCTAGATACATTACTGGCTTTAGATTAATCAAGATTAACATAATTATGTATTTAACAGTAAATGAACTCGAATTTCATGTTCCTTTAGTTTCTATGTTCTTTAATTTCACTACCATGGACAAGAAGACTTAAGGAATTAATGGTAGCTGCAGTTTCTCTAACTAGTCTTACCTCGTTCCTGCCGCATTTGATCAAGTAAGAAGGCGTCTCCGGCAATCTCAGGAGTATGCAGAAGTGGATGAGAGGTACCGCGAGTAGGATCCAGAGCACAGTGTCGAATGGCAGTGTATCTCCTAAGATGAAGACTATTAAGTTGCCCACCGTCTGTAAACAAAAGGTCTATTAATCTACCTACTAGTTTATACATGCATGTGTGTTTGATAGATGATTCCTTTCTGGGTTTTATCTTCTAAAATATATATCCTAACTAAAATTATAATTGTTAATGTAAGTTTGTTTGTTACGCTTTTACGTCTTAACTACTCGGCCTTAAGATTGCGCCAAGCGAAATGTGCCAAAATAGGCGGTCACAGTTAAGTTGATAAAATCAATACTGTTTGTTTAATACAAATATAAAATATACATTTACGATAACAATGTATGTGTTTACAATTACTCCGTGTGAAAAAATTAAAATAATTAATATTTTCGCTTACGAAATTACGTAAATTTACACGAAATATGCAAAAACGTAAGCTCTTGTTACGCGATTTTTCGATTATAACAGTAGAAAGCTATCCTATTTTACAGCTTAAACGAAACATAAATAGCTATATTACAATTTGTCCGTCCCAAATATTTAAGTGATTGGTTGACAATAAAGATACATATTTATCAAAAAAGCACTTCAAATCCTACATACAATTTTACTATGGCGGCCGCGCGCTGATTTGAATATCGAGCTCTGTCATTCCGTCCAACCGCGTCTTACGCTCGGCGCAGTCTTAATTCTGAAAAAGTAGTCGCAAGCAGTTCCGAGCGAGCGAAGCCGTGGTCGTGTACTCGTATATATAAAGGGTCCATAATTGATACCTTTATTAACTTACGTCTACCATCAATTACAAAATTATGGAAAGCATTAAAGTACCAAGTATCAATCCCTCCACACAGGATAAAAATGGTGTGCACCACGAGTAGATGTGATAAGTCTGTGTGTACTCTGAGCCCGTTGTCTGAATGTTTGTTAAGTGCACCGTGATACAGGACTTTCATAATGCGGGAGTTGTTTGCTAAAGTAGTATTCAATCTTATGGCTTTTTCTTTACCAAACAACAATTATTGTCTCCTTGTAACACACAGAATTTACTTAACTTTTTAACTGTTTGTCCCCCAAATAATAGAGATCGACATATCCACTAAAGGGATATGACTATGAAGGGGTTAGGGACACGATGATTGTAACGTCCAATTAAGTCGGAACTTTAAAGACATGTTCTTAAAATGAACAATCAATAAATTTATTTATAGGATTTATTAAAAGCAATTATAGAATATATGTTATATAATCGTTTTCGTAAGGGGTTGAAAGTTACACAGTTCTATTAGGGAATTTAAAAACGCGTGGGAAGATTTAAGAAGTACGTATCGGATAAATGTTTTATACGGGTCAAAAACATTAAAATATATCATATAAATGTATAAAATGTATCTGTGTATAATGTGTATCTGTAACTTTTTGGATATAATAATATAATATAATATATATAATATAATATAATATAATATTCTATAATATAATATAATATTCTACCACATACACACAACACTATCTAGCCCAAACTAAGCAGAGCTTGTACTATGGATACTAGAGAATGGATAAACATACATATATACTTTTTTTTTTTTTTTTGTAAATACATACATATTATACATAGAAACACCCAGACCAAGACAAACATCCATGTTCATGCACACAAATATTTGTCTTGTGCGGGAATCGAACCCGCGACCTCAGGCGTGGCAGTCGGTTACACTAACCACTACGCCATTGAGGCCGATCAATAAAGATTATTATTATTATGTTTCTCTTATCACAGGTACTTTCTAACATATTATATTAGAAAATACCTGGCCCTTTGGGAGGCTTACACGGAGACATGGGTCCAACGTGAAGAGGCCCTTCGAGAGTTTTAATCAAAGGTGGGATGGAACACCAACAGCGGCACTTGCCGCAGCAGGCGTAGGACTATTGCTACGCATGGATTCTAATATATGGGCTATAGGTATGGGTGTTTGGTGGACCGGTATATTGCTAACTATGGATGAAAAACGGCCCTGAATACTCTAATAGCATAAATGAAATGGGCAGACAATGACTCGCCAACTCACTAGATGGGCCCCCTGATAAGCCACTATAGGCATACAAGCCAGCAGCAGAGGGCAACACCGGTGCAAGTGGCTAGGGGTGTCGAGCGGTGCGGCGCCGGTTTTACCATCACGGGTCTCGTGACAACGGAGACCCGGAGCGGGTTTCCCCGTAGTTATACCCTTGAAAATGACACTTCCACCCCCAAGCATATAGCTCTAGCGGCCCCGCTCTGACCGGCCGACCAAGGCAAGCCAGAGTTGAGAGTCCTACGGGCGCTCTTGAAGTCCCACCCCAGCCAACCAGTAACAGCAAACCGGGGACGAGGGCCTAACCAACTCTCTGAGGCATTCAGGACCGCAGTGTCGCCACTTACATTCAGCTCGCCACAAGCTGCCCTGCGGTTTGTGCGCTTTAATTTAACCTGGTGATACATTTTTTGTTTATATCACAATGCGAAGGTGATAGTTTTAAAGCTAGTGTACTGTGCCCTCCGATATCGCGTTAGTTTCATGATGAGATAACGAATGTCCCAGAGGGGTTGATTATTATTATTATTATTAAAACATTTAATCCCTTTGGACACCAACTGGATGGACATTTCCATAGTTTCTTTTAAATATAATATACATAGATAGACTCACTCTGTATATTCCTAAAATGGTAGGCAGAGATGTATTGAGCTCCAAAATTACGCCATCTATGGTTTCAGATCGAGGCTGATTCTGACGCAGTCAATCGACACATTTCCAGCGCCACGCTACTGAGAATTTCCAATGACACTTTACTCCAACTGGGTATTGAACTCAATACCTCACCAAGACAAAGATAAGCGCAAACATGCCACGGGACCAACTAGCTTGTCCAAGAAAACATACAAGTTAAAGCCGTTAAAGAAAATGAATATGAATTATATTCAAAGTAACTAAATTAAAAACGAATAAGTAAATATTAATTACTTTCCTTTCATAGAGTTATTATAGCTTCTGTTCTTTTCTATGGTTTCTTTCAGTTGAAGGTTTTTTATATAGCTGCGGAGAAACTATGAGATTCATTATAATTCAATTTAGTAATGTTCAAGATTACCTACTAATATTTTTGTACATGCCTCTTCTTGTACACACAGCGACGCATCAACCTAGACTGTTTGGACTTTGAACTATTAGAAGTTGAACGCTGCGAATCGTGCGAGAGAGTGCGTTATATTTTTATTACGCTCTATCCTTACCATTACATCGACACCACTATGCACTGTCCCTTTCTGACAATTCTCTATTTTGTGTGTAGCGTAGTTATGCGTATATAGGGTGTCTAACTTGATGTGTGGCCGTGTGTACTAGACACGATAGTGCGCCCGAGATTTAATTGTAATTAATATGGTTGCACTTTATTTTTAAATGTTTTTAGTATACTTTATAGACTAAGATAAAAATTATCATATTATCTATACTAATATAATAAAGCTGAAGAGTTTATTTGTTTGTTTGCTTGAACGCGCTAATCTCAGGAACTACTGATCCGAATAGAAAAATTATTTTAGTGTTGGATAGCTCATTTATCAGCTTTAGGCTATATAACATCACGCTACGACCCACAGGGGCGGCGCAGTAATCAAAAATGCGGGTGAAACCGCGGCCACATCTAGTATGGAATATAATTATAGTTAAATTCTATAGAGTGTATTGCGACAATCTAGATTTTGTACTTTTTCTGGTTGATAGGTATTCAATGTCCTTTCCTGACAACGTGTATGCAAAATTGCATGATGATCGGTCAAATAGTTAAGGCGTGAAAGAAACAAACACATACATACGTATATATCAGTAAGGATAGAAAGTTGAAAATTTTGAAAATAAACCCAAGTAAAGACCAATAACAAATAAATTATAATTTAAAATATGACATTTATTTGCGACGTTTCTTGTTCGCTGTATCTCTATAGTCGTGTCGAATTGCAAACTCATCGAACTATAAGACTGAGGAAATAGTGCACCTGTGTTTGCGCATACACTTGTGCACTATAATATTTTTACTAGTTAGAGTAACTATATTTGTCGGCCTCGATGGCGTAGTGCTTACTGTAACCGACTGCCACGTCTGAGGTCGCGGGTTCGATTCCCGCACAAGACAAATATTTGTGTGCATGAACATGGATGTTTGTCTTTGGGTGTTTCTATGTATAATATGAACGTATTTACAAAAAACAAGTATATATGTATGTTTATCTATTGTCTAGTACCCATAGTACAAGCTCTGCTTAGTTTGGGCTAGATGGTGTTGTGTGTATGTGGTAGAATATTATTATATATTATTATATTAATATTGCCTGCGCTGATGGCCGCCGAGACCGAAATTCGGTTTCGAGGACCATTTTATTATATAGGTTTAAAGATAGAGCAAACTTTACCCAGATAGCTACTTATATTTGCAGTGTACACAGTAATGAAGAATTATCCGAATAAATTAGGCAAATGTTTATAATATGATTTTCTAAGAATGGTTAAGAGGAAACACCACGGGCGAGAGAATTGAAAAATAGGTATTT
This sequence comes from Catocala nupta, assembly GCA_963675205.1. Classification (NCBI taxonomy): domain Eukaryota; kingdom Metazoa; phylum Arthropoda; class Insecta; order Lepidoptera; family Erebidae; genus Catocala; species Catocala nupta. Next base: position 7,192,833 of record OY776101.1, on the reverse strand, counting down.
GTAAAATCTATTGCTGTCGCTGTCGCGCAGTAGAGTGTGATAGAGACAACTGCACCTTGGACCGAAAATACCTATAAAAGTACACAAAATCAACGTTTCGTAGTCCCCTGATTCCTTCTCCAACACTTGACTGATTTAACTACTTATTACATTAAAAATTGAAAAAAAGGCTTTGGCCGTGTTTCTATGTTTTCTTTTTTTATATAATCTACTCAAATTTGTTTTCTGGATGTTTGAACACAGTGGCAAATCTGACCAAGTTTTGAGGTTTTTGAAGGCTCATATATCTTTTAATAATTAATTAATGAAAAAAAGGAAAACATAGGGACATGCCAATAAAGGCTATACATGTTATTTTAAAATATTATTGTTCTACTGGCATTATCCAGGGAGGAAACAGGGGACTACATTTGTATGGAAAAACGGCCCTTGTGTTTCCTCTTAAGGATGTAACCTTTAGAGTGGTTTCTTAGGAGATCAGTAGATCTAAAAGGATCAGGCCACGCCGTAGGGGCGTGGTGTCCCTAGGTGAATTTAACGTAAGAGAATAATAAGAGAAGGTATGATAATTACACTTTTAATATATTTAGATTTACAAGTATAAGAAATAATCTTTACTACATAACAATAGACAGGGCGTGGTTCGTAAAAGACTTGCTTCGTGGTCCTTGTACAATCAGGACACTTAGCTGAAGGTGTGTAGCCGGGCCGGAAGAAGCCACGGTCCAGGACGCGATCGGCTTATATATCGCTACCGCCGGGCAGGAGGGGAAGGGGGGCGCCAGCCACCACTCCAACTCGCGCGCAGCCGTCATGGCACGCGCGGTCGTGACAAGGAAACACCAATGCTTTTGTTTTATTGGGAAAAACACAATATATATCTTATAATTATTGTTTATTTAGGCATGCATTTCTCATAAAAATATTACGTTTTTCCTTATCGTCATTTTCTGTCACGATCTGATGGGCGCGTGGCATATAGTTATTACGGGACGACCCCGGTTCAGAGGTCAGTTGCTATGAGGGAATATTTGTTGTGATCAATATATACATATATATACGTAAGTGTGGATTCGAATTCTACACTGGCCTAAAATTTGTGTGATTCAGAAATAGGTGTTCTGAGACCGGTGTTTTTTGTCCGTAGTTTTAATGTTTTTATTTGATTTGTTTTTGTTTTTAAAAAGCAACTAGGAATACGTAATTCCTGTGTCGTGAGGGATTTAACCAATATTCAAATAACGGACACACTGGCTGGTTAATTAAAGTTCAGCCGAAAGCCTGGGATTTACAAAGCGTATTTTCGAAATTACTTTTGTTTTTCTAACAGTCTAACCGATAGGAATTTTAAAAATACGCACTCTCTAGTACAATGTGTAAATAGCCTTTTTATATTATTTGCTAGATTTTGTTCCCTCGAGTATCTTATCTTATCTTGTGTGGGGGCCAGTCAGTACAGACCGGCGACACTTCGACCCAGTGGGATCTTTTGTGTCGACTTCCCCAATAACGACTGCCATAGATGTTAATGGCAGTCGGGACCGACGGCTTAACGTGCTCTCCGAGGCACGGAGCAGGCGATAATTGTCAATCAATACGCACATAATTTCGAAAAGTCATATAACTTACGAAAGTCAGAGGTGCGCGACGTGGGTTCGAACCCGAGACCCTCTACATTGCAGTCTGTTGGTCTCCCCACTGAGCTATCGCTGCTCTTTCCCTCGAGTAAATGTAGATTATGTAAATTTTCAATCCTTCGGGAATATAAGGTACTTTTTAACACGCCTTTATTAGCTTAGTTTGTGTCTATGTAACGGAATCTTTGAACGTCATTTTCATCCCTTTCAAACCGACGGATTGATTTGAAACTTTGCACACTTATCGAGGACCGAAGACAATAGGTACAATCGTTTAGAAAAACAAAAGAAATATAATAATAATAGTTTAAAAAAACTAAAAGACACACTTTAAACAGTAGAAAATAGGTTAATAATTTTCATGTAAAAAAGGGGGGGTTATCAAAATATCTTAGAAAGTTTTTTTTCTGGTTGAAGGTACCCTGAGTCCTTTGTTGTACGCCTGTATGTGTATATGTGAAATTTCATGATGACTGGTCGAGTACATAAGGAGTGAAGCATATCAAGTAAACAAACCTCGTCCTTGATGGCGTAGTGTTTAGTGTGACCGACTGCTACGCCTGTGGTCGCGGGTTCGATTCTCGCACAAGTCAAACATTTGTGTGCATGAACATGGATGTTTGTCTTGGTCTGGGTGTTTCTATGTATAATATGAATATATTTACAAAAAAAAAGTATATAATATGTATGTTTATCCATTGTCTAGTACCCATAGTACAAGCTCTGCTTAGTTTGGGCTAGATGGTGTTGTGTGTATGTGGTAGAATATTATTATTATAAACAAATTTGCATTATGATATTAGTTAAGAAAGAGACTCAATATGAGCCCATAAGTGCGTAATATTAATTACCAAAATTCTCTCGGTTAGGTTCTCCCTTCGTCGTACTGAAAAGATGCCCGTACCGAGTAGTAGGACAGTTAATAAACATAATTGATATTATTTTTATACATACGTTATTTATATAATAAAGATTCTTAGTAAACTTATTGCTTCCAATAATATTAAGACCTAAAATCAGAATCAAAGACAAGTCTTTCCAGTAACAATGATAAGATTATGATGGCAGTATATTTGATTGCAATATATAGATGTTATTGATGTTATCTCAGGTTATGTAATGTGTAGAAATAAGTATAATAAATATTGATGTAAATTACTAAAGTATTATGTAAAGTTAAAATTTTCGTATGTCCACTGATGGCAAGATGTGTTTGAACCTTAAAAACTTGTAACACCTTTTTTGTATACCATGTCTTAAGCGAATAAAGATTTATATTTCTAATCAGACATTTAAAACCTTAGTGAATAATTATTGTGTCTACAATTCATCTCAGCCTACCTCGACGGGATATAGCCTTGAGACATGTTAGGCATAATTTCCAGGTGCTAATTCTTAAATAGACGAACACTGCTGAAATAAATTTTACATCTTTTTAAGGCTAAACGTGTCTTCTAGGAACATCAGTATAGTGTCAATGGTAAATCAGATCTCCTACATAAATTTTCTGATAACTATTATAGTTTACCGTAAAATGCTACTTTTACTTGGTGGTGTTTTTAACGGTAAATGTAGTAAAATCTATTTTCATTCTTCTACATTCTTCAACTCACCTCTCTACTCTCTTCTACACTCTCCTCTTTTTCAGGTAGGCCTCTCTCTTACACCTTAAGAGGGGCGCATCTTTCATGCTGTGTTAATCAGGGCTGGATTTAGGGAAGGGGGTACAATAGATTGCCTCGATGGCATAGCGTTAGTGATTGCGACTGTGGTACAGACAAGGAAATAGGGAGTAACATATGTCCTATATAATATCCCAGTTCGCATTTCGAATGAAAGGTAACAAAGTACTGTTACGATAGATAGAAATTTATTGACATAACGTAAGCGAAGCCACGGGAAAACCTACAAAATAATAAAAGTGAATTTTATTATTTATATATTCTTATATAAATATTATGTATATCTGGAATTTTAATGTCCCTAGTTGAAAGTCAGTTAAATATCTCGAAGATTTATTTATTTATAAAACAAATCACATATGTCATTACAGTAAAACCTAATGCGACATAGTGGACATTAATACATTATAATAGTAACTATAAATTTTGTGACAGATATTCTAACGTCATCCTCTCAAATTCCGCTAACGTACAGCAGAATATATCTAGATGTTGTGCAACTACATTCAGCATCCTAGCAGCACGCACCACCGGTGCTTATTTCAAGACATCTGTGCGAAAAACTGGCAGGTCTAACAGCCTTGCCCGTGGCCGCTATCGTAACCTGGACTTAGGTACAAGAAACTGGAGCGATGTTAATATTGTTGGGTTGTTCAATTTGCCTGTTATAATAAGGTAAATGTATTTAAGCAAAGCGTAGTTCCGTCTTACCTCGAGTTTATAATATCCTACCATTCCTAACACAAAAAGGCTACATAAGATGGACAGAAGAGGCATACTCCGTATTGTTTCAAGTAAAGATACCGGGTGAAGTTGTTTTGTATTTTCTCTACCATTAGTCTGTACTTAGTTTCGTAGGATTACAGATAATGTCACTCGTTTCCAGATTACTTCTTACCAAAGCGTTATATAAGATTTTATCTTGCCTACTTGCTATTTTGATCACGTCGCGTTGTGAAAATGACTACTTTCTTTGTTATTTTCTTTTGTTTTATTTTCTTAACATGTGTTGATTACCTTTAATTGTATTAACTCGTTATATCTTAATTGTCTAGTCTCGAAGTAAAATAAATAGTCTATGTCTCTTACCACCTATGTTGTATAAATACATTGTCTCAGTGGCATAGCGGTTTTGAATACGACTGCTGTGCGATGGAACCGAATAAAGTTTTATTGGATTTTTCTGTTTGGAAATTCTGTCTACCCTTTCAAGTATATAGCTGTTTGACTATGTATAATAATATTCTATTCTATCACATAAAAATAACACCACCTAGCCCAAACTAAGCAGAGCTTGTATCTACTATGGGTAGGTACTAGACAATGGGTAAACATACATATACCTTTTTTTTGTAAATACGTACATATTGTACATAGAAACACCCAGACCAAGACAAACATCCATGTCTATGCACACAAATGTTTAACTTGTGCGGGAATCAAACTTGCGACCTAAGGCGTGGCAGTCGGTTACACTTACCAGTACGGCATCGAGGCCACCAATGTATGTAATACAAATTAATATATTTGATGTCGGTATCTTCTTTCTATATTGTTTGATTTGAGGTCTCCATTTCTACGCCTCAGGCCTCATCCCCTTCAAATCCGGCCGTGTAATATTACCTTAACCTTTTAACATTGCTGATTATAATAATGTTGTACATTGAATCTTAGATTGGCTCTGAAGCCTGTCAACCTTGATATAAGCAACGTGTATGATATGACAGATACTCGTGTCAAATTATCTATTATTGTTTCAAATAATTTGATAATAATTTAAATACACTAGTTTTCGTCTGCGTCTTAGTCCGCGTGAATTCTAAGGAATGTAATAATAGTTCTTATTACCAAAATTTACAATTTACAATGCACTTTAGGAATTACAATAGTGTAAAATATTTCTTATAATAATAATAAAGTCATCATCCAGACCGAATTTCGGTCATGGCGGCCAATCTTAACGGAGACTGGCCATCTGCGCAGTAGATATTATAGTGCACATGCGTGTGCGCAAACACAAGTGCACTCTCTGTTCACTGACTCTCATGATTCGATTGGACAGATAATCCGACACGACCGGAGAAAGATCAGGCGCAGGACCAACGGCTTTACGTGCTTTCCGAGGTACGGGCATATTTTCTTATACTTTAAGATTAAACTTGTGTTATGGGTGCCATGGCTCTCACTTTACGATGTTCGATGGTAGATTCATGTTTTCTTTGTAATGTGTACCAGGATTAAAAAGGATTCTGTGTTATTACAAGTTGTGACATTTTACGTGAGATTGTGCAAAAATATTCAAAAGTAGTAAATTTTTTTTTATACTTCTGAGGTCGCAAACAAGCATACGGCCCTACGGCTACCTGATGGTAAGTGGTCACCGTAGCCTATGGACGCCTGCAACACCAGAGGCATCACATGCGCGTTGTCGACCCTTTAGGAAAGGAAGAGGGAAGGAGAACGAGTGGGAAAGGGAAAAAAGAGGGTGATTGGGCTTTGACTGTACGGAAGGCGTAGTGGTTTAAGGGGTCTCCTCGCCATTGTAACTGCGCCGAGTGTAACGGGTTCGATTCCTACACGGGCCAAAAAATATTGTGTTCCACAATTAGTTGTTCCGAGTCTGGTACACAGGAATCTGGTACCCAGATGTTTTTAACTCATGGGCTTAGATGAAAGTTAGCACATAGATCACGTCGTGGTTTAATATATAAAATCTATATTTCACATTTTTACATAGAACTAGCTTTTGCACGCGTCTTCGCTCAATCAGTAATAGCACTTTTTCTAGATAAATTATCCTATGTCCTTTTCTGTACCTCTGACAACGTGTATGCAAAATTTCATGGTGATCGGTCGAGTAGTTAAGGCGTGAAAGTGTAACAAACACACAAACTCACTTTCGCATTTATAATATTATTAAGTTAAGATTAGAATTAGTTAGCATAATGTTGTGTGGTTAACATGCATTCCCGTGATTTTTTATCAATGAAATGTACTGACCTGTGAGAATATAACGAAGGTCCCGGTCATGCCTCTGATGCTGTCTTCACTGATCTCTTTCACGTATAGAGGACACACTACGAAGGCGCCTCCTGACCCGAATCCGATAAGAGCTCGTGCGCTGATCAGCGCGATCGGGTGGCTGCATATTAGCTTCACTGCCCACCCAAGCTGTGTATAAAAAGCATAATTATTTTTATTTAAAGTTAATTAAAATTAAAATTATTCACTTAGGTCACAAATTAATTCTTGCGAACGTCAAAGGAATGTTTTAAAGACATCGCCCACATTAGGAATTATGTACTGTATCGTGGAGAGCGTTATAAATTTCAAAACAACGGACACAGATATTCGCAATAATAATTTATGTATTATATAAATTTTAACCATCTGTGAAATTTGAACCCCAAATGGACTGCATGGCGGCTGGTTCATCCGTGCGTTTTTACTTAGAACCTCTTTGTTTCTGTGGCATGAAGTTGCACTTAAATTTCATAATTGTAAAGTTGAGAGTTCGATATAGTGGTAGGTAAAGTGTTAGTGGAATGTCCTGACACGAAATTCTAGGTATCTGGCGAGTGAATCTGTTAATAACGAGCAGTCACTCTATGGTTCGACTTTGATTCAGGTCAGGCAGTATTATTGGATATTTCCGTTCGTTGTATTGGAAAAATAGCACGGAGTCTTGGACTGTGATCGGTAAATAGGAATTTATGTGGGTACTTAAAAAATAGATGCAATTAAACAATATTCGACAAACACATGCAATACATTTCTGAAATATGAAATCAATTATCTTATATATAACAGCTTCGTTAGAGTTAGAGTATTGCAGCACTGTTTGAAATCTTAGCTACCATGTGCACATTAGTAGAATAGAGCGCACTCAGAAGGGTCTGCTGCGTCATCTAGCGTTTCGGACAGGGCTTATGAGGTCCACAAGCTCTTATGTCCAACGACTCAAATTTTTTAAATGTTTTCTATAGAAACACGTCACAATCTTTCTGATTTGCTATTTTTATGTAAGTTGCTCAACAATAAAATTGATCCTTCACATTTGCTGGCAAAAGTGTATTAATAATGTGTCCTCTAGACTCCCTCGTTATCCGTGCTCGCTGTTCAGAGCTCCCCGACAGCGAACTAATCTTGGGAAATATTCACCGGTTGTTAGGATTGTTGATCAGTATAACGAAGTATTAGGTGCCTCGGCAGACATAGACATCTTTAGCAATTCAATTGCTACTTTCAAACATCTAGTTCTTAATTATTTTACAAGGTTTGAAGATCCCTTAATAACCTATTAATGAGTCTTAATGATTAATTATTATTATTATTCTTTCTTAATTCTTTGATTTTTAATTAATTATTTCATTCATTCATTTGACATTTGATATAATTTAGTGTTTTATTTTACTATATAAATATTTTGATTAATTATTTCAATTTTTTATGTATTTTATTATAATCCTATTTTGAACGTAATTTTCAATTTTCTAATCCAATGCTTTCATAATTTATTTGTTTCATTGACTTTCACAGTACTTATTGTAAGTTTTATATGTTTTATTGATTAATTGATGTATACTTCTAATTATTTTAATTGAAGTTGTTGTATATTCGTTATAAATGTTCTTTATTTTGCATGCTGTGATCTCCTGTTATTGAGGAAATACATGTCCTATTTAAGTGTAAATCTGCCTTGTAATAAATGTGTATTTCTTGTTGGAGATTCTAAATAAAATAAAATAAAATATTATTAATTTGAACAATTCCTTAGAACTAATTTATATCTAATATATTATATAACAGGATTAAAATAAAAGAACCTAAAACTAAAACCCTCTAATAGGCGTCATAGAATTCCTTCGCATCGCAGTCTACTGGTAATGTGCCTAGATGACTGGCAGCATTGCCACGTTGAAAGGCAATGCTTATTCTTTCCGTGAAATAAAGACTAGTCTTTGGGTCACGGGAAGCGTCGATTAAACTCTTAGCTATTTCTGCTTACCCCGCTAAGAACATACAGGCGTCAGTATAAAGTACTTACAGCTATAGGTATAGAAGCGACCAGCAACGCGTTTTTTCTTCCAAACTTGTCTGCCGCTACCCCAAACAAGAAGACAGCTATGGGTGCGAATATGAACATGATGGATGCCATCCAGGATACTTCTTCTTCTGTAACGGGAGAGTCTGATGGAGAAGAATCTCCCATCAAAGTCTCCTTATTTGGAGAAATCCAGCCCATTGCAGTACCATAAGACAGGACCGGCATGCAAACTGGAAAGAAAGAAATATATTGTTTACATACATACATATACATATAATTGGTCCCGGTAAAAAATATACGTCCATTAGAAAATTTTATCAAAATCGGTCTAGCAGTTTAGGAGTTCAGTGACATAAGACTCGTGTACAGAAAAATTGCATATGTAACTATTATTGGGCATATTACACAGCGAGTAAGTAAAATGTTAAAGAAACGTCTATAAAATCTATATTGAGTCAGATAAATTGTTGACTACTAGACCTCGGGTCTCGGTTTCGGTGAATATTGCGACTGAGTCAATATGCAACCTCAAATATACAAAGCAAACTATTGCACGAAATTGAATGCTGTTGCCACAGTTTTATTGCTGGAAGTCTAACTTAAAATATCGACCCTTCAACGATGAAACGTTGTAAAGTAAAAATACTACTTTTCAGGAGTAATAAACTCTGTTTTACTTTCTTTTTTGGTTTTGTTACACATAGATTTTTTAGCTTTTCATGTTTTATAGGTAATTATATAATTACGTATTTTACAGCTTTTGTGACGAGTTTAAGCACTATTGACACCATTAGTTTTATAATAAAAGTTTTATGCTTTGGTATTTTCTGGATAGTTGATCCATTTTCTTGAGATTTTAAAATTACGATTTCGAATAAAGTCATTTTAAGAACACAGGTCGATGCTGCTCGAAATACTGAATAAGGTTACATCAATAACTAAATTTCGCCAAAATGGCTTTTACAACATTTCATCCTCGAAGGGTCGATATGGGTCGATAGAATATACCATCTTCAAACTCTACGCGTACGAAGTCACGGGCAAAATTGAGTAAAACGTAAATATTCAGAATATATTAATGTGTAAGCAGTGATAGCTTAGTGGAAGAATACTGGACGGCCACGCAGATATCTTGTGTTCGATCCCAAGGCACACAGCGGCAACTTTTCAAAATTATGTGCTTATTAAAGAAATTATTAATTATTTATCATTGAAGCAAAACATCGCGAGGAATCTTCCATGACTGAACATGCTCCAAAAATGTTCTCGATGATATGTGAAGTCTGCCAACTGGGACTAGGCCAGCGCCATGAAACCTTACTCTTTTCACACTAAGAAGAGGCCCGTGCTCAGCAACGGGGACAGTTTATATAAAGGCCGATATTATACTTTCAGAATCAAATGACACTAATAATAACTTTATATACCTAGCTTTAATTATATAAATAAAACATGAAGATTGACTATAACGAGTACTTTAACACATCATTAATTTTTAATCACCTATTAAGTGATTAAACAAGTTATCTAAAGATAGCACCGTGGGTACCAGGCGCGCAGACTTGCTTAGAGATGGCTCCTCATAAGGTGTTGTTTGTCAATAGTAGTTATTTATAGTTTGCAGAGTAGCTATATTCGTCTGAGGTTGAGTTCAGTGCCTTTTTACTTCTGATTGCCTAGTATATGTCTCGGTGGTCCTGTGGTATGTTTTCGATCGTATGGTTTTGGATTCGATTTTTGTTTAGGACAAAATGTTATTAGCTTTCCTGTTGGAAAATATTACCCACTTAATTATTTATAATTTTACGTAATAGGTGCTACCTAAAAATATAGATCATGAAATGTGAGTGGAATAGCGACAAAAAGAAGAATGAAAATAAAACTGGTGCAGCGGTAGCGAATGCAGTCGCATTCTGCATCGCATTAGGAATGGGACCGAATAGCAAGTAGTCGCAATACATGCTATTTGGGTTCGATTCCCGGGTCTAACAAAGTATTTTTTTTTATTGCCACTGGTGGCAGACGAGCAGGTGGCCCACCTGATGGAAAATGGTAACCGCTGCTAATGGACTTTAGCAATGTCAGGACACAGCGAAGCCGCTGCTTACCGTGAAAGAAGAACTCTCTTTAAACCTCGATTGAAGAAGGACATATCATAGCCCTCGGGAAACATTGAAGCAGGCAGTTCATTCCAGAGTTTACTCGTACGTGAGAGAAATAATCGCTGAAAGCGTACCGTCTTAGATTTGAACGCTGCCAGGTGATAAGGACGAACCCTGCTTTGTTGTCGAGTGGTACGGTGCTAGAAAGGGCCGTGGAAGAGACGGTAGAACACGCAGAGGCCCAAAGTCTCTCCGTTGCTCCAAGAACTCCAATCTATCCGTGAGACTGACTCGACGATTCGAACTGCCCAGGGAGTCAAGTGAATCGGGCTGATATTTCACTATAAAATTTTATAACATTACGGAGCTTAGAAGTGTGCTTGATAGACAACATTAAGCTCACCACCTATTACGTGGGATCCAAATTCATAGTTTGAGAAATATGGTTGTGATATCCCTCTGGCAATTGCAATTAATTATAATCGCTCGCTTTAACGGTGAAGGATAGCATCGTGAGGAAACCTGCATATCTAAGAGTTCTCCATAATGTCCTCGAAGATATGTGAAGTCTGCCAACCTACACTGGGCCAGCGTGGCGGACTATAGCCTGACTCTTCTGACAATGTGAAGAGGCCAGTGCAAGTGCCCAGCAGTGAGTCAGTTTAATACAGGGCTTATATTCTCTTCTCCTTCTCCCTAGCCTTTATTGTTCCCAAGTCACTTGGGGTCGGCTTTTCTAGTCTAACTGGAATTGACTGGATATCAGTTTTTATTATTATATTATTATACCCATTTGGTGCTAGCCCTGAAGGGGTAAGCCATGTTGTATAACAACCATATTTAAAGCAGGAGACTACGTATGTATGCAAACGTCTATTCATATTATAGTCTAATGCAAAAAACTCAAGAACATAAAACACTAGTCTACAACAAATTTGCTCACAGCTTAACTTGCGTAAATACAGGTTATGTCAATTTTCTATACAGAGAACAGTACTTTTTTAATGCAAGGCACCCTATGTCCTTTTCTGTACCTCTGACAATGTGTATGCGAAATTTCATGATGATCGATCGAGTAGTTAAGGCGTGAAAGCGAAAGAAACAAACAAACACACATTCGCATTTATAATAGTTATAATAGTTAGGACAAAATTTCTTTAAAAAATGACTTGATCCCAAAGTTGTTGTATATTTTGAGATAGCATACACAACGCCCGTAACACACTGCATTATTCAATCACGTTTAGTCATACAGCTCAATGCACTAAACCTTTGAATTTGATCTTTTTCGATAAACTCGCCGAATATAAAACAAATGTTCAGACCTTCCTTACCAAAATATAATATACTAGTTTTTCGGTTTTACCCGCGTTAGTCCCGTTCCCGTGGGAATATCGGGATAAACAGTAGCCTATGTGTGAATCCAAGTCTTCAGCTATTTACATAACAAGTTACATCGCAATCGGTCCGGCAGTTTTTGCGTGAAAGAGTAACAAACATCTATACATCCATACAAACTTTCGTGTTTATAATATTAAGTAAGGATAATAAAAAAAGAAGATTAGAAAGCATTTTTACACACAGTATTAAGCAATCAAAATTAAAAACATGAAACAAAAGCAAAAACACAAAAAAACTTCTGACTACCCGTTCGGGTAGATGCAGCCTTCTTGTTTAGTCAGTATAATGAATTGGAATGACTCCTAATGAATTGCATGAATTTTTTCCTTGACTAATGATTAAATACATTTCAGAATAAAGATGTCTAGAGCATAGCAAGAAACTAGAATTTTCTATGAACGTAATTGTTAATTAACATTCAATTCAATGAGAGATAAATAGCGTGGGAGTTGTACACATTATACCTGATTTGTGATGTCTGTCTGTGTGTAATTAGCTAGCGTTGTGGGCTGCAAAAACAGCTATATAAGAATAAGATCTCCTTACATAGGCAATCGAAATTTTTTTTGACTATTAGGGCCTCGCTGATTTCGCCATGAATGGGCCGGCTCGACCGGACTAATCTCACAGAATATCGACGTGAAACTGACTGTTGTGTTTTGTTCGGTGAGAGCACCGGAGGCCCGATCATCAGGTGCTGCAGGCGGAGACAAACAATAGTTTGTTACTGCATGCGGCACTATAAAGTGTTTAGTTTAACTTATTTGAATATACATAATTATGTAGTTATTTCATTATTTGATAAAGTAAGCTTACAAAACAATGCATTAGTCAGTCGAATTTTATATAGATATTGTAATACTTGTTTTTCTCTTTTCAGTTCACTACTTTTAAGCAGTCGTGTTTTTTGTTTTTATAATAATACCTATATATATATTTTTTTTTATGGCATGGGTTGGCAAACTAGCAGACGGATCGCCTGATGGCAAGCGATCACCGCCGCCCATGGACACCCGCAACCACAAAGGAGTTACAAGTGCGTTGCCAGCCCTTTAAAAAGGAATGAAGAAAGGAAAGGATAGGAAAAGGATCGGGGTAACTGGGCCTCCGGCTCTCTCACTCACCGATACGAAACGCAACAGTACGGGTACCGTTACTTCACGCCAGTATTCTGTGAGAGGGTAGTACTACCCCAGTCGATCCGGCCCATTCCTGCTGAAACCAGCGAGGATCTAGTAATTAGCCAAAAGGGCTGTATAAAAAAAATCGTATCAAACCAGAGATTTTAATAAAACAAACCAAATTAAATCGTAACTAATTATATAAACTGTATTTAGTCTGCGGCTTCGGCCAACATCTAGTATACCTACTATACATGTATCGGTGACGGCTACATATAAAAAATTTACTAAATGTGTTATGATATATTCTCATCTAAGTTTTTGTCTTTTTGAGAATAAATAATTTAAACCTAAATCTTCTTATACAAAAGCTTTGCCTCCGTATGTTTGTGTTCGTAAAACTCGAATAGTAGTCAATCCATCGACTACTAATCGAGTTTTAAGAACAGTCTTTTATTAATTACCAACTAAATTCACAAATTCACCTACCCCGAAGGGTAGACAAAACATTTTAATCTTAATAATGTAATTTAACTTAACTTAGTCAAAAGATTATGAAAAATCAACCGCAGTAAAATGTGTAAAAAGTAGTTTAATGTTATTCTATGTATACCTATACTAATATTACCTAAAAAGAGGAAAGATTTGAGTTTTGTTTGTTTGTCTGTTTGTAACGATTTAACTCAAAAACTACTCAACCGATTTTAAAAATTCTTTCACCATTAGAAAGCTCTGTTGTCATCAAGTAATATAGGATACATATTATTTAAAAAAAGTAACTATTGATACTGTACTACTGTTACGATCATAACCTCACCAAACCTAGATATTTACGCGAGTGACGCCGCGAGCAAAAACTAGTGTTATATATTTTTAACGACAATACTAAAACGGATTGACAGCACGACTGGCGTTGTGGTTGATGTGGTCGCATCGCCACTGTTACTGCGTGGAATATTGTAGGTTTGAATCCCGCAAATGGTTGTTCCGAATCCAGATGTTTTTTGAGTCCGTTGTTTAAATTTTTGTAAAGTCTCCCGCAACACAGGAATTATTACAGTTGCAGGAGTTGTCTTTAAAAATAAAAAACGCTATCTAGGTATATTATAAATTTGCAAAAGGGTTTTCTTCAAAAAGACGTTAACCATTTTCTTTCTTTTTAATGATAATGTATCTGCTTATTCCTTTGGTAAATTAGAGCCGTGAAGTTATGTTTTAAGCATAAATATAGTTACTTTAGTGTTCATTTATGATTGTAGCCTTAGCATGTATTTTTTTACTTTGTGTCTCATTGTGACATCCATTATCATGATATTAAGCTAAAAATAAGAACAATGTGAAAATTGCGGAAATGCCATATTAGAAACGGTATTTATAGGAATACTTTTTGTTTAGTTGATGAATACGTAATATACTAACTATTATTTTTTTATTACTAGCTTTTGCCCGCGGCCTCGCTCGCGTAAAAGTATTTTAGATTATGTTTATATTTTAGATTTTTTTTAATATGTAGCCTATGTTACTTGGTGATAATATAGATATCAAACGGTGAAACAATTTTTAAAAGCGGTTGAGCAGTTTTTGAGTTGAGTCCTTACAAACAAAGAAAAATCAAATCTTTTCTCTTTATAATATTAGTATAGATAGTGTTACAGCCATCTCCCTAAGGCAGTTTAAAATTATAAGCGGTCAAGTTCATCGAAGCGAAGGGAAGCGAACGGAAGCGAACGGAAGTGGACCGAAGCGAATGGCAGCGAAAATATCACAGTGTTTGAAATAGAGTGGAAAAGTGTTTAAGTAGTGTGTGTTGTGTTTTAAATTTAGCTAGAATAAAACATGTTTTAGTCGGTAATATTGTTTAAATTCTTATCCCTCAAACCCAACACGTAACAATAGTATAGATAAGGGATTTTAGTTCAAAATAATGACAATGCCAATCCCATCGTAACTTATTGTAAGTTTATTTGTCACGCTTTCTCACCTTAACTACTCAACAGATGGTCATGTTATTTCGCATACACGTTATCAGGGGTACAGAAAAAGACAGCACTTTTCACCCAGAAAAAAATACTGTGCCCGAGGGATAGCAATGTATAGCCAAAATCTAGAATAACGCGAGCGATGCCGCGAGTAAAAGCAAGTTGTTCTATAAATTAAATAACGATTGACATTGTGTTATAATAATAATAATGTTTATTTACAATATAGTGATTGTGGTACAAAAATTAAAATTATACGTAGAACTACAACTATTTTCTATTATTGGCGATGCAAAGATTATCCGCGCGCCTCTAGCGGCGAAATTTAGAAGTTGTCTAAGAACGACACTACTATTTAAAGTTGAGGTTAATAAGTTTAGTTTAGACATAATCAGATGGACCACGATTACATACAGAAACCTGTTGCTAATAAAAGTAGAAATACGAAATTTTGTTTTTCTTGAGATGCTATGAGATACTATCCATAGTTTTATAATGGCTGGATGTTTGGAATTTAATCCCGACGTGCGCAGTACCAGTGCATGTACATGAATTATGTCATTCTTATTTTTTTTTTCCTACAGAAATCACCATTCCACTCCGTAATAATTCTTCTCCAGAACGCATCGGTTTTGTGTATCCTGCAGACGCTTTAATTACATCGACAATAGACAACATAATTATTGTTTCGTCCAACAAGAAACCACATAAATCTGATTTATATTTAATAAATAATTTTTCCTCGACGTAAATTGTATCGAAAACTGTCAAAGTGTCGTTCTTATACAGCTTCACAATTTTGACACTTGAGGCGCTAGTTAGAATCTTTGCATCGCCAATAGTAATAAATAATAATAATGTCCTCCTGACCGGAAAAATTGTTTCATACGCAGACGATACTGCGCTCCTTTTTTCCGCTGACACCATTGTGGAAGTCTATGAATATGCACAGTGCGGTTTTAATATAGTAAACAAATGGCTTCAATATAATATGCTCACCTTAAATACTGAAAAAACAAAATTTATTAAATTTTGTATGCGTAGACAGCAACCTCATTTAAGTCACATTAATCTATATGCACATTACTGTAATAACATTACTGCTTGCACATGTCCTGTTATCTCAAACACTACTAATATTAAATATTTAGGTGTTATATTAGACGACACACTCTCCTTTAAAGAATATATAATGTCCTCCTGACCGAATTTCGGTCATGGCGGCCAGTCTTAACGGAGACTGGCTATCTGCGCAGAAGATAGTATAGTGCACATGTGTGTGCGCAAACACAAGTGCACTCTCTGTTCCCTAACTCTCATGACTCGATGGGACGAATAATCCGACACGACCGGAGAGAGATCAGGCGCAGGACCAACGGCTTTACGTGCCTTCCGAGGCACGGTAGTGTCTAACACTACCAACTTCCTAACTTCGGGCTGCTATTGAGAATTCTTAACAGAAAACTCATTAACTTTTTGTTGATAAGTTAGTTTGAAATTAAACTACTATATAATGACTTGCCAGATATACGTCTCTATATAATGACTTGCCAGAACTATTCAAACACGCACGCACGAGCACATGCACACGCCCACGCACATGCACACGCACACGCACGCGCCCACGCACACACATAAACACACACACACATACACAAACACACATTCCTCTTAAAATCGCACATACATGTTATTTTGCTTAATTTAATTTAATTTAATTTAATTTTATTATTTTTTTATTTTGTTTTTGTTTATTTTTAGTTTTAAGTTTCTTCATATTTGATCTAGTTTTGCTTTATGTTGTTCTAATTAATTCATTCAATGGTCTCGTAAATGTCTTGTACAAGTCTATACCCAATATGCTATTTAATAGGCAAATACACCTACCAGTCCCGGGTGGGGGCCTGGTGATCCGTCACACAGGGGTCTCCCTAGTACGGACTCCAGTCTTTCACAAAGGATCCTTATATCTCTACCTATTTATTATTTATCTAATGTAAGATGCACTTGTACGTGAACCTTTGTGATGAGAGAAATAAAGTTTTTTATTATTTATTATATACGGATTTTATCGCGTTCTTTATTTGTCACTGTATTACATAATTTTGAAAACTGTTACACTACTACTACTATTGAATTTTACTCATTTATAAGCTAATAAAATTATTTAAACTATTAAAACTATTTATATTTAGGTTTACACTTTCCCCGACGTTTCGGTTTCTTTTCAGCAGCCATGGTCACGGGGAGACTAAGATGGTAGTTGTCTCAATGTTCCAGTGTAGTTATTTCAAAGTACCGGAACATAATTTAAACATTGGTGTTTCTATTTACGCAGAATGAGCTCAAAGTATCATGAAGTCTAGCTGTGGTTTGTTTCTTCTTGGGTTTGACTATTTGCATAACTGAATCCCAAGCTGGTAGTACATTCCAACCATCTTCTCTATTGAAATTAGGAAGTTTTTTGATTTCAATAGCCTCGCGAAGCATCCTTGGTAGGAATCGGTGTTCTTTAGCGAGAATCTGTTGTTTGTCAAATCTCAGGTAGTGGTTGGTCCCCTGTTGTACATGTTCATACACAGCAGACTCCAACGAGCGTTGGTGTTTTACATCAGCTATGTGTTCTTTTATGCGGGTACTTATGCTTCTCTTGGTTTGACCAATGTATGAGAGTCCACGCGTAAACAGAAGACAATATTATGATAAGTTAGTTTTTAACCTATAGTAAGGAATAACAACTAGGGACTAGTTAGAATGACAACTTTGTAAACAAGGTTGGTATAACTTCTAATAACACTTTTTATCGTATAAATTACAATTATTTACATGATCTTTATAATAGTGACTTGGCAAACAAGAGAGCTCCTCATCTAATAATATAATAGGTTGTAATTGTATTCTATGGAACTGAATCGGTGGCGCATCGTAGTGTATGAGGTCTTAAGTTGGATTCTTGGGTCGAGCAAAGCATTAAACTCCTTAAAAGCTAACTTCTGCACTAGTAATACGTCCTGTGTCACACATAGAACAGCTTTTTGTGGATCAAACAATTTTTTGTGTCGTCTGAACATCAAACATCGTATCATTTATAATTTCCTGTGCATGGCATGATTCCTGTGTCACGGGGGACGTTACAAATATTCAAACAACGAATACAAAGATCACCCAGACTCAGAACAGCAGTTTGTAGACCATAATTATTTTTATCCCGTGTGGGTATCGAATGGAATTGGCAAAATGGCAGCTGCGAGGCAATGACTCAAACCACTATATCATCCGTGCAGACAGTATTTCTTGGCCAATGCTCAGACCCCAGGGGCCAGACACAATGCTTTTCATGGTATTTGATTTCTGGCTAATTGATATGATAATTGTCTGTTTGCAAAGTCCCTCATAACAAAGGATTTAACCCTACGTTTAGATGCCTTTAAAACACACATTTGGTTCGATTCCAGCACAAGTCAAACTTTTGTGTGCATGAACATGGATGTTTGTCTTGGTCTGGGTGTTTTATTGTTTAATATGTACGTATTTACAAAAAAAAAGTATATGTGTATGTTTATCCATTGTCTAGTACCCATAGTACAAGCTTTGCTTAGTTTGGGCTAGATGGTGCTGCGTGTATGTGATAGAATATATTATTATATTATTATTATTTCTCTTTTTCATGACCGATCATCGAACCTACAACATGCGGTGTACTGGTGAGGTGACCACTTCACCTAACGTGTCAATGGTGACATTTTTTTAAATAATTTCTTTACAAAAATTTAAATAACGGGCACAAGAAACATTCAGACTTGGAACAACCATTTGTGGATCACACATATTTTTGTACTGTGTGGGATTCGAACCCACAGCATGCGGTGTACTGGCGAGGTGGACACTTCAACTAATGAGCCATGAGTGGTGAATTGATAGCATACAGTGTAACGCATTTTTATTTATAGCCTGCATTATGTTTAGATGTGAGATGCTGACACGTGCTCACAAATATTTTGGCAGCATCGATTTAAAGTCATCGATGTATGAAAATGCTATGTTAGCCAATTTATATATTAAATGTTATTTTTTGTGACAAAGGGAGCGAGGGAAATTTCGATTATCAACTCGATTATTAACAAGTTAATCGATGTATATGAAAGACAAGCTTTTGTCCGCGGCTTTGCTTGCGTAAAAGTAGGTTAGGTTCCGTTATGTTAGTAACAGTACTATCTTTTTTAAATCAGATATAGCGTATGTTACTCGGTGATAATATAGGTTTCTAATGGTGAAAGAATTTTTAAATCGGTTGAATAGTTTTTGAATTAAATCCTTACAAACGAAAGAATAAAAAATCTAATATTTCATCTTTATGATATTGGTTGAAATTAAACACTTTATACGGATTTTATCGCGTTGTTTATTTTACTTTAAACACTGGTATTACATAATTTTAAAAACTCTAACACTACTATTATTGAAATTTTACTACTATTTAAGGTGCGGTCAAACAGCCGGCGTGCGCGGGGCGTGCGCGTGTCCCGCCATGTTGTAATGTACTGAACTATATGAAAGCGTTCACACAGCCAGCGCTAGAGCGAGCGCGGGGCGGGCGCGGGACCGTCGCAGCGCGGCGCGGTGCGGGCGCGCGGTCGGCGCGCGTATTACGCATGCGTGGTATAAAGCTTTCAACCCACGGTCGTCGAGATCGATCTGTATTTATCGCTACAAGCCAATTGAAAATAGTATGAAATGAAAATAATATACCGTGTCAATTGAAAATAATAACATTTTATATGACATTTTTCATACATATAAGTGACATTTATATATAAGTATGAAATGTATACTTTTATTCTGTATGAAACATAGCATGTAACATTATTGGGTGGGCATGTGTGAGGGTCGTATTATATACTGTCGGTCATATAGCAGTATCATGAATTAAAAAGAAGTATTATTTTTAATGCTTCCTGTTTTTCCCCCATGATCATCATTCACAACTATGTGAATATCAGTAAATTTACTAATTTTGTACTCTGGTATTATTGGACTACAATGTATTTATGGAACAAAGGAACAGGGATGCAAAAGTTAGATATGTGAGTGTCCAGATAACCCATTTGAACCAATATGGCGTACAGCCATACATTTATATATATGTATTAGATATTTACACTCATAAAATAAGTGTGTCGTGCGGTTGCCTTGTTGTTGCCGAACGACAAACCTGATATAATTATCTTGTTAAACGAAAAATCCTTGATGATTTTCAATATATTTACTTTCTTGATTCACGGGTTTATCTTGCTAATGACTTATTGAAAAGATAATAATTCAAACAAATAAATGTACATGTATTGTAATGTGCTGACGCGGGCGCAGTATGTCGCTGACGCGGTAACTTATGAGGTTAATAAACCGAACATATTCCCGGCCCAGACAAGATGAGATGATGAGCAAAATTTAACAAACATATTTATGAATAAATTAAAATTACTAATCTTTAAACAGAGTTGTCAAACATTTCATTTTATATCTAAATTAAAATTTGATCAATAAACTCTATTTTATCTGTATTTCTATTTCGGCCTTCATAACATAATATTATCATTAAAGATATTATTTCAGTAGTCGCGGTCGCTGTGGGTTACTAGCTTTATATTTATTGAACGCACACGCGTGACGTCACCAAAACGCGGCGGGCCGGCAGCGGGCAAGCCGCCGGCCCGCCGCGTTTTGGTGACGTCACTCCCGACCCGCGCACGCCATGCTCAGCGTGATACAACGCATGCGCAGTACGAGCTAGAATATTATAATTATAATATAAAGCCGCTGTCACAGTCATCGAAGTGTGTACACGTCGCGCTGACCTACTCAAAATCCAGACAAGACTTTTAGTCCACAAATACATAATTATCACCCTAAGTGAGCGTGAGAAAGGACGGCGATAGAAAGCCTAGTAGCGATACCTAGAGCGATTCAGACGTGGACGCGGCTCTGCCTATGTTTGCAATAGCTAACGTTAAAAAGCGCAAATGGCTATGGGTTCACGATTTGAATCAATCACGTCATGTGTATGGAGAATATTATACGCTGTGTCAAGAGTTACAAACACCTGAGGATACATTTTATGTCTATTTTAGTATGTCTAAACATTGTTTTGAGCATAATATACATGACTTAATAGAATCAAAAATAAAGAAACTTGACATAAATTGGAAACGCTGTTGGTTCAAGAGAAAGGCTGGCAATTTGTCTGAGCTAAGACATTTTAATAATAATATTTAAAATAAAAAGTAAGCTAGTTCTAAATATAACAGCTTAATTAACACAAAAGGCTTGATACATCTTTATAAGAACCTAATACAATATAGTTTATATTAACAAACCAGACTTGCTATTTAGAATAATAAAATAATTACAAAATGGTACTCCAACTCGACATAGGCTTTAAACAAAAATATGCATCGAACTGTGTTCGCCTCCACGCCTTGGATGCCTTACATCCTCAGGACTACTTAGCAATAAATAAGAAAATAGTTCTTTATATTTTTCTGACATTGTGACATTGCATGCCAACTATTTGCCCCTTTGAATTCCAGGCGCGTAACCGAAACGCTCCATCTATAGAGCGACATATTTATATATACAAGTATATATTCATATTTTTTTGACATCAATGTGACGTTTTCTGAATGTCAATTTCAATAAAGAAAAATATATTTATCTATGTAAATATTCTATGGTTTGTATACTACAGAGTACTTGTTATGGCTTTAAAATATTAGTAGGTATATCCAATTAACGTTGGAAATAAATTTCATGGCATATTATAGATCTCGCAAAACATAAATAATACAAGAAGCATATAATATAATAACAAAGAATTTATTACCACCTTAGAATAATATTGAAATGAAGAATTAAATTAATATTAAAAAAGAGTATAATAATACTCCACTCAATTCTATCAGAACACAGAAAACTCGACACGAATTATTTTCAAGCTCACTCTTATTTGGCTAGCTACTATGATGGCTAGCAAGCATATGGCGCGCCTTATGGTAACTGGTCTTTTGCCCAGCAGTGGGACATATCAACAAGCTAATAAAAAAATGTTTTATGCCTGTGTTGAATTAATAAATTTGAATACAACCGAAAAAGCATGTGTTCCCAGTCTGCTTTAAATACAATTCGAATATCTTTTTATTGAAACAGTTAGCATTTAAAAATAACGTGCCAACTTTATTATCTATCCTATCAAATAAACCTAATAATAATAATGTCCTCCAGACCGAATTTCGGCCACGGCGGCCAATCTTAACAAAGACTAGCCATCTGCGCAGGAGATATTATAGTGCACAAGTATGTGCGCATATTTAGTAGGCCTGCGAGAATACCAGCGTTGTAGTCTATACTGCAACAATGGCTGACGCAGTGCCTGATTTGATCTCCATGTACCGCCTTCTGTTAAATTGTATGTAATATTGTTTTCTTTTAAATTATGTATGTATGGAGATTCAAATAAAACATTTTTCTTTCTTTCTTTCTTTCTTTCTATTATTACATAATTTTGAAACTTTAAACTACTATTGTTAAACACTTTTACTAGTTACTATTTACTTCTATTTAAGCTATTTAAATTATGAAAACTATTTTGATTTAATTATACACTTACCGCGACGTTTCGGTTGCTTTTCAGCAGCCATGTTCACGGGGAGAAGTCTACCGGTTCAGTATAAAGTTATGCTTGTTGTTTAAGCTGTTTAATTTCAATGATAAATATCATTCGCGAAAACGTAAGACAGTGTTATACAAATCCATTAGTAATAAACATTCAAATTCACATACTTTCACATTTACAATAAAGCCGGTGGAAGTTCCCATTAGGCGTCTGCCTAGATAACTTTTAATTGGATCTACCATGTGGTTGTTAATTGTGTGTTTGTAAGGCCCTCTGTGTCACACAGCTTGATCCCTAGCGCGGGAGTTGTAGTTTTAAAATGATCGGTCGTGTAGTTTAGGCGTTTAAGCATAACAAACAAACAAACTCACAATCGCATTTCATTCGAATCCGTTCAACGGCTTACACGTGATTGAGTAATAAACATTTACATAAACTTTACATATGTAGGGTGTCCGGTAATTAATGGATAACCTGGAAATGTGCTATAGTGGAACTGATGGCCGTTCAGAAAAAATATGAAAAAATATCTATCCTAACTACTACCTGAGATATGTGTTTTTTTTTTAATTACCATGTATAACTTTCTTGTATACTACGACCATAAATGAATGAAATCCATCGGTTTTTTGTTGTTTTATTATTAAACACTAATTATGCTAATAGATAGACAGTGAAAAGTATGCTATGCGAATTTTCTGAACGGCCTTCAGTTCTACTATAAGACATTTCAAGGTTATCCATTAATTACTGGACAACCTGTATAATATACTAGATACTGCCCGCGACTTCGCTCGCGCTAATGTAGGTTAGGTTAGGTTAGTAACAGTACTTTTTTCTAGATGAAAGGTACCCTATATCCTGTTCTGTACCCCTAACAACGTATATACGAAATTTTATGATGATCGGTCAAGTAGTTAAGCCGCGAAAGTGTAACAAACAAATAAACACACTAATTTTCGCATTTATAATATTAGGGTTTGGGTAGGATTAGGATTAGGAAGTTACGATTAGGATTAGGACTAGCTCCGCACGGTTTCACCTACGTTTGTCATAACTGCTCCGTTTCCGTAACTCGTAGTGTTTTGTTATATAGCTTATGTTACTTCTAGATAAAGGAGCTGTTTAATAGTGAATTATTAAAATTGCTTTAGTAGTTACTGAGATTATTCATAACAAACAGAAATACAAATATTTTCTCTTTACAATAGTAGTGTAGACTAGCTGTCTCCTGCGGTTTCACCCACATTTTTTTTATGGTATACGAGGCAAACAAGCATACGGATGGTAAGCGATTACCGCCGCCCATGGACACCCCAAAACACCAGAGGAGTCACAAGTGCGTTGCCGGCCTTTTAAAGTTCCCCCTCTCACCTCAGAAGGGGTACGGGGAGCTGGGCCTCCGTTACTCTCACTCACTCTACGAAATACAACGCAAGCACTATTTCACGCCGGTTTTCTGTGAGGCCGGGGTATCACTCCGGTCCAGCCGGCCCATTTGTGCCGAAGCGTGGCTCTTCCAAGGTATATATTACATTTAAGGAGTCTGCCCACTACCCCGTCTCTTACCAAGACCGTGTTAGGAACGTGTCAGGCAAACAAATATTCTTTGTAAGGAATTGTATAAGACTATGCCCACTAGACCGTTCCGTCACCGACCAGCAGTTCCTTACAAAGTTGCTTTTCGTGTCTGATACGTTCCTAGCACGGTCATGGTATGAGACGGTGTAGTAGGCAGACTTCTTTATGATAACTATTCCACCCCTGTGACATGCAGCGAACATTTATATAGCCTATGTTGCTAATAAGTGAAGTAGTAAATTATTAAAATCGGTTAATTCGTTTCAGAGTTTATCAATTATAAACAAATCTTTTTACGTGGGATTGACTTTTCTAACTTGACACATGCCATTACATAAATATAATACACTAGCTGTCCTGTCAACGTTGTACAGTACAGGCGAAAAAAAAAGAAAATCCACTTGAACACACACAAAAAAAATCATCCAAATCGGTCCAGCCATTTAGGAGGAGTTCACTGTCAACACACGTACAGAAGAATTATATATATAAAGAAGATGATAAACACAACAATGGTCACTGTTATAATATTATTGGAAGGGAAAATCGACCTTGTTGTTTCATGTCGTTCAATCGAATCTCAACCGTAGGGTGGTAGACCACATTTTGGCCGACTGTGTACAGTCAAAAGCTGTAGCTTTTGCCAACGATTTTTACGTGTGGAATTTAGAAATATGTTCATAACTATATTTTCCGACTTCTAAGCCCTCCGTCTTCTATAAAGATGAAACATGCATCAGATTTTACGTCAGACCTTTTGCTTTACAATTTTAAAAACAGCATTCATTTTCGTGCAGCTGTTTTCGCGTGATGCGCGTACAAATATACAGACAGACTGACAGACAAAAATATTAAAATAAAGGTAGGTTAGGTTACATTAAGTTAGTAACAGAACTGTCTTTTAAATAAAATATAGCCTATGTTACTCTGCAAAATATAGCTATCTAATTATGAAAGAATTTTTTGAATCGGTTTATTAGTTTTTGATTTAAATCATTACAAACAAACAAATAAAAAAAAATATCTTTCCTCTTTATAATAATTTAGTATAGATGTACAGACGTCGAGCAGTTACTATTTAAGTATATGAAAAGTAAAGTTATCTCTAATCTCGTAGAATGTTTAACATTCACAACACATCTACTCAGTTTGTAACGAACAAATCACGCTCCGATGCTGATGTCAGGATGTCATCGAGCATCATGAACACTAGAATAGATAATTGTTTATTTGATGCTAACACATTAAGACTTATGCTAATGCCGCATCCATTATAATTATCTTTTATTTTACTTTAATTGTTGTAACGCTATTTAAAGAAAGTATTCTTATATTGAAGCTATTCTAAAACTATACAAGGAAATCATTGGTTGGAATTATTACTTGTAAAGTTTATTATACATACATAGCATATGGTGTTTGAGGTGATGTATATAATTTTATATAATCGTAATATCAGCCCTGTATATACAGGGCTGATATTAAGCTGTCCGGTAATTAATGGATAACCTTGAAATGTCTTATAGTAGAACTGAAGGCCGTTCAGAAAATTCGCATAGCATACTTTTCACTGTCTATCTATTAGCATAATTAGTGTTTAATAATAAAACAACAAAAAACCGATGGATTTCATTCATTTATGGTCGTAGTATACAAGAAAGTTATAAATGGTAATTAAAAAAAAAACACATAACTCAGGTAGTAGTTAGGATAGATTTTCTTTCATATTTTTTTCTGAACGGCCATCAGTTCCACTATAAGACATATCCAGGTTATCCATTAATTACCGGACACCCTGTAGAATGTCTCACTGCTGACCTCGGGTGTCTTCTCGTTTCGAAGGTTGGGTCATAGTCATTGAGGGTTGGCAGACTTCACATATTTTCGAGAACATTATGGAGAACTCTCAGATATGCAGGTTTCCTCACGATGTTAAATATTATTATCAACCCTGTCTTTTAACTGTCCCAATGCTGACCACGGGCATCTTCTCGATTTAAAAAGGGTTAGGCTATAGTCCACCACGCTGGCCCAGTGCGAGGTGGCAGACTTCACATATCTCCAGGAACATTATAGAGAACTCTCTAAACTTACCTCCTAACTTGCCTTCGCCGTTAAAGTGAGCGACCAAAAACTATTTAATACGCACATATCTTCAATAAGTCAGATTGAGTGCTTTGGGATCTATCCCAAAGCACTGAAGACTAAAACTAAACTCTAGATCTCTCTGTGGCAGTCTGTCTACCAACAACGCTATCGCTGCTCAGTGCTGCAGCGGTGGTGAATGCGACTGCTGTGCATGAGGTCTCGGGTTCGAACCCGGGTCGGGCCAACATAAAGGTATTGGGTTTTTCTGTTAAGTAATCTCAATACGAGCCCGGAGTTAGGAAGTTGGCGGTGTTAGACACCCCCGTGCCTCGGAAAGCACGTAAAGCCGTTGGTCCTGCGCCTGATCTCTCTCCGGTCGTGACGGATTATCCGTCCCATCGGATCATGAGGGTAAGGGAACAGAGAGTGCACTTGTGTTAGCGCACATACTTGTGCACTATAATATCTCCTGCGCAGATGGCCAGTCTCCGTTAAGATTGGCCACCGTGACCGAAAATCGGTCTGGAGGACATTATTATTATGATGTGCTAAGTTCGAATCTAGCATCGGGCAAAACCGTTTTGGAATTAGCTTGACTGATTTATTTAATTTTGTGGTCGCCCAGGTCTATATTCGACCTTAATTGATTTAAATTTTTAGATTAAATGTTATATTATTGATGTTCTATGGTCAAAGAGAAAATTCGCGCTTTATGTTATTATTGCATGATTATTTTTCTTTTTATTTCAATGACGTCCGCACTAGGAATAATTCTTGTATCCCGGGGGGACTTTACAAACATTTAGACAACGAACATCCAGGCTCAGAACAACCATTTGTGGATCACACAATTTTGTCCCGTATAGGATTCGAACCCACAGTGGCACAGTGGCAGTGGCGAGGCGACAACTTACACCACTACATCTGCGCAGTTATTCAGCTTTCCTTTCAAAAAAATCTTAATAGCAAGCCGAAGGAAGGAAGCTGGCGGTGTTGCCCCGGCAAGTACGTAGCCATTGATCCTGTTTCCGATCTCTCTTCAATCGTGTCGGAATACTGTGTCAATGTGTGTGTGAATATGTACTTGTGTTTGCGCACAACTTGTGTGTTATAATATTTTCTGCGCAGATAGCTAACCTCCGCCAAAATTGGGTCTTGGTACTGATATTCGGTTTGAAGGACATTACACATAAAATTTTCAGCTTTGATAAAAGGTCATCGGTATGACCGCTTAGAGATGTTTTTCTATAAAAATAACTATTTTGGGTGATTGTTGTGGGTTAGTTTATGAAAGTTACTAAAGTTTTAGTAAGTTTCATAAACCGACCCACAGCTAAGCTCTGGCGTCTATGAATATGTCAAAAAGTTTTGAAAGATGTGTCGGGCACTTATTTTAGAGTATATTATAAAGTGGTAACATTTGTATTTTTTGTGTTTGTATATTTGTTTGTAATGAATTTAGAAACTACTGAACTGATTTAAAATATTTTTATATTACCTTTCAGAAAGCTACTTTATCCAGGCAAACACCTATTATATAACATCATGCTATGAGCTGCGGGAGCAGTAATCATAAACGTGGGTTAAACCGCGGCAACAGCTAGTATTTCATATATTGCAAAATTTGGGAATCGAACCTGGAGCCTCACAATCACACGCAAACAACACTAGGTACATGACAAACAAACATAAAACAAACAGTCAATAAAGACAAGGCGCAGTAGCAAAGATTTGCGGAATCACAATTTTTGTTCCGTTTGGATTCGAATCCATGACACTACGCGCATTGATAGTTGTTACTTAAATTACAGCTATATTTAATAAAAATAATATTTCCTCCATCTATATAAATATGTATAAGAAAGTAACTACATAGTAATTAAGTATATAAAATTTTATATGATTAAATATGATTGACACTTTTTATGTATATAACTCGCTAAACCGATTTTGATATAATTAAGTATGGTGATAGTTTGAAAGCTGGGGAAAAAACAAAGGCTATTTTTGACAGGATATATTATAAGTGTAAATTGGTAGTTCAAAGCCGGCTTTGGGAAACAAACGCAGGACTGTGTATGTAGACTTTGAACTACATAATATATAAACCAATCTTATATATAAGAAAACAAAGGTGGTCTTGTTTATTAAAAGCTATTTGAATACAAGCGCATACATGAGAAACTCGAGCAAAGTCACGAGTAACAACTAGTGGTAGGTATATTAATTGTAACAAGTGGTGCTGAAAGGCATTCTCTGTAATTAATGGTAATTATAAACGCGACAAAAACTGTTACACAGTCGACAATTGCAAATTGCAATAAATCATAATTATTAATAATTAACTCACCAACAATAGACATTAGAATCTGGTTGTGTTTACTCCCAACCTTCTCTTCATTAGCGGAACTAACTTTATACACTTTGTTCACCATTTTGAATAATTAATAAATTAAAACTTACTAACTACGTTAAAACTATATATAAAAACTAATATTCAAAATTTTCGATTTTGAATTATTTTGAATTAATTCAAACTAATAATAATGCCGTACTTTCGATTTTGAATTGTAGATGTTGAATTATTTTGAATTATTCGATTTTTGAATTTCGACGTTGAATATTAGTTTGTTTGTTTATTTGCGAGCGCGTTTAATCGCGACGACGCCTGGTGACT
Organism: Catocala nupta; assembly: GCA_963675205.1. NCBI lineage: Eukaryota > Metazoa > Arthropoda > Insecta > Lepidoptera > Erebidae > Catocala > Catocala nupta. Next base: position 7,163,849 of record OY776101.1, on the reverse strand, counting down.
GCGGAGCTTCGTATGCGAACTGGTCGCGTGCTATCATATCTCCTATTTTTATATTAGCGTCTTGTAAGGGTAATAATCTTCGTACGCGGTATAATTTTAATATCTCATCAGTCTCGAGACATAATCGTCTATGTTTACGCTTATGTTGTCGGCCAATCAAACTCATTAACAGCCACACCCGGGCGGTGTGGCTGTTAATGAGTTATTTTGTTAAGAAATTTTAGATGCAGCTTAAAATATGTTCAAATAGTATCGCTATCTGAACAAAATGTGTACTGAAATACAATTTTGACATATGCAGTATTTTTTTTAAATTTTATTTTATTTATATTCCTAGTGTGGGAGTAGACATCTCCCGCACTAGGTATAAATCCTGTGTCATGGGGACTTTATAAACATTCAAATAACGGACACAAAGAACATCCAGACTCAGAACAACCATTTGTGAATCACACAAAATTTTGTCCCGTGTGGGATTCGAACCCACAACACTCGGTGCAATGGCAGCGGCGAGGCGACCGCTTAAACCACTACGCCATCTGCGCAGTTCAATTTATGCTATTTATCATCATAAAGCTAATTCTCGTAATAAAATATGTTCTAATAGTGATCCTATTTAGTCTAAAAAACGTTAAAGGTAAACTATGATGCAATTTATTTAACATTCAACATTAACTTTTGTATTTATGACACTGAGACATGATGGATCCTCTATTTTGAACAGATTTTACAATGAGAATGACCGAAAAATACCAAAGTAATAAGAGGCGAACATGTAGCAGTCTACAGTGCGAAAGTTTTTTTTTAATGGTATTGGTGGCAAACGAGCAGACGGATCGCCTGACGGTAAGCGATTACCGCCGCACATGGACACACGCAACACCATTTTTTAAAAAGGAGTGCGCTCTTTTCTTGAACATTTGTAGGTTGTACTGGCCCGGAAATACCGCAGGCGACAGTTCGTTCCACAATTTAGCTGTGCGAGGCAGAAAATTTCTGGAAAAGCGCACAGTTGTGGACTGCCAACCATCTAAATGATGGGAATGGAAATTCTGTCGCGTAGGACGATGGCGAAAAGAGGCGGCAGGGATCAGTCCGAACAATTCCTCGGAGCACTCCCCATAGTAAAAGCGATAGAAGATGTATAGCGAGGCCACATCTCTACGCAGCGCCAAGGGTCTAGCCGATTTGAAACAACCCGGCAGTCGAGGATTCGAGTCGCTCTCCGTTGAATGCGGTCTAGAGGGAGAAACTGGTACTGGGGTGCCGCTGCCCAAAGATGAGAACAGTATTCCATGTGAGGCCGAACCTGCGCCTTGTAAAGTAGTAGGCGGTAGCTCGGTGTGAATTACGTATGACTTAAAACAGCTGGCAAAAAATTAGTGTAAATCACTTCTGCGTTCCTCTCGAAGATTAAAGGCGTGAATCTATCAGTGTATCTATTCTACGCAATATAAAAGCGACAATCTAATGGGAAACCGTTGGACTAACACGCAGATGTTGTGTGTATTAATAAGGCATTGGATTTGCGATCGAGAGGTCGCGGGTTCGAATCCCACCCATAGCACTACTGACGTGAACCCACTCCTAAAACAAGCATTCTAGCTTAGCTGGAGTGGTTAACAAGAATACTAGTAATTTGAAACACAAAATTGCTAGTGAACTCAAAAAAAAAATGTCGCTTGCTTTAATGGTGAAGAAAAACATCTTGAAAATTACATGATTGAGAGATGAAGTCTGCCAATCCACACTGGGCTAGCGTAGTGGACTATGGCCTAACCCTACTCTTACTGAGAAGAGGTCTGTGCCCAGCAGTGGGACAGTTTATAAACAGGGCTGATAGTACATTTCTTCTGCACGAATATTTGTTGGTGAATCTGGCCGTTTCGTCAATAGAGGGACCAATTTTTTTTTATTACCATTTGAAAGCATGTTTCTTTTTATGTGACGTAGAATGTACAATAATAAATACTATGTCTGTAGAATTACATCCACATTTAGGAATCTGTGATATTTAGGTTCGACGAAACAGGGGCGAACCTAATACCGTCGACGGAAAACAGTTTCAGACTGTATGCTGAGAATTTGTTGACAGAAAGTTCCAATAACCCTGTCCGATCCGGGAATTGAAGCTTAGACCGTCAATTATGCAAGTTGCAATCATTACTACTGCGTCACTGTGACGTTTTTATACAACCTAATAAATTGTTCTCGTAGCTTCATGTCAGTATTTATTTATTTTACATTAATTAAAACGACTTGCGCCAAATACACTTTTATCACACACTAGCTGATCCGCGCAAATTCGTCTGCTTCATATAAGATAAGTGAATTTACCCCGTTTTTGCAACATTTTTCATTGCTGCTCCGCTCCAATTGGTACTAGCGTGATGTTATATAGCCTATAGCCTTCCCCAATAAATGGGCTATCCAACACTAAAAGAATTTTTCATTTCGAACCAGTAGTTCTTGAGATTAGCGCGTTCAAGCAAACAAACAAACTCTTCAGCTTTATAATATTATATACAGTATATAATATTATATATAGTATAGATAATATGGCATAAACATAATATATAGTATTATATAGCATTCACGAGTTTCTCACAATTTTTTTTTATACAACTAAGGTGGCATACGAGCATACAGCCACGGTGATGGTGCTGCAGCTGCAGCGCCTGCAACACCAGAGTCAACACTCGCGCGTTGCCGACCCTTTAGAAGAGGAAGTAGGAAGTAGGAAGGAGAAAGACCGGGAAGGGGGAGATGGAGTGATTGGGCCTGCGGCACTCTCACTCACCGAACGAAACACAACAGTAGGAATACTGCTATTATTTTCACGTTGATATTCTGTGAGAGGGTAGTCCTTTCCCAGTCGAGCCGGCCCATTCAAGCTGAAATCAGTGAGGCTCTACTACTCAAAAATTCCTCATACATTCTAATAATATAATAATACCTTCCATTCATCCGCAAATATTTCAATTTCTGGGTTTTAAGTCCAAGAGAGTGTTAAGCTTCTTAAGTGACCGAGGTTTGTAGGCACCTAAGTGTTTGTTATAGCACGAAAAGCTATCATTTAATATTAATACCAGTGATAGTTGTTTTAAAAATAAGAATTATTTACAATACATAGGTTTAAATATTATTTTGATTTATTTTTATAGAAAATATTGTTTACTGGCACTCAAAAGCATATCAACTGCTGTGATTGGTTTACTGAATATTTGTGATCAACAAAGACAGATGTTGTATATAAATTGTATATTTGTAAATAGTACCTCGTATATAAAACAAATAAATAATATTTAAGTAGCGATTTTGTAGCGAGCAATTTAGATAAAAATAAAAAAGTTATTGCGATCTTTTTGGACTTAGCAAAAGCATTTGACACAGTCTCCATCCCTCTACTATTGAGGAAGCTTTCTTATCTAGGCGTAAGGGGCAACCAACTTGAGCTTTTCTCTAGTTATCTGTCAAATCGTCATCAAAGGGTCCGGGTGAGTGACTGGGTCAGTCAGGATCTTCCCATAGCACATGGTGTTCCGCAAGGTAGTATTCTTGGTCCGACATTATTCTTGACTTATGTTAATGAACTCTGCGAACTCAAAATGTCGAGTGGAAAGATTATTACCTTTGCTGATGACACAGTTCTTTTATTTGAAGCCGATACATGGCAACAGGTGTTCAGTCATGCACAGTCGGGGTTTAACTTAGTCCTGTCATGGTTAAATAATAATAGACTAGCACTTAATGTCAACAAGACTAAATATATGACATTCTCTATAAAAACTCCCTCATATTCATTTGAATCGTTAAAAATAACTGCCCACTCATATTCATGTTCTGCCTCCCATATACCCGCTTGCTCGTGTCCCACTCTTCAGAGTACCAATACAATCAAATATCTAGGAATTGTACTGGACAACAACCTTAGCTTTCATCCCCACATAGATCTTCTTGCTGCTAGAATTAGAAAACTTATTTATATTTTTAAAAACCTACGTCATGTAGCAGACTCTCAAATTATTAAAATGGTGTATCTTTCAATATGTCAATCAATCCTGTCGTATGGCATAACAATTTGGGGAGGAGCAACGAAATCGCACTTCATGAAGCTAGAACGGGTCCAAAGAGCGGTTCTAAAAGTAGGTAATTTCTTGCCGTACCTGCATCCTACCACAGAGCTTTACAAAAAAACTGGGGTGCTAACTGTGCGCCAGTTATTTATATACAATATTATTTTACGACAACATTCACTCCTTCACTATAATCCTTTAAATGTCAATGATAAAAGACGAAAACACGCAGTTTGTACTAAAGCCAGAGTCCGCACAACCTTCTCTCAACGTCAATTTAGTTACCTTGGAGGCTCACTATATAATAAAGCTAATAAACTTCTGTCCATATATTCTAGGCCTAAGAGTAAATTTAAAATAAATTTATTTAATTGGCTTCAGGAACTTGATTATAATACTACCGAACAATTACTGAACGTCTCTATATAATGACTTGCCAGAACTATTCAAACACACACGCACGAGCACACGCACACGCTCACGCACAAGCACACGCACACGCACACGCACACACACACATACACAAACACACATTCCTCTTAAAATCGCACATACATGTTATATTGCTTTATTTTATTTTATTATTTTTGTTAATCTTTAGTTTTTAAGTTTCTTCATATTTGATCTAGTTTTGCTTTATGTTGTTCTAATTAATTCATTAAATAGTCTCGTAAATGTCTTGTACAAGTCTATACCCAATATGCTATTTAATAGGCAAATACACCTACCAGTCCCGGGTGGGGGCCTGGTGATCTGTCACACAGGGGTCTCCCTAGTACGGACTCCAGTCTCTCACAAAGGATCCTTATATCTTATACCTATTTATTTTTTGTCTACTGTAAGATGCACTTGTACGTGAACCTTTGTGATGAGAGAAATAAAGTTTATTATTATTATTATTATTATTTAAGTAATAATATATATGAATAAATGCGCATTCATTATATTTTATACAATGAAAATAAATAATTTTAATTGTTCGTAGGCCTCTTCAAATCGTTGAGCGAAAATGTTCTCTAGTCAAATCCATTTTGACACACGACAGACACTTTTTAAATTGAAGCCAATTTGTAAAAACAAATGACGAATTCAAGACATTTAAATAAATGTTTCATATGCTGCTTTTCTTACTACTGGCCTATAGTAAAAACTTTCAGTGTGTCCCACGTAATTAATTTTTTCATAATTGTATCGCTGAAAAACATCAAATAATGTAATTAGTACCTATTCATCTCAAACGGACGCAGCTTAGATGCGCACCAAATAGTAGTCAAATACTTATATAACCCAAACACTAAAATGAAAAGATTGTTTTAAATCTTCTCATAAGTAAATAAAATACAAGGTTTTAATTCTGTTGTAGTACCTAAGTGTAATTGCCTTTACTAATATTATAAAGCTGAAAACTTTGTTTGTTTATTTGTTTGTTTTTTGGTTGAACGCGCTAATCTCAGGCACTAATAGATCGAATTGAAAAATTCTGTCAGTATTGGATAGCCCATTTATCGAGGAAGGCTATAGGCTATATATAATCACGCTACGACCAATAGGAGCAGAGCATAAATGAAAAATGTTGCAAAAACGGGGCAAATTATCTTATGTGAAGCAGACAAAGTTGTTAGGATCAGCTAGTATTACATAAAAAGATACACGGTATAAATTATGACGTAACTGCTATTTAAATGCAGATGTCTGAGAGTGATAGCGAGATATTCTCACAACACTCTCACTGTTTTATGTCTATATAAAACAGTGAGAGAATCATGTTATATGTCTACCTGGCATTAAGGAATAATTTTTGTTAAATTAAATAGTGTCAATGTAAGAAACTAGCACCTAAATACAGGCTCGGCCCAGTTTAGGTGCTAATGCTCATTAGTGGAACTTACACTATGTTCAGAACTGTTAAATATATATATATATATGTATATACATATAAGTATCAGTAAATGTGCTTGTGTGTGAAAACTTGGTTGTAATAACCTACTATAAAGTAAGTGTTTCTTTTGTTAATAAATTATTATATATTATTTTACTTTTATAATATACTTCAGTAATTAATATTTAAATATAAGAATAGTTTTTAAAATTGGTAGCAAAATGAGAATTATCAATTTTTCCAAAATGTACGTACATCTCGGTATGATGCATCACTCTCAATAATTCTAACTATTATTATAAAAGCAAATGTAAGTTTGTTTGTTACGCTTTCAAGCCTTAAGATCGTAATCACGTAACACGAGCTAATGTTTTTGCATATTTCCTGCAAATTTAAGTAATATTGTAGGCGAAAATATTAATTATTTTAAGATTTTACACGAAGTAATTGCAAACACATTAATTGTTATGGTAAATGTATATTTTATATTTGTATTAAATAAAAAGTGTTGATTTTATCAAATTAACTGTGACCGCCTGTTTTGGCACATTTCGCTCGGCGCAGTCTTAACTACTTGACCGATCAATATGCAATTTCGCATACACGTTGTTATTCGATTTAAAGTTGTACAGAAAAGGATATAGGGTATCTTTCATACGGAAAAATGACAGAACACAGACATGATCTACATTTTCATGAGCGAAGCCGTGGTTAAAATCTAGCATTCTATATATATTACGGCAATAATATAGCAGGTGATAAATCAGCACCGAATTGTTGTTCTGTGTTTGGGTATTTTTGTGACGTTGTTTAGGTAAATATTTGTAAGCAGCCCTACACAGAAACTAGAGCTAATTAGAAACCGTCCGTTCAAAAAAGAAAACAGTATTTGTTGGCAGTTTATTTATCAAACAAAATTGGTAGCTAATTAACAAATGATTAGGTACTTCTCAATGATAATTTCACCTTCATCAAAATTATTAAAATAAGGTAAATTAGTTAATTAATGAAGTAATTATAACAAATATAACATGGCTGTAGCTATAGAAGCAATTTAAAATGTCAATAGAAGGCTGTAAAATTACAGTTGTGATCTAGAGCGTCTAAAATGTATGTGAAGGATCACTTATTTTTTTAAATATTTAATAGTTACAATAACGTGAGCTTAAGAAATATTTTTTATTTACTCCGTTTATTTTCTAGTAGATTTAGCCAGCGGCATTGCTCGCATTAGTGTACATTTTGTCAATGAATATCTATCTCTCGGGAACGATGCATATTATCTGGATGAAAGGTACACTGTGTCCTTTTCTGCACTTCTAACAACGTGCATGTAAAGTTTCTTGCGAATCGGTCGAGTAGTTTAGGCGTGAAACCGTAAGAACCAAACTCACATTCTCATTTATAATATTAGTTAGGTTTCAGAGAAGTATTTTGTACTTTTACTGTCTGCCTACCTATACATTAATTAATTTTTGTGTTTTACACCTTGATGTTGGCGGAATCATCGGTACCTATTCGATGGAGACGAATGACATTAGAACGTTGGATTGCCACGAAGAGGGCTCGAGTTCAAGCCCTCATCGAGCATCTCTGACGTTTTCAAGTCAATTACAGTTCGCTTTAACAGTCAAAGAAAATATATATTTTATTATATTGTACTATTATAAACTTTTATTTTTATTGAAGTTTTTGTTATTGTTGTCTAAATGCCGGTAGCTTCAGCAAATATGCACTTGCTCAACATATATTTATTTACTTTCTGTGTACGAGGTACCTACACTTGTAGTTAGATTTAGACTAATCATTTATCTGCAAGGCAATCAAATCAATCAATTACATGACCAAAATGACATGAATGAGGCTTCTAGTTAAAATAAATTATAACTATGCCACGGGAAATGTGCGTTATGGCGGGATAAATGCAGCATACATGACTTAACCATACGCTATCTCGATGCAAAGAGTCATGTTCATACATAGCGCCGTGTTTACGTGAAAGAAAGGTGGAGTAGTAGATCCTATGCTTCTCTCTGTCTTACAGTTGCATAATAACAGTACTGAGGGAATTCCTGAGTTATCACAAACTAATAAAATATTGCCTCAGGTCAGTAGTTCATCGTTTGATAAATAATCTCGGTACACGGCAAGCCAGGGGATTCCTTGAGACCTGGGATTCCTGTGATAAAGAAATATTAAATCATAAAGAGTGATACACTGGTGAACCTCAATGGTGCAAGACTCTTAGATATTGCATTATCATTATCTTTTTTATATGAGTTCTTGTGGGATTCGCGTGGGCGAAGCCGCGGCTAGAAACTAGTTATATATAACACGACTAACTTATATATATATATATGCAAAGCCGATAACTCTGGATTCAACCACTTGAAATTTACCAGAGATTTTTAAAGATGTTCCTTGTATTATAACATTTATAGCGTAGGCGAGAAAAATTTGCAAATAGATTCTTATACAGCGATATCGCCTATAATATAATAATAATATCAGCATTGTATATAAATTATCCCACTGCTGGGCACGGGCCTCTTCTCAGCATACGGCCGTAGTCCACCGCGCTGGCTCAGTGCGGGTTGGCAGACTTCACATATTTTCGAGTAGGCCAATGCGGGTTGGCAGACTTCACAATCGAGAACATCGAATAGAACTTTCAGACATGCAGGTTTCCTCTCGATGATTCATCGCCTACTATTAAATTATTCTCTAAAATACCACTTTTAAAGAGGTGATACAGAGGAAGGGAATATGTTGTATGCTACACAATTACACATATACATATAATGTGATACTCTAGACTGACATTAAGAAAATTGTGTAACAGTTTGTGTCAACTAATGAAAACAAAATGTTTTTTTTTTTTTGCCCATATATACAACGTGTCACAGATATAAAATACAAACTCAAACACCCCAATTAGATTATTAAATCGTAAAAATAATGTAATCATTAAAATGTTACTTTTATGTTCTTAAATATTTTAATTTAACGAATTAGTTCTCCTTATTGTGCGCGGATAGTATGGGTAATATTATAATAAACCTAACATTATTGCTTTTATTGCATTAAAAACCTTATTGCCTTGAATTATGATACATTTTCGTTTATTTCGACTGTTCATGGAAAAATATGACTATTATTATTATATTTACGTTGTTTTAATTATTTTAGGACAAAAGAAATACCTATATTAAAATGTCAGAAATGGATTCAGTAGCCGATTCTGAACAAAGTACTTTTAGGAAGTGCGTTTTTATTCAATCACGCGTAAACTGCTGAACAAAAATAATAATGTCCTCCAGACCGATCTTAACGTAAACTGGCCATTTGCGCAGGAGATATTATAGTACACAAGTGTGTGCGCAAACACAAGTGCACTCTCTGTTCCCTAACTCTCATGATCCGATGGGACGGTAATCCGACACGACCGGAGAGAGATCAGGCGCAGGACCAACGGCTTTACGTGCTTTCCGAGGCACGGGGGTGTTTAACACCGCCAACTTCCTAACTCGGGGCTGCTATTGAGATTTCTTAACTGAAAAACCCAATAACTTTTTGTTGGCCCGACCCGGGATTCGAACCTGAGACTTCATGCACAGCAATCGCATTCAATACCGCTGCACCAGATAGAGTTATATGTATATACTGCCTTTTTTTTTTTTTTGTTTTTTTTTTTTTTTTACGTGGAGGGTTTAAACGCTCCCTCTCCCGCTCCGCCGCCTCCTTGATGGAAATTACTTCCTCACAGAAGGAGGCGACGGCGTTCCATGACCTCTCACTCCGGACCATAGACTGAACTACGGCCGGGAGCGAGAGGGCAACCGATCCGACTGCCGCGATCAAATCACGGCGCTGCGATGCCCAGGCGGGGCAAACCGCCAAAGTGTGCAGCGCCGTGTCCTCAACAACGTCGCGGCAGTCGCCGCAGTGGTGACAACCGGGCGTCTCTTGCCGGCGTATACGACACAGGAACCGGCCAAAACAACCGTGGCCAGTTAGAACCTGTGTCAGCCGGAAGGTGAGGGCGCCATGCCGCCTCTCCAGCCACTCCTCAAAAACGGGACTTACCGCCACGATCGTGGCGTGCCCGATATACTGCCTGACTGGACTAATGAAAATTATGTCTATGTGTGAATATTTATTATTCAATCACGCGTAAACTGCTAAACAATACTATTACAACAATATAATTAATACCAAAGTAATATGGATCAGATTTTCAACGTTCATTTCTATGTAAGTCACATAACTAGTATATAAAATCATTGGATAATACATAAAACATTCGACTCAGACTCCATGCCGCTTCTGAAATTTTCTTAATAGAATTCTATTAATATTATTTGCAATAAATCTTATCTCTTCAGTTCCAAGACGTCACCGAAGAATTCAATGATGCGCATTTTAATTAATTATCAATAAATTGTAATTACAATATTTCTACAATTTATTAGATTTATTTTATTGTTTCTGGGAATATCAATATTACGTATTTGTGATAACGTTTTGAATTATAGAAGATTGAAAGATCTCCTTATTAAGGACCATCCATAAATTACTTCACACCAATTTAATGATTTTTTGATCCCTCCCCCGTCCTTGTCACAGCTGGTAACATTTACCAGACTACCTCCTCCCTAGTATGACGTCACTTATTTTTCAATTTTATATCTAGAAATTATTGAATGAACAGCAGTTCCAAAATTAGGTCGTGTCAAGCAAAGTGTTGTTAGGTTATTCTGTCAAAATATTCTTAGTAGTAACACAGAGTCTGACAACATACAAACCGAATTTAATTTTTAAAAATACAACACCCGCTCGTTTTTCCCCTTCTGTGTCGCGACTTCAAACATTTAAACAACGGACACAAAGAACATTTAGACTCAGGACAATAATTTATTGACCAAATACATTTTTTTTTTGTTTTTGAACTCACAACACTCGGCGCGGGGTGCAGTAGCGAGGCAACCACTTAATATAATATTCTACCACATACACACAACACCATCTAGCCCAAACTAAACAGAACTTGTACTATGGGTACTAGACAATGGATAAACATACATATATACTTTGTTTCTTTTGTAAATACGTACATATTATACATAGAAACACCTAGACCAATACAAACATCCATGTTCGTGTACACAAATGTTTGATTCGTGCGGGAATCGAACCCGCGACTCCCGGCGTGGCAGTCTGTTACACTAATCACTACGCCATCGAGGCATCTTAAACCATTATGCCATGCGTGCAGTTATTAGATGACAATTGACTCGTCAGTATATCGTGATACCTTAACAGTAGCTGCCAAAAGATAGGTATAAAGCACTTCTGCTTCCCTGCTTAAAGATTTACAGATAAGTCTATGTTTGTATGTCAATTAGCCCATTATAATTCAGTTACTGGTAACTGATAATGCATATCTAATATTTCGTAACGTTCTTTAAGTTCTTCGAACAGGAAAACGTGTAGGGGATTCCTGTATTATATCTGTATTCTGAGCTCATACAAGACGTGAGACGATTGGTAAATAATTATCTTTATTTATTTATACAGCATATAGTTTCTTTGTTCAGCTTATTGGGGAGTTGTGAAGTCCCTCAAAAATGTACTGAATTTGCATTTTTAGAGTTCGAAAAATCTCTTATACAACAGCTTTGTCCGTCTGTCTGTTATACAAATTTCAACTCAAGAACCGTAAGAGCTAGAGACTCGCGGTCAACGCCATTTAACTCAGCATAGTCGATATACCGCCGAAATGACTATGACCTTTGATATCTGACTTGAAGGTCACGTGGTATCACGTGACTTTTGCATATTACTTGAACAATTTTTTCGAACTCTAAGATATACGGCAATTTATTGCCGTTTCTCACTTGTTTATGATCATGTCTCGCTCTATAATTTCTGTGTCGCGGGAGATTTTACAGACATTCAAACAATGGACACAAAGAATACCCAGAGTCAGAATAGCTATTCGTCGATCACCCAAATTTGCGGTCCATGTTGTGGACCCACAACATTCGGCCCTGACGCAGTGGCGAGGCAATCACTAAAATCACTGCTCCATCCGTGTATAGTATATTTTTCTTTCTTTGTGCAGTTAATTCTTTGTTTGAGTAAATGTAATTTGGTTAACATCGTGTTTCGTATTGATACAAGATTCGGATAATACACAACTCTAGAAGAGATTTGTAAATCGTTTGCGGCCTGGTTCCTATAAAAAACGAGTTGTTTTATGTATAGACAGTTAAATTTTGTCACATATTCTAGGAAAATATGTTAAAATATTGTTTTAACATTTTCTCGTTTCTGGTTATAGAATCCGGGCATAAGAGCGTTTACATTTTTCAGCTCAGTTCCAAGAGCAACGTCGCTATTAAGTGTATATTTTGAGGATGTAAACATGGAATTAATAACTTGGGTTTGATTATCAAATTGATTTTAATGTATTCCAAAGACCGTGATTGAAAAAAAATAGGCAATTTAAAAATAAAAATCCATATAATTATATGAAACATAGTTGTGCCCGCGGTTTCACCCACGTTTATGATTACTGCGCCGCCCTCGTGGGTCGAAGCGTGATGTTATATAGCCTTCCTCGATAAATGGGCTAACCAACACTAAATCAATTTTTACAATTCGGACCAGTAGTTCCTGAGATTAGCGCGTTCAGGCAAACAAACAAACAAACTCTTCAGCTTTATAATATTAGTATAGATTGTACCTACCTACAGTGCAAATAATATTTGTATGCCGAAATTGGCTAAGTTTTAATATGGCAAGGACAAAATGTTACTAAAAAGTTAATGTACCCATGTTCTGCAAATTAATAAATAAAAAAGAATAGAATAGATAGAAAGGCTTCTAAAAAATAAAACCTTAATTACTGAATTACATTTTAAAGCCTTAAAAACTAAATTACTAAGCTGCCACTCATAACAACCCACGTGGCATAAACGCTTTTAAACTAATAATAAATCATTTTTGGAATTGTATAATTCTTCGATCTCTTCTTTCTCTATTTTTTGACAACATAATAATAGCAAACACAAGAACACCCAGACATGAACCACTATCTGTCGATAACACAAATTCATGTCCTGGGTAGGGAATGAACCCACAATATTCGGCACGGCGATAGTGGCGAGGCGACCACTTGAAACACTACATCATCCATGTAGGCTATACAGATCTTACTGTAAGACGCGGAGAGGGAGCGCTGGTGGGATTAGTCTTATTAAATGTGTAGTTTAGTCGACTTTTTATTTTGAAACTCCTTCTATTTCACGAATAAGGAACCTCATGATCGTACGCAAATGTAACCGAAGGATTACGCACGAAACTATTAAAGAATTCATTCGTCTTGATATCAGAATAAGTATGCAGTTTCTAAGGAGTACGTCTGACGTGTCATAACTATGTTAATTATGTTTTCTATTTAAATTTAGTACCTATGGCGTTTTGTAGAAGGGGACTCCCTTCGCATTCGCTTATATAGTTGCTATGTAAATTTATTTCGTGAGTAATAACATACATAATATAGTCTACGATAATTTTATTAATTATATAATTAAATAATTAACATAATATATACACAAATCACTAAATAAAAGAGAAAAATAAAACAAAAAAATTAAAAAGCGTCATAATATTCCTCCGCGTCGTCGTTAATTAGCAACGTGCCCAGAAGGCTCGCAGCACCAAGTTGAATGGCAATACTTATTCTATGTGCAATGCAACTACCATCCCTCTGGTCACGCGAAGCTTCGATCAGAAGGCCATATTATTATAGTCTACGTAGATCCCCAAAGATATAGCCACAGGTGCATAAATCCACATTCTGCAATTTTTTTTTTGTTTATCACCCGCGCTATTGATAATTCCTGCATCGGTTTATAAACATTTAAACAATGGATACAAAGAATGACCAAATTCACAAAATGTTTTGTCCTGTATGGGGATCGAACCCTCCGGGCGGCGGCAGTGGTAAGACTTCCACGTAAACGTCATCCGTGCAGTCCAAAATTAACCTCTGAGCCTTCTTCGAAGAGGTTAATGAAAACAATATGTGGGTCTATGTGTCTGTTTGTTATTGACAGGTATATGTCCTGAACCACTGAACCGATTGACTTGTAACTTGGTGTACATACACCTTGGGGTCATCCCTCGGTCGAGTTTGAATATGGGCTCTGTGGATCCAAAGACCCCCGAGATATAGGGGTCACAAAGTCATAAGGTCAGGGATATCCACTAATAGAATGATTTGGAAGTCCAATCCATTTTGCCCAGCAGTGGGACATTACAAAAAGCTAAAGGAAAAAAAACACACATCACATAGTCGGTCAACGGTCACATCAAGACGAAGAGGTTGAATCCTGGGTTTTGACACCCATCTCGTTTAAAACTAGCTGACCTGCGCAGATTTGTCTGTGTCACATAAGAGAATTTTCCCGAATTGCAACATTTTAAATTGATGTTTTGCTCCTATAGGTAGTAGCGTGATGTTATAAAGCTTATAACCTTCCTCGATAAATGCGCTATCTAACGTAAAATATTTTTCAATTCAGACCAGTAGTTCCTGAGATTAGCGCGTTCAACCAAACAAATAAACAAACTTTTCAACTTTATAATATTAGTGTAGATTTATGTTTTATGTCCCATGTTAGGTGGCGAATCTATTAAATCTAATCTATTTCCTCTAATGGGCTTAGATATAGTTTTCGTATTGCTAATGTGAATTTCTTAAGACTGCGCCGAGCGAAATGTGCCAAAACAGGCGGTCACAGTTAAGTTGATAAAATCAACACTTTTTGTTTAATACAAATATAAAATATACATTTACCATAACAATGAATGTGTTTACAAATACTTCGTGTAAAAAACTTAAAATAATTAATATTTTCGCCTACAAAATTACGTAAATTTGCACGAAAAATGCAAAGACATAAGCTCGTGTTACGTGATTTTTAGATTACAACAGTAGAAATCTATCCTATTTTACAGCTTAAATGAAACATGAATAGTTATATTACAATTTGTCCGTCCCAAATATTTAAGTTATTGGTTGACAATAAAGATACATATTTATCATAAAAGCACTTCAAATCCTCCATACAATTTTTCTATGGCGGTCGCGCGCCGATTGAATATCGAGCTCTGTCATTCAATCCAACCGCGTCTTACGCTCGGCGCAGTGTTAACTGATAAACCCAATTACACTGCCCCCCGGGAAAAGAATTAGAGACTTCTTTATGCATAAATTATTACTAATTAAATATTTGTATTTGTCTATTCATAGCCCACAACCATAGCAGAGTTGGTACACCGCTGGACTAAACTTCCACGCAGAGGTCAGGAGTACGATACCACGACTTGCCCACTGCCATTTCAAAGTTGCATACATACATACATAATCTCACACCTATGTATATTTATTTACTTATATGGCGTACTTTGGCACTTTATATCCTGTGATTTTTTATTATAGACTAGCTTTTGCTCGCGGCTTCGCTCGCGTAAAAATAGGTCTTTCTTCCTTTCTTTCTTTTCGTGTGTGTGTGTGTGTGACCAAGCTGTTGTCAAGAGTTGTTCGAGCCGCCCGTAGGCCACTGACATGGCTTAACGACTGCTGTTAATTTGGTAACAATCGGGCACGACTTTTTACGTGCCCTCCGAAGCACGGAGACGCTGAGATGAAATACCACTAAGCGGTCACCCATCTATAGACTGACCGCATCCAACGTTGCTTAACCTCGCTAATAGTTTACCGAACAGTGAGTGCAATTGTCTATGATTATGTAAGTAACAGTACTTTATTTTTTTAAATAAAATATAGGCAATTTTGCTCGGTGATAATATAGGTTTCCAATAGTGAAATATGTTTTTATATTGGTTGAGTACAAACAAACAAACATACAAACAAATGAAAAATCGAATCTTTCTTCTTTATACTATATTTATTTATTTATTTTTATTTATTTATTTATTTCTCCTTACAAAAAGTTACTTACAACTAGTTACATTGTACATTCTTTATTATATTAATATGTGAGGAGCTGGTGTCTGTGATAGGCATGGAATGCCTGTGTTACAAATCACCAGGTCCCCACCCCTCGGACAATGGAAACATTTTAGACCAGAATGTTATACAATAAGAATTTATAATAGAGTATAAGTTTAGATTATAGAGAATATAGATATGGAAGAAGATGAAAGATTATAGATACGGTTGCTATACTCCTCTGGCTCTAGTAGTCTTTAGATGATACATAAGCATAAGTCCACTTCGGAACAAAGGAAATACTAAGACTCGTATTTTTATATACAGGGTGGGCAAAAAATCGTGGATCAAACGAAACAGGGTGATAGTTGGGATTATTTGTAATAAAAAATATCTCTGCGGTAGAGCTCTCACTTGATCTTCTTAGAAATTACGACTATTTTAGTGTTTTTGAAGAAAATACCAGAAATTTGTAATAAATAGGCAAATTGAGTAAAATGAGTACCTATTTTAAAACAATAGATGTTGTTTAGTTGCTTCTAGGGAATGTAACAACACTACAAAAGTGCTTTTATGATAGTGGGTACCATGATTTATGAGTATTGGCACTGTTTTCAATTGCCTTAAAGTCTCATTAAAAATTATTTGTACCTTTAGAACCTTACTGTAAAAAAAATGTACTATCAAAAAGTGAACTTGTATTAAAAAACATTCCTATTTAATGTTGATTAAAACGAGGTATAAAACATAGCTGTTTGTAGCAAAATTATTTTTTTATGTTAATTTTTTCATAGCAAGGTCTAAATAAAGTAAATCAGAGGATAGTCAAACACTAGTTTTCTGACTGGAGTGTTTTATTTCGTGAGTATTTTATTCAACTAAATAGTTAACTTGGATTCTTGGCTACGTTTGACAGTGTTTACAAAAAGATACGGGCGCCATTGCTGGGTTTCTAACAAATCATAAATAATACTTTGAGTCGCTGAAATCGATTGATATTACAGTGTCAATCACCAATTATTCATTATTTCACATTAGCGCTTCCGAACTCCGAAAAGAAACCTCTTTCTTTATGATCCTAAGTGTGAAAACGACACAGATAGCCCTCCTGTCTGTGTCTTTTTTACACTTAGGATCATGGCTCACGCGCTTGCTGCGCGGACGCCTTTTGTTTGCGTGCAACCAGCGGGCAGCGGGCGACGTGGCGGGGCGTTAGTGACTTGCTACCTGCTTGTTGCTACACACGTGTTCTTGGCTTTTACTCTTCTTGAATAACCCGACGAATTTCGCTTTTTCTTGGACCTTCTGATCAATAATTGCCCACTTGTGACCCTTGCTTGCTATACTGACTCTGTGATTGATTGCCTACCTGTGACCTGTGTCTGCCATACGGACTTTGAGTTACCCGCCTATCGAACTTTGAAATGGCTAATGTGAGAAGAGTGGAGTACGCTCAGCGAGAGTATGCAGAGATGCATTACCTCTATGGCTTTTATATGCGCCATCATGCCAGCTTATTTTTTTTTTTTTTTTACGGGCGGAGGGATTATGTCGGACTCGCCGGGGTAAAAGAAAGATGTTGAAAAGATAATGTACCTCCCGGAATACCGACTAAACCTACCACGGTGTTCCTCGACAAAACCACTATCGACGGGGCCGCGCGAATCGCTTTCGCATGCGGTCGCGACGAGGTTACGGCCCGCCGTGTGAAACGGCAGGCCACTACCCGAAGAGACCTACCCAAAGGACTCACGCTCAAAAATTACCTACTGTCTCCCCCCTAGGGGGGAGACATCATGCCATCTTACTGCCTATTTTAGATTTATATTAAAACATATACCTTAGCCCAAATTATTTATTCTCTGTAATATAATTGTTTTTTTTTTTTTTTTTAAACGATTAATACAAAATTTTTGTGAAATTTCAGATCGCCTCCTCAAAATTAATATTCATTCGGCTTTTACAATTATTCGATATTGCCTTTTTGTTCCCAAATTTACGCATGCTCTAAGATCAACACAGTTTTGGAAAAATTTAGTACCTTTAGAAAAAATTGATAAAATTATTCAAAATACTCTAAAAAGTATTTTAAATGTGGATTTGAACGACCGAGCTTGGCTACAGGCTTCTCTGCCTGTTCGTCTTGGAGGGCTCGGCGTTCGCAAAATTTCAGATGTTAGTTTACCGGCGTTCTTGTAATAATAATAATAGTAATTTTATTAGACGATGTCGTATGTGTGTTGTCGCTAGAGGAAGGCATTTTGAACAATTGCTGTAAAAATATTTATTGTGTTTAATTATTTAATAAAAAAATTGCATTCTAATAGCTGTGTTTTACTATCCTCTGATTTACTTTATGTAGACCTTGCTATGAAAAAATTAACATAAAAAAATAATTTTGCTACAAACAGCTGTTTTATACCTCGTTTTAATCAACATTAAATAGGAATGTTTTTTAATACAAGTTCACTTTTTGGTAGTACATTTTTTTTACAGTAAGGTTCAAAAGGTACAAATAATTTTTAATGAGACTTAAAAGCAATTGAAAACAGTGCCAATACTCATAAATCATGGTACCCACTATCATAAAAGCACTTTTGTATTGTTGTTACATTATCTAGAAGCAACTAAACAACATTTATTGTTTTAAAATAGGTACCCATTTTACTCAAATTGCCTATTTATTACAAATTTCTGGTATTTTCTTCAAAAACACTAAAATAGTCGTAACTTCTTAGAAGATCAAGTGAGAGCTCTGCCACAGAGATATTTTTTATTACAAATAATCCCAACTATCACCCTGTTTCGTTTGATCCACGATTTTTTGCCCATCCCGTATTTGTTTGTAGTAAATAAACTCTAAAACTACAGAACCCATTTTCAAAATTCTTTTACCATCAAAAAGCTACTTTATCCAAAAGTAATATAGGCTATATAACATCACGCTACGAACCACGGGAGCGGAGCAGTAATCATGAACATCGGTGAAGCTGCGGGCAACAACTGGTAGGTATCTATATATTAATACGTGAAGCAAAAACTTTGTACCTTTTTCTACGAAATTTTCGCGGACGGAGTATGAAATTTGGCACAGTTAAAGTTTATATGGAGAAGGAGGGGCGAATCCTAATATTTTTATAATATATGCATCAGAAATACATTAAATTAATGAAAAAACACTACACGCACACAACCATGCATTTTACACAAGCAGTCGAATCGCGTTCGTAGTATTTCGGAATTGTTCGGTTGACTTCGTAGAATGCTTCGTAACTATGGTTACATACATACATACATATGTATGTGGAGTAGGTGACTAAATGAAATATGATTATAAGTGTATTAAGTTATAGATAATAAAACATTAATAAAGATCATTTAAAAATTTAAGTAATTTATGGGCGAATTTCGACCACATGGCGACCGCTAGTATATAAGAATATAATAATAAAACAAAAGCCCCACCGCGTCTGTTCGCGATAAACTCAAAAATTACCGAACGGATTTTCATGCGGTTTTCACCGGTAGATAGAATAATTCACAAGGAAGGTTTAGGTGTATAATTTGTAAAGGTTATTTACTACCTGTGCGAAGCCGGAGCGATTAGTTAGGTAAAACTAAAATCAGGGCTACACGTTTCCATAAATGTGTAATGAAACTATTAATATCTTTGACACATTCTAATGAGTTTCCAATTATATCGTAGACCGACCTAATTAAATTTATAAGTGTTAATTATAGCTTCTGCGATTGCAAATGTAGTATAAGTTAGCAGAATAATGTATAATAAGTTTCACAATTATATTTGCATGATAATTTCTGTGATAGCAATTGGTGTGCTTCGTTTTTGTCACGTAATGACACCATTGCGATCACTCCGCGTTTGTGATACCTATGTTGATTGTTTCAATGTTAATTATCTTAAGTTTACCTGCATTATTGTTATATCACATTATGTTTTGAATTTAAGAAGTTTTGTTGTACTATGTCCAATATACCTAGTAATATCAAAATTAAATAACGTCGCTCTGGTACTTGTCTGGCTGGAAACATTCCAATTCTTCTTCTTCTCTCTAGCCTTTATTATTCCCAAGTCACTCGGAGTCGTCTTTTCTAGTCTAACCGGTTTTGACTGGATATCAGTTTTTATACGGAGCGGCTGCCACCTGACCTCCGCAACCCGAAGATTAACGATGCCCTAAGACTAGACCAGTGTCAGGATATTATAGGAAACTGACTTCCCAATAATGACTGCCATAGATGTTCATGGCAGCCGGGACCGACGGCTTAACGTGCTCAAATGTTAATCTCAATTATGTTAATCTTGTGTTTCTCAAACAAACGAATGTATATTTTTATGAGAAATAAATGTCTTAAACCTAAAGTATAGCGCAGCGAGTAAGCGGTACCTACTCTCCTCCTCCCGAGTGCTGTTAGGTCCACATAGATTGTTTTTAATCTTGTTGTATATTGTGTCCGCATACATACAAGTTAAGCATCGTCTAGTCGCTAGCGACTAGCACACAAGCGCTATAACAAGCTGCACAATAGCCGGATAAAGGATTTTCATAACGGCTTCGGCTCTATTAGTAAGAAGTATAGTGGTTCTATAAGCGGCTATACGTCTATTGTAGCGTCAAATAGGCCCATACTATCTAGCTTATAACTCTACAATAGATCTACAACGGATCTACAATGGTAGTAACTGGTAGTTATATTAGTGATTCTACAGAGGTGGTTAACGCCACGAGATTATGAAAAAGCTCTTGTGGCGCGATTATACCATCTTCACCTTATTTTGGCGCTCCTGTACCGTTTATTAAATGCCAACAGTTTAAATTAGTAATATAGTAGATTAAATGTGGTGTAAACTAAATATATTTTATTAAAATTAATCATATGTCTATAGTGACAAGTGAGGAAACATTTATACGGATTGGATTATTGAAGTAACTAAACAGGTAAGTCTAACATTGTTTTATTTTTTCGTGTATGTGTAATATCAGTGGGAGTTGCACTTTGCTGTTAATATATATGTATGTTATCGTCCAAATTTTCACGCGCCCTCAAAATATTCATGTTTTTAATGCAAAAATTATATAGATATGTTGATTACGAAATTGTATTTTAACATAAATAAGACTTTGAAGGTTACAGATATTTTAATTAGGTAAAAGGTAAAAAATGTTGACTGTAATTACGTCAAACGTTATCAGTATATATGATCTTCAAAATTTCGTAATAACCTTAAAAAATATGATTACCAAATACTGTAATGGCGTCTCGGTCCAGCAGCTCTCAGAATTGGTTACATATGTTCTAGCAGCTTGAGCTATACAAAGGCTCTGATGTTTGCTGTTGTAGACTTCTAGGTTTTATAGTTGTTGCATAGAGGTGCTATTCAACTGTTTTAGTCGCACAAAAGCCTTTTACTTGTACTTTTAACCGTTCAAAGTTGTATAATGGTCTTTGAGATATCCCTATATATAACCATTCATAAAACCATTTTAGAGATCAGTCGTTGAATATTGAAAACGTTTGAAAGTCAATTTGAAGTATGATTTTTTGAAACTGATGACCGATTGAGCCACCTCTCAAATGTTCACCTGTGTTAATATTAATTTTATAATAATATTTGCTTTTGTCAACAAATTAATCTTATTTTGTATTATAATGGAACACACATTTTTTGTCACATTTCTATTACAGGCTGATACATTACTGAAAACCGTATCAGAATTTTAAAAGAATACCAGTTTAAACTGTTTATTTATTAATATGAATTAAATTAATAATTGAATATGAATAAACAGTTTAATGTTTATATAAATAAAATCATTACTTTTTACTACTTTTATAATGCTATGATAGATCTAATTTTATTTAAATAAACTATATATTACTTCATAATATAATTTTAGAATAGTCGCATTAAAGCTAAAAATATTGTCAAACAATATTTTCTTATTATTATTTTTAAATTTGTTGTTTAAATCAGGCAACTATGACCCATAGAGTACGCTAATAGGTACTATAAGTACATTTAACTTTAATAATACTATACATAGGATACTTCGTAAATATTAACTTAAGTAAATAAACTGCAAACTAAATAAATAAACTCTGCAGAAATTAGAATAAACTATTATTAATGGACTCATATTATTATTATTGTAAACGTTATGGCTGCTAGCGTTGTGTTTTGTCTCCTTATTTCGCATAACTGTGTCCTTATTCACAGCTCTGACGAGTTTAGAGTCGAGACGAGCGGGAGCGGGGTGGAGGAGCTGCGCAAGCACCATTCGTGGCTCTGTCATTTTTGTCGTTCAGTTTGTCTTTGCTTGCGGTGTGAGCTGTACGATTGTACGTTTAAAAGTTGTGTGACGTGTTTTCTGTAGATGATACACATCGTTGTGATAGTGATAATATAAACATGCAGGTCTCTTAGTTGTTTAGGCATAAAATTTCTTTGTAAAACGATATTGTTTCACTCCTTTCTCATTGGCTATGTTTATTTTACGTAAAGTATAATATCGCTGGGTAATACTAACGGTAACTTATTATATTTTCAGAATGCCCTTTAAAATTGTGAAAACGATCGAAAGAGGGAAACTTCGGCTATGCATTGTACCATCTCTGTGGGAAAATGGTGGTATATTAAAATGGCCAAAAAAAGGTGCCGAAAGATTTGTAATCGACCAAAATTCCATTCCCAGACCTTAATGGTCCAACATTAACTGCACAGTCAAAAGACAAAATCTTGTGTCGTATGAAGCTGCTGATGCGGAACTCCAAGTGATACAGATACAGAACAAGAGGACGAGCAAAAGACCTTTCGGCGTCCAGGGCCAAGTCACGAACTGGTGAATTTAAACGAACTTGCGGAGCATTTGGTAAGTACAATAATTTATATAAAATGCATGGTTAATCAGACTGGCTGCCAATTAGATGACAGCGGCGGCGTCGTTAGTTACCAGCGAATCGTGTGGCGGGAAACCTTTTGGGTCGCAGAGACGTGCCCGCCAGCGTAGTTCAATTCGTGGCCAATTCTGTCACTTATCTGTTTAATATTTTCAGTAATATTTTATGTAAATAGTAAAAGATTTTGCTAATTTTAGTTACGCTTCTTGTTAGTTAAACCAAAGATTGATCTAACTCGCACACCGTGTGTTTTGCAGGTACTGCCCCAGGATACTTTTGACGTAGAAATCAACCAGGAAAATGGATCCAAATCTCAAGACACATACATCATGCTTTCCAACAATGCAGAAAATCAAGCGCTAGTACAAACTACTGACGTTCAACACATATTATTGCAGAATCAAACTGCCTTGATCGAAATTACAAACAATATAGTCACAAATCAAAAAAAAATTATGCACAAATTGGCAAGCCTTTAAATTCAAGTGGAAGAGTCAATTTCAAAAATTGAGAACTGCCTGTATCCTGAAGTAACAACTTTGATGATGCTTCAAGTATTGAAAAATAATCATTTAGTTTGAAACAAATTAAAACTGCTCGTGATTTGGAGGAAATGGAGAATTTGCTTTCTGCAGATAACGAATACAAAACGAAACTTATTAAATAGTGCTCTATTGTTTGTTCTATTGGAATTGGACGTGGGGTAAATTGTGCATATAGATTTTTGGATACATTATTTTCTAGAGAGTTTCTTTGTGAATGTTCATGGTCTGGAAGCACCCGTAAACATGGCGTTAAAATAAGCCTTAAATGTTACAAAAATACTGTACATTTCTTTTTTAAAATGATACACCAGTGGGATGATACTTACACACAGGAAGATAATGAATCATTTTTTAAAAGTGTTTTGAAAAATGCTAATAAGAGAAAATGTGCCAGGAATAAAAAAATACCAACCAAAAGGCGTAGAACAAAAGGAGTGAATAATGCTAAGGTGCAGGAGCTTAATAGGACAGCAAATGCAAACGAAAATTGTGTAACTGAAGAAATCAACCCATCCATGGATAACCTAAAAAACGGTAAAGCAGCACAGGTGCTGTCTGATGAAAAAAATGAGTCGGACGAAGAAGAAGAATCATTATGTTAATTTTTAATCGTTATTTTATTACCTTTTCACCAAATAACTAAACTACCAGAATTAAGGATTCGTTACTTTTTTTTATTAGAATTTGTATAACGTAATGTGGACTGAATTAGAGTAGGTAACTTTAATTTGATAAGAATTAATTTTAATTTGGTTGATTAGTACTTTGGTTGTACTATTGTTTAAAAATGACTTACCTACACTTACTTATTTTAAAACTTACCAATCCCAAGATTGATGAACCTACCACCTTATCTTATCTTATGTATGGGGGCCAGTCAGCACAGACCGGCGACACTTCGACCCATTGGGATCTTTTGTGTCGGCCCCAAGATTTATCCCTTAGCTATCTCCCTATAAATGTACTGCATCAGTCGTAGCGTCCACTTCAGAGGGCGAAGGCTGAAGTCCTCAGGGTTTGGATATGCCAATCCCATCAGACCCATCCTCAATCCATTTCGCCGTTCGCATAGCAGGGAAGTAGACGTGTTATTGGTTTAGTAAATTATAACTGCAAAAATTAAATACTTTGCCATTCTAAACAAGTGCTTAAGATTAGTGTATTGAGCTCTCAATTTGATTATATATCACTATCGCGTTGTGTTACCTTTCTAAGTGAAACAACCTGCAAGTTACGTTGTGTGACTAACATCTGCTAGCGGGGGAACCTTTCCCCTTCACCGCTGCGATAAGAGAAGTTCTTCCATAATTGCCGTCACTTTCGCACACTCGCCGGAGTAGGTACATCGAAACACACTAACAATGAATCACTGTGCGGCTTGTCAAGAAGCTATACATAATGAACAATACATAAACTGTCAACGCTGTATGCAGAAATATCACAATTTATGCCTCAACTTCGATGAAAACAACATCGAACTATCATCTCCGGAATTCAGGAAGACCTGGATCTGCCCTAATTGCCTCTGTAAACAGAAAAAAGGAGATAACTCAAACGATCTAGTGCGCCCTTCTACACCGACTAATCAAAGTGAATTTGCGTTTAATGTGACACGCCGTAAAACAAATAAAGCCGAATCCACCGCATCGGGTCGTTCTTCGCCGGTAGTGTTCTCTGACAATAACTCGAGTAATATACGTGATATTGTACGTGTAGAAATGCGTGAAGTGTTGCGAGAATACATGTCTGATTTTAAAACCTCCATGAGTACCCGCTTTAGAGAATTATCGGAACAAATAAATGAATTTAAAGATTCCTTAAATTTCCTTAGTACACAGTTTGATAAATACTAGTCACTTGGGTATCGCGCTCGATCCCAAGCTGCCAGTGTATGTGACGGATAACCTATCGCCAGAGAATAAGTCGTTGCATGCTGCTGCTAGAATACGTGCGAGGGAACTAAATTATAAGTTCGTTTGGATTCGCGGTAGACGTATTTTTTTGCGTAAAACAGAGTCGTCAGAAACAATATTCGTCAAGAATTTAGAGGTCTTGAATAAACTGTCTCGAATTAGGTTACTTTTTATTACAATACACTTGATACATTAATCAATATAATTCAATTATGCATAAAGAAATCAGTTTTTATTTACAAAATGTAAGAGGCCTACGCACTAAAACTGTCACTTTATATAAAAACACAATGTCTAGCGATTACGACGTGATTATATTGTGCGAAACATGGCTAAATGACAATATATACAACTCGGAATTATTTTGCGATGACTACATTGTTTACAGACGAGAAAGGGAATCATCTTATTTTCATAAAAACAAAGGCGGTGGCGGTGTGCTTATAGCGGTGTCCCGTATGTTTCCATCGGTGAGGCTGTCCAACTGTGAAAGTAAATGTGAGGATATCTGGGTGAAAATAACAGTCAATGAATCCAAATCAGTAGTTGTGTGTGCCGCTTATCTACCACCACCCATACATTTAGATATTTTACAACATTTTTTGGAAAACGCTAGTAACGTCATCAATTCTTACGAGAACGTCTTGATATGTGGAGACTTTAACCTTAGTGGTCTCTGTTGGTCAGGAAGTCCAGGCCTTCCATTAGCTGCCTCGTATGCCACAAATAGTGTTGTCAATTCTTCTTTTTTAGACTTTATTAATGAAAATGCACTCAGTCAGTATAATTACATACACAACCACCTTAATAAAATCTTGGACTTGATACTTGCAAATACATATATCATGGCCATAAGATCATCAGAAAACCCTATTACAAATATCGATAGTTATCACCCTCCCTTAGAATTTTCTCTCCCGAGTTCTCAAAGTGCTAACAAAGGCTTAGGCGTCAATAGTAATTCACAAAAAATATTTTTTTATAAAGGCGACTATAATAAAATTTGTGAGTATCTTGACAGCCTATGCTGGGACAACGTACTGGGATGCTGTGACACGGTTGACGACATGGTAAATTGTTTTTATAAATTAATCAACGTGGCTATAAAAATTTTATACCTTCTAGGAAACTCCGATCTGCGAAACCCATTTGGTTCACTCGAGAGTTAAAATTACTACTTAAGGAAAAAAATAAATATAGAATTAGATATGCAAATTATAAAAATCCTTTAGATAAAATTATATATTCGACTTTAAAGAAAAGGAGTAACAATCTTATTAATAAATGTTATAATAGCTACATCACACAAATTGAGTCTTCTATAAAAGAAAACCCGAAGGTATTTTGGTCCTTTATAAAGCAGAAAAAAGCTAATAAAAGTTCATACCCATCGAAAATGTATCATAAAGATACTTTATGTACAACTGGTCCGGCCATCTGTGAATTACTTGCATCTTACTTTTCATCTGTATTCGAACCTCCCACCCCTTCTAGGTTGAGTACAAGCGCCAACGTTCAAGGACTGTCATCTATCTTATCTTATGTATGGGGGCCAGTCAGCACAGACCGGCGACACTTCGACCCATTGGGATCTTTTGTGTCAGCCCCAAGATTTATCCCTTAGCTATCTCCCTATGAATGTACTGCATCAGTCGTAGCGTACACTTCAGAGGGAGAAGCCTGAAGTCCTCAGGGTTTGGATATGCCAATCCCATCAGACCCATCCTCAATCCAGCCAACGCGTCGCATTCACATAGTAGGTGCGATATGGACTCGTCCTGTTCACCACAGGCTCTGCAAATCGAATTGTGAGCCAATCTCAATCTGCACAGGAAGTCGTTGGTGCCAAAATGGCCAGTGAACGCTCCTGTGAGCAGGCGTATTTGGCTCTTGTTATACCTGCAGAACTTCCGGGTGAAGCCTGTGGCTCTGTTTGCAATGAATTTCTTGGAGTGTTCCAGACCCCTCAGGGCCTTCCACTCTAGCCTGTGTTTGTCATTGCCATGTGCATTCAAAGCTGCCTTGACGGTGCTCTCAGAGAGTCCCACGAATGGCTCGGGGCCCACAAACAGTTGCTCCGAGCCCTTTCTGGCTAATTCATCAGCCTCCTCATTGCCCTGCACCCCTGCATGCCCCGGAACCCACACCAGTCTGACTGTGTTCTTCCTGCCAAGTTTGTTTAAGGCCTTAACACAGTTCAGGACCAGTCTGGAGTCCACCCTACACGAGTCCAGAGCCTTGAGAGCAGCTTGACTGTCACTGAGAATATACACAGTCCTGTCAGTGACATTACTGTTGATATTCTCCTGAGCACAGGCAATTATAGCGTAGGTTTCCGCTTGGAAAACCGTTGCATATTTGCCCATGCTTTGGCTCACCTTGCAGTCGTTGGTATAGATACCAGCGCCCGATCCTGTTTCCATTTTGGAACCATCAGTGTACCAGATGAGACAACCCTTGTCAGGGGATTGTAGACCTTGTCTCCATTCGTCCCTCGTGGGAACCTTTATTTTAAAATTCTTTTTGAATATGTGCAGTGGTTGCATTTTGTCGCATCCCATGCTCATAATCCTTTTGAGATCCTTTGAAATCTCCAATTTTGTATGTCGTGTTACCGGCATGTTGACGCTCCACAGCCCATGCACAGATAGTCTGTGTAGCGACTGTCATCTAATACATTGTGTCAAATTACTCTGACTGAGGATCTGATTCTCACGGGTCTTAAAAAATTGGACAAGAACAAAGGTCCAGGCTCGGATGGGATACCATCAATTTTTGTTTGTAATTGTGCCAAATTTTATAGCTCATCCTTTGACTATAATATATAACAAGTCATTATCCACCGGCACCTTTCCCTCCGTTTGGAAAAATGCACTAATAACTCCCATCTACAAGTCGGGGGATGTCGAACTTGTAACAAGCTACAGACCTATATCTATTCTTCCAGTTTTTGCCAAGCTATTTGAATCACTGTTGCTTCCATTCATTACCTGGCACATTAAACCTTTGATTACACCTAATCAGCATGGCTTCTGTAGCAGTCGTTCTACCACAACGAATCTCATATCTTTTACCAATGACTTAATTGCATCTGTAGACAACGGCACTCCTGTAGACGTTGTCTATACTGATTTTTCAAAAGCATTCGATAAGGTTAACCATAATATTCTTGTTAATAAGCTCTTGCAGTCTGGTATTGATGGCTCTCTTCTGGATTGGTGTTCATCGTATCTAAGGGAACGCACATGTCGAGTTGTAATTAACGGATTTATTTCTGAGCCTTTTATGGCATCCTCGGGCGTACCTCAGGGATCCCACCTCGGTCCTACGTTCTTCAATGTATTCATCAACGATATTACCTCATGCTTTCACAATTCTCTTAGCTACTTGTACGCTGATGATCTAAAAATCGCTAAAACATTCAATTCAGTCACTGACTTCAATCTTCTTCAAGATGACATAAATCGCCTCGTTAAATGGTGTTCCGACAATAAAATGACCCTAAATAGCGATAAATGCTATCACATGCACTTCTCTAGAAGAAAACATTCTTACATTAATACTTATTCTATATTAGATAATAAAATTAAATCAATTGATACATACAAAGATTTAGGCGTTACGTTTGATAAAAAATTAAGATTTGATATACATATTAAGAATATAACTTCAAAAGGGTATAAACTTCTAGGATTTATAGTAAGAAATTGCAAGGATTTTAAAAATGCATCAACAAAAATAAATATCTTTAATAGCATAGTAAGGTCAGGTCTCGAGTATTGCAGTTCTGTATGGTCACCACATTATCAGGTTCATAGTAATACAATCGAGCGTGTACAAAAGCGATTCGTTTACCACCTTGCGTACCAAAGTCAAAAGGCAAAACAACTCTCATCTTACAATGACCGCCTAAAATTTTATCAAATGAACAGTCTTAAAAATAGAAGAAAATTTTTTGATCAAATATTGCTGTATAAAATAGCTAATAATGTAGTTGACTGCCCACAATTAGTATCAAAATTACGTTTTAATACTCCTCTTAAATTGCCCCGAAAAAATCGTTTTCATCTCTTCTCCTCTCAACGGGCACATAGCAACCTGGGCCTTAATTCTCCTATAAACCGACTACAAAAAGCTTACAACACCATCTCGATTAACACAGACTGTGACTTATTTACGCACAATCTTGTAAAATATAAAACAGTGTTAAAAACAATTCTCTAAATTAATCATAAAACATAATATTACTAGCGGTCCCCCCCGGCTTCGCCCGTGGCGCATACATGGCACTCAGGGACACCTCAGCTATCAAGTTGTGAAGGCATTTTTGAAATCGGTCCAGTGGATCCTGAGATTGGCGCGTTCTAACAAACAAGCAAACTCTTCAGCTTTATAATACTAGTATAGTTAACATTGATATAGATTATCATTTTTTTACTAAATATACCTACTACATAATACAAAATTTATCTACTGTTATGTTGTTTCCGCGATATATCGTATAATTATAAGTATGCACTATTATCGTATACAACCGGCACAAAATGTTTGACAATGTACGGATGCTTTTTTTTTTATTTCTCAGCCTTAGTCTTAAGTACTTAAAATTAAATTAGTTAAAGTTTGTCATATAAAAACTTCCAATAACCTTGTTTGCTCTAATGCCTTCTGAATTGTAATGCATGCCGTGGCAACTTGTAATTGAAACAGCACTATTGCTTGAGCCACTCAACAAAACTTGTTAAAATACTTTCCTAAGTGTATGTTTTGTAAGTTGTCCAATTATTAAATAAATAAATAAATAAATAAATCCAGCCAACGCGTCGCATTCACATAGTAGGTGCGATATGGACTCGTCCTGTTCACCACAGGCTCTGCAGATCGAATTGTGCGCCAATCTCAATCTGCACAGGAAGTCGTTGGTGTCAAAATGGCCACTGAACGCTCCTGTGAGCAGGCGTATTTGGCTCTTGTTATACCCGCAGAACTTCCGGGAGAAGCCTGTGGCTCTGTTTGCAATGAATTTCTTGGAGTGTTCCAGACCCCTCAGGGCCTTCCACTCTAGCCTGTGTTTGTCATTGCCATGTGCATTCAAAGCTGCCTTGACGGTGCTCTCAGAGAGTCCCACGAATGGCTCGGGGGCCACAAACAGTTGCTCCGAGCCCTTTCTGACTAATTCATCAGCCTCCTCATTGCCCTGCACCCCTGCATGCCCCGGAACCCACACCAGTCTGACTGTGTTCTTCCTGCCAAGTTTGTTTAAGGCCTTAACACAGTTCAGGACCAGTCTGGAGTCTACCCTACACGAGTCCAGAGCCTTGAGAGCAGCTTGACTGTCACTGAGAATATACACAGTCCTGTCAGTGACATTACTGTTGATATTCTCCTGAGCACAGGCAATTATAGCATAGGTTGCCGCTTGGAAGACCGTTGCATATTTGCCCATGCTTTGGCTCACCTTGCAGTCGTTGGTATAGATACCAGCGCCCGATCCTGTTTCCATTTTGGAACCATCAGTGTACCAGATGAGACAACCCTTGTCAGGGGATTGTAGACCTTGTCTCTATTCGTCCCTCGTGGGGACCTTTATTTTAAAATTCTTTTTGAATATGTGCAATGGTTGCATTTTGTCGCATCCCATGCTCATAATCCTTTTGAGATCCTTTGAAATCTCCAATTTTGTGTGTCGTGTTACCGGCATGTTGACGCTCCACAGCCCATGCACAGATAGTTTGTGTAGCGCCTTTATCGCCTCTGACTCCACAACAATGTGTAGCGGCGTTAGATCTAGCAGGACCTCTAACGCTGCCGTTGGCGTAGTCGGGAACGCCCCTGTTATAGCCATGCAGGCCAATCGCTGCACCTTTGACAGCGCGATCCTGCATGTAGCTAGTTTAGTTCTTGGCCACCAGACAATGCTTCCATACGTGAGTATAGGTCTTATCATCATCGTGTATAGCCACTTGATGACCTTGGGCTTTAGCCCCCAGGTCTTCCCATAACTAGAACGAATCATGCCGAAGACCCACTGGGCCTTCTCTATGACTTTGTCTACATGAGGTTTCCACGTTAGTTTGCTATCTAAGGTCATGCCTAGATACTTCACCTCCATGGACCATTGTAACTGCGTATCATACATGGAGAGAGTTCCCATCCCTGTCAGATCCCTCATCCTAGTAAACGGCACGACAGTCGTTTTCCCTGGGTTGATCGATAAATGATTGCTACTGCACCATTTTTCCACCGTAATCAGGGCCTTCTGCATGAGACTAGATACTGTACTCGGGAACTTTCCATTGACGAGTATCACCAAGTCATCCGCATATCCGACCGTTAAGTACGGACCTTTGTTGAG
The DNA here is from genome assembly GCA_963675205.1 of Catocala nupta. Lineage (NCBI taxonomy): Eukaryota > Metazoa > Arthropoda > Insecta > Lepidoptera > Erebidae > Catocala > Catocala nupta. The sequence continues at coordinate 7,132,136 of OY776101.1, read as the reverse complement.
TTGTTCTAGGAGTGAATTGACTACCAAGCACCATAAGAGTGGTGAGAGTACTCCACCCTGAGGGCAGCCCTTGGTTGTCGTTGCATACATTTCATCTCCTAACAACTCAGACCTAATGATTCTACCCCTGAGCATACAATTGATCCACTTGCAAATGGTTGGCTCTATGCCGTGATTTGCCGATGCCACACTGATGGCATCAAAGGTGGTCCGATCGAAAGCTCCCTCAATATCCAGGAATGCAGCAATGCAAACTTCCTGGTTCTCTAATGCATGTTCTGCCTTATTTACCACAAATACATGTAGTGCCGTCTCAGTGGATTTGCCCGACTGGTAGGCACATTGTAGCCTGTGGAGGGGGAATTTCCTAAATGCTCCCTCCCTGACATGTCTATCTACTAACTTCTCCGGGGCTTTCAAGAAGAACGACTCAAGACTGATAGGTCTGTATGCCTTGGCTTCTTCGTAGTCCGCTTTGCCCGGTTTCGGTATCTAGATGACTTTAACACGCCTCCATATCTTTGGAATGTATCCAAAAGCTATGCAGGCTCTGTATAATCTGCACAAATGCGGAACCAAGAGAACAGCTCCCTGTTGCAGGATGATGGGATAAACCATGTCTGGACCAGGTGACTTGAATGGTTGAAAACCATTTAGAGCCCAGCCGACCTTCCCTTCATCTACTACCTTCCTAGCAGTGTCCCAATCTGCTTTATTGTGCGGTAGCCTAGTTCAACCAGGCTGATCGGGTCCTCCTGCTCTTTTTCTATTATCTTACAGTCTGGAAAGTGTGTGTTTAGCATCATTGCTAGTATCTCCTTAACAGACCCTGTTCGCTGCCCATTGCCATCCTTAATGGATGTCAATGGGTGTGCTCTGACAGTCGAGATAGCCTTGGAGAGCCTTATTCCCTCAGGAATTGTACTGATGTTTTCACAGTGTGCTCTTCAAGCCTTCCGTTTGGCTTTCCGCACAGCTTTGTTATAGTTGGTCAAACAGCGAGCGTAACCGCTGTAGTCTCTGCTGGTCCTAGCATTGTTAAACGCTCGTCTGGCTTCTAGCCGCAGTTTGACCAACTCTGGCGTCCACCACGGTACCCTTTTGGGTCTAAGTTCCCTCTCAGGGCAGTTGTTTGTCCAGGCTGTATTCACAGTCTGGACCAATTTGTCTGCTGTAAACTCGATGTCTAATATAGAATTGAGCTTACCCTTAGAATCCTCCAAATCTATTCTGAGGTCACTCCTAAAGGAGTTCCAGTCCGTATTTCTGGGATTTCTTCTACGTGCTGTAAGAGCTGGAACCAGCGTCCTTTACTTGAAGCATATATAATTATGATCTGACAAGGTAATCTCATCAGACCACATGCCATTCGACAATCTTAGTGCTAGCCCTGTTGGAGGCTAACATGATGTCAATTACCTCTGCTCGCCTACAGTCAGCGAACGTTGGCCTGTTTCACTTATTTAGAATTTGTAAAGAGGTACTTACCACATACTCCAGTAGTTTTTCCCCTCTTACATTCACATCCGTGCTCCCCCAGACTGTGTGGTGTGCGTTGGCATCGCACCCCGGGATCATGTCCAGGTTCTCCCGGCTGCCATATTCAACAAGGTCCTTTATCTGTCCAGATACTATTTCCTTGTCCATGTAGTCGAAGTATGCAGAGGTCAGGATTACAGTATCCCGCCCTCCGCTTCCTCGCATATCGATCTTAACTGTCGTAAGATCTCTAGAACAGAAATTGTATAAGGGCATTGCGTTTATGCCATTTCTAACATATACACATGTCTTCATATCATTAGTGGAACAGTTATGAAAAATTACACCTCCCGTCCCACCCAAGCCTCTGATCTTTCCCTCTTTAACATAAGGTGCCTGAATCAGGGCAATATCATATTCATTCATCCGCAGGTGGCGGGCCAGAACGGCCATCGCCCCGATGCAGTGATGAAGATTTATTTGTACGCACCTTAGTCCCGCCATACGGTCTGCCTATATGGTAGCGCCTTCGGTGGTAGCCATTACTGGCCACCCCCCCTGCTCTCCTCTTCCAACATCACCTCCGCAGTATCCGGCGACGACGATAAAATCAGACCATCAATATATCCGATTATGTCGTCGGTCTTCGGTGACGCGCAAGGCGAAGAGGTGAAGAGAGCCGTACCCGACTCTACCGGAATTACGGGCTCTTCCCCGTCCTTTGCCCGTGATTCTGTCAAAGCAGGGGCCTCCCTCCCCACGCCGGCACCAACTGGCCCCTTCTGCACGTTCGGATCCTCGAGGATCTTGAATGTGCTCTTGTCCATGCCAGCATGGAGACAGAAGCCGCCCGCCTTGATGACCGCGGCTGAGACGCTGTCCACCAGGATGATGCGCCTGGTGTGCGTCTCTTCGACCTGCGTGCCCAGCACCTTCCACTCGCAGGTCCTTAAGGAGGGCGCTGCAGCATGGTCAGCATCATGGAGGCATCTAAGCACCAGGTACTCCTGGTCTTCCAGGCCATTTAGATTGGCTATGGAAGCTCCTTGGCGCTGACCACTTTGAGCTTCACGTTCCCAACGGTTTTCCCGTCGAGACCGCGAAGCCACTCTGCAGCTCTCTCTCCCTCACATGTAATGATAGCCGACACTGATAGCCGGCAGAGGATCCGGCGTGGCCTCTAACAGGTCCCAAATGGCCACCCGTATAGGCTCTACCTGCTCTGCAGCTAATAGAGCGTCAGGGAAGTTGTCAGCAACAACGGCCATTTTGACTCCCGTCAGCGCCTCCCTATAGGAGTCCCCTTGGGTTTTGGCCCGCTTGGTGTCACCGACCTGAGTAACGGTTTCGTCGCTCACTTCCCTTACCCTTTTTGAAGGGGATACACCGGGTGCCAGTGCCATCTCCCCCTGCAGCTCACGCCGCTTACGGTTGGCACACCCACTGCGCCTCTTCCTACTCTGGGTATGGCTTGCAGAGTGTGCAGCCAAGTTCGACTCCCCCGTAAGGTGTGCCTTGCCCGACTGCTCCTTGCTAGCCTCCCCGAGACTTGATGGCTGACAGCCACTCCCAGAGGGTGCTGCGCTAAGATCCCCCTTCGGGTATTCTTTATGCAACTGACCCCCTCCGGTGCTGCCACGCCCTCTGCTTTGGGTACCCTCTCCAGGGTTACCCCACGCCTTTGAACTGCTCGGGTGAGCACCACTCCCTCGGCTCAGGTTCAGACGGCCACTAGGGCCATCACGACCTTGTCGCTTAGGTGTGTAGGCGCTTCCACGTGCAGCTCCTACACTCGCCTTACCCTCTCCCCCTAAAGGTCCAGAGGTCCTTAATTGCTCGCTCTTATCGGTCAAGCCTTTGATTGTGGTTTTGACAGAGTCCATCTGGTCTATCATTGAGTTCACCTGCTGGCTCCCCACCCGCCACGGAGTCCACAACGTTGGGGATGCCTTGTTCAGGCACCAGGGCTACCAGCAAGGTATAGCGCCCCCGAGACGTACAGCACAAGTCACTCTACCCCAAACCACTGAGGTGGGAAACGAGCACTGCCGGCTGGAGACCTCTTCACCCAAGGATACTCGCCTGGCGGCCGCATGAGCGGACACCGCAGCCGATTGATTGCAGCTGGCTAGACTGCAACCTCCCGTGTGAGAGGAAATCCAGACCAAAGGGGCGTGTTGCAGATCAGCAGCACCACCATCGCCACATCACCACTCAACCCCCAGGACTCCTTCATCCCTCCGTACGGGTCCCCGCGCACGGCACAAACACGCGGGAGGTCATTACTATCCATCGTCTGTCGTTCGACGATGGACCCGCCGGAACATGACCTCTCCATCCCAGGCAGTGGTCGTCTGGTGATTTTAGTTACGTCTATTTCAGAGGGAACTAGACCGATAACAGGGGGCAACCACGTGAAGGATTCCCCACCAGACTTGTCTTGGGGATCTACAGGACTGTTGCGCTCTCCCCTAAGACCATTAGCACCTTACTCGTCTTGAAGAGTCGAGTAAAGTAGGTTTGCATCTATACTAAACAAGCAGCCAATCCAGTGCAGCTAGAAAACAGAAAAAGCAAGCTAGGCAATGCAACTATTAAAGCATAAATACAAACCCCCCCCAACCTACCACCTTACTTATTATTGTGATTTAAATTAAGGTCAATGCAACATTTTGTTTACTTTTAGTCATTAAGTTTATGAAAAAAATATGAGAAAGTCTAAGTTACTTTGAACCTGGTTGATATTGTGATTTGTATAAGTTTTAAGAAGTTGCGCATTAACGTTGTTAGGTTGTTGATTACATTGAAAAAGATTTATTTAAGTAAAATACCTATATTATGCATAATACTTTAAGATTGTGATTTATATTTAGAAAGCATTACAATTTGTTTTTTTTTACGTTTCAATTTTGTTAATTACGTTGAAGAGGTTTTGTTTAATTATAATAGAGCTTTTATGTATTTAGGATCTTATCTTATTTTTGTCGTTGTAAATTAAATTTATTTTAGAATCTTGTTTTTAATTTTAATGTTAAAAACACAGTTAGAAGAAATTTAAAACAAGTTATTTTACTACTATCAAAATTATTCAGTTAATTTTTTAAATCTAATAACAGCTAACTATTTTCTGATTGCAGCAAAAAGCAGCTGTAAATTAAGGAGGATTGAAATATTATAATCGATACTTATGATTTCAGACGCTATTTAAGTGCCATTTTCTAATTTGTTGATTTTGTAAGGTTTATACTAAAATAAAAAACTTTATCAGATTGAAATTCTTTTATTTTACAAAAACGTATGTAACAAAGGGAAAACATGCATTTCCCCTTTATGTTCAATCCATACTAGCTTACACATAATAATCCCTTGGAGTCAACACAACATTTATTTTAGGTGTGGGAATAACTTTATATATATTAAGAAACGATGACTTTATAGGAGTAATAAATAAAGCCATTTTATTCACAAACTTTTTTCCGTGTACCAATGCATGTCCCGTATCATTACTTACTTTTTCAAATTCGATGATATTATTGTTTTAAGTCATTAAATATTTGTCTTGAGCTTTGAAAGAAATTTCAAAATTTTTAAATTTGAGGACAGAACTTTTATTTCTGTTCAATATTGTAAATTTCGAATCTCTTATTATTTCAATGTCTTTCTTTATAAGTGTATTACATTCATTAAGCCTTTTCGCTACTTGAGACAGTGCTTTATTTCCTTGTCGAAGCATATTTTTTAACACGTATAACTTATTTTCAAATGGGTATGCATTAAATGTCTGCAAAGGACCAAACCTTTCGACTTCATCAGTAACGTGCGAGAGATTATGCACATTACTGGTAATATAATCAACGCCATAAAAACCTTTATAATTTTCTACAAATTTATACAGGAGAATTTTTGACAACGGTAATAACTGGTGATATTTTTGTGTAGAGCAAATTGTTACTGCACAAAAAAGTGCCTGAAAATGTTCGTTTACCTCGACACTCAGTACATCCGGTAGTATACTCAAATAATAAAAGAATGTACGAAATTCTGTGGCTTTCCAGTGAGCTAGAGTGTCTAGTTGTCTTACAGTTCTATGAATTTCTGAGGGCATTTTGCTTATGCTTAAAAAACTATTGACTGTATTTATATCTCTTGCACACCATTTAGTAAGATACTTGCCAAAGTTTCCATCACGCCAGCCAATAAGAAGTCTTTTCATTATTCCTAAATATATTAAATGAAGTGAATCATTGACAGGAAAATCTTGAACCATGTCAATTGGCAATTTCAACAAAGGAGAATCAATTTTATGGTGAGCTCCATACTTTTTCAGACGAAAATCATCATTTGTTCTTTCAGGACATTTAATTTGAGGAAAGGTCACTGTGTGAGATTTATGGGAGTAATCACCAACTGTAGTGCATTTCGGACATCCATGTCTACCGTTAAAATTACAAACCCCTGAAATGCAATCAAAAAGTTCAAAATGATGAAGAGATTTCGGAGCATAATTCTTTAAATTAATAGATACAATCACAATTATAATAACCTTTTATGAAAGCTCTTGCAGGAGAATCGCAGATAAAACATCTTATGTTTATTTTTATCGTTTTATTTAGACGTACAATGTGTATACCATTTTCAAGAAGTAAAAGCATCTCGTCCACAAAATACCTTCTACCACTTCCATAATATATACCTATTATAAATGGATCTAATTCAGGAATTTCAAATATATTACAGAGGATTGGCCAGAACTCTTGTTTGGAACTTTTATGAATAGGAAGGCCATCAAAATTGAAATTTAAATGGATAGAACCTGCAATTTTTATTGTAACCCAGGAATTAAGAATTTTTGTCAAAGGAATAATGACCCCATTATGCTAATATTCACCACCACCTTCGATTGTCTTCAGAGTGATGTTTCTAGGTGTATTTATTTATTTATTTATAAAAGGTACAGTTACAGAATACAGACCAAGTAGTGATTAGGATTACTTTTACATGAAAACATTTTTAAATCTGCACTCCAATTACTACTGTACACAGCATTCAGAATTTATACAGGTTCAAACATGTAAGTGAACGTTACAATAAAAAAAAAAAGAAGTTACATACAATATAGTTAAGACTAGGAGTGTAATGTGAATTTTAAGATGCATTCAATTTGCGCAAGGATTCTATGAATCTGCTGTGACTATCCACAAATATATCAACATGAGCGCAAATATCATTATACTGTCTACACATTCGAAACAGTGGATTATTTTGGGACACATTATTGTTACACGTTGGTATTCGAAACAGCTGCGGAGTACGCACAGATCGAGTAGGTACCTTGAAGTGTAACTGACTTATGCCCGGTTTCTGAAGTTGTCAGTTAAGCTCTGGTTAGTTATTGGTTCAATAAAGTTATGAGTTAGATAAACTTCGGATAACTGTCACTGCGTTTCTGAACACGAGACACACGGCTCAATAACTATCGAACTAATAAGCAGTTACTTAATCTGCCGCTAGATGGGTCTCTATAATCAGTCAAACTTAAAGTTTATATTATCCATTTAATTAATATTTAATATGAATTATATTTATTATAATGATTTTTTTACTAAGCAAGTAAGCAGTAAAAAGTGTTTAAATTATAAATTATGATAATACGACACCTAGTTATGGCTGTATGAACGAAGTCATAGTCAACTTTTTAAAAAGAAAACGTCAAACATGTGTTGCTTTTTCAAACAAAAGTTATGTTTTCGTTTCGCAGACTTTCGCGCGTGTTTATTATTTTGTGGTGAGAAGTTTGGTTTGAGGTTGATTTTATATAAAGTAATTGATAGTTTAGTGGAATTGGTAGGTACTCTATTGATTTGCCCTAATTATGGAAATCAGTAAACGCAGTCATAATTTTACTGTAAGAGAGAAGATGCTTCTTGTCGAAGTAGCCCAAGAATTTGTGTCTATAATCGACAATAAAAAGACAGACGGGACTACTGTAGAATCCAAGAAACAAGCTTGGAAGGCGCTGACTCATAAATATAATGCTGTCTCTGAAACTGGTTCTAGGACTGAAAAGCAGTTACATGCGTTATACGATAATTTTAAGAAAACAGCGAGAAAGAATATGAAAGAATATATATAATATATATATAACATTTGGAAATCCAGCAATATTAAAAAATGAGCCTTTACTTCTCTCAAGTCTTCATTATTAGGCTTATTTATATACCTTTTAGCTAGCTTTGCTATTTCTTTGCTAACTTTATTGAGCACTCTAGACACAGTGGTTTTGTGGACATTAATGTCACCACCAATGACAACCAGAAATGTTCCTGTGGCATAATATCTAAATGCAATTAAAATTTGATCCAACACAGACAACGTATATTTCCGATGCGTTACAGGGGTTAGGGCAGGCCTGATAATATCGCTAAGGTGTATCACAGTGGTCTTATCGAAGCGATATCTCACTTTAAATTCTTCATCCGTAAACATCGCGAAAGGATTTCTCTTCGTTCTTAAATTTCTATGGACTGATATACTAGAAATTAATTCCAGTACTTCGAAATCAGACTCTGATGAGCTACTCGTATCCATGACACCGATATTCCCTTCTTTTCCTTTTAAATAGTTGCTTATTTAGCTATCAAGAGTTATTTAGTTAAATTAACAACTTTAAAACTTAAAACTTCATGTAGTTTGTCAAAGCACTAAACGTCAAATAAAGTTACGGATCCGATAAACGGCACACATGGGCCAGTTAAGTTAAACTAAGTTTAAACGGAGTTTATCTTACTGTGCGTTGTTCGGAAACGCAATTCCTTAGCTTATCGAACCAATAGCGTTAACGAATAGATAAACTATCGATAAAAGTACCTCGGAAACCGGCCATTAGAAGAGTACTATTAAATGAGCCCTTCAAGATTTTATATAAAGTGGACATGTCGCTCATCCATCTCCTTTTATCCAATCCAACCATGTTAAAGTAACGAAGTCGAGCTTCGTATTCAGGTATTTTACGCCTTAAACCGCATTTCATGCATAGAGCTCTGACAAACCGCCTCTGTATAGACTCTATACGGTCTATATGAATTTTGTATATCGGAGCCCACACGGATGCGCAGTATTCAATAATACTTCTAATTAAAGCATAGTATAGAGTTATAAATGAACTTAATCTTCTAAAGGGTTTTTCGAATTTCGGAGTACAAAAGATAACATGCGGTTAGCCCTATTACAAACCTGATCGTAATGTGGTCTGAAAGACATAGTTGAATCGAAAATTACCCCCAAGTCGCGGATTTCCTTTACCCTGTCTATTACAATGCCCTTGATATTATAAATGTAATTGAGCGGTGTTTTGTTTTTTGTAAATGATATAACCTGGCACTTTTTTATGTTTAGAGACATAAGATTCTCGTCACACCATTTGACAACAGTATTTATATCCGATTGGAGTGCCTCACAGTCTCGGTGATCAGAGATACGTCTAAAAATTTTAATATCGTCAGCGTAGGCTAAACATTCACTCTCAATTTTACTAAGTAAATCATTGACGAATAACAGGAACAAAAGGGGCCCCAAATTTGAGCCTTGGGGGACCCCCGAAGTTGCCAAAAATGGGATAGATTCGTACCCACTAAGTGCAACAAGTTGAGTTCGGTTTGATAGATAGGATGTGAGCCACCTATACAGATTCCCATGTATTCCTAAATGTTGGGCCTTCAAGAACAAAGCAAAATGGTTGACACGATCAAATGCTTTGGCAAAATCTGTATATATAGATTCTACTTGCTGCTTGCAATTGAAAGATTCGCATATATAAGTAGAGTAACATAGTAGGTTCGAATTAGTTGATCTACCCGTGATAAACCCATGTTGACGTGGACTCAATAAATGATTGAGATGATTATATATATGTTTATAAACAAAGCCTTCGAATATTTTAGAAAACCAGTTCAGTATACAAATTGGTCTATAATTAGAAGCGTCGCTTTTATCACCAGACTTGTAGATTGGAGTAATCTTAGCGATTTTCCACAACTCAGCAAAAACACCCTCTTTAAGAGATTTGTTAAATATTATTGAGAGCGGAGTAACAAGACTAGTCGCGCATAATCTTATAAAGATAGGTGGTATACCATCAAAGCCAGCATTTTTTGTCAGGTCCACGTTTTTTAACTTTTGTAATATATCACTATTTGTTATATGCAATTGACTAATGGCATAGCTTGAAGTTTGGAAGTTAGAACAGTAATTTGTGGTTGCACTGGGGTAATAAACTGATGAAAAATAACTTGCAAATAGGTTGACAATATCAGTACCCGTGTTACAAACTCTATTCTTATAATAAACGCGACTAGGGATGCTGTTAGTGACACGTTTGCTTTTTGTGTAGCGCCAAAAAGCTTTTATATTGACCCTAAGATCACTTTCAATTCGCTCAATATAAGTTTTGAAGCATTGTTTCACAACGATCTTAACTCGAGCTCTAAGCATTGAAAACATATCATAATCTCTCGGATTTCTATAACGCTTGAATTTAGTATGTGCTTTGTTTTTGGATGCGAGTAACTTAATTAAATCCTTCGAAAACCAGGTGGGATACGTATTGATCGAAATTTTTGTTATGGGTGTATATTTTTCTATTATTGAGTAAATTTTATTATAAAAAAGTTGAACAAAATCGTTACATCCCAGTTCCGACGCGTGTTTCTCCCAATCAATACTTTCTAGGTCCCTATTGCAGCTCTCATAATCTGTTTTACGGTAACATAATTTCTGAAGTAATGTGTTATGTGTCAGTGTAGCAACGCCAGTTCTCAATATAAGTTCAAAGGGCGGATGATGTAAGTCAATGCGACTAATGGGTAGTGCAGGTGTCACACTCAGTAAATCAGGGCAATCAGTAAATATTAAATCAAGTATCCGGTTGTTATGGTTACCTGTAAAATTGAGTTGCCGTATCGTTGTCGAGTGAAAGAGGTCATGTAATGATTTAGATTTTTCACAGCTATAGTTTAAAGGACATCCAGTTTCACTCGACCAAATGATATTCCTAAGATTATAATCACCCAGAATACAGGTCATGTGATCTGGTGAACCACTGAATATGTTGTAGCATTGTGTGAAATGATTACAAACAACATCCGTAGGCAAATACTCAGGAAGATAAGCAACACACAAATTAATGATACGAGAGTCATTAACCCTAAGTTGTATCCATAGATCTTCCAGGTATTCAGAAAACCATTCATTTTTAATTGAAATTTGAAGTTGTTTTGAATAAGCGACAAGTACACCCCCACCATGGCTCTTTCCATACCTAGCGCGAAACCTAGCGTCTCGATCTCTGCGTATTACACAATACCTATCATCAAACAATTCAGTAGACAATATCGTTTCATCAAGCCAAGTCTCACACAGGCAAATTAAGTCGAAGTTATTACTTAAAACAGTATTATATATGTCTATCGTTTTGCTTTTCATACCTCTAATGTTTTGATAATAAATTGACAAGTACATCATTGTGTAAGTAAATATTTAAGAATTAGAACTACTTATAAGAAATATCAATAGAGATTAACATATGAGTTTAAGGCCCTCTTCATTTTTAATTAATATGTACTTGCATTCAATTGCTTTTCTTACAAAAATACGTCCATTTTTCACCCAAACAAACTTATATCCCTGTTCTTTCGCCTTCTTACGTACTGCGGCATGCAAGGATTTATTACATGGAGACAGATGCTCTGACACGTATACCGGTAACCTTTCACCTGCAATTCCTAGCAGCGCAGTATTAAGTTTGTTAGTAGGGTTGGATTTATTATATCTGTGCACTGCAGAATAAAAGTCATCGCGCTTTCCCACACAACTGAACTTGGCGATTATAGTACGGGGATACCTGCTCTCCTTGTTCAACTTTGCAACTCTAGTGCACTTCACCACATCACCCTCCTTCAAGTCATAACCCACAACCTTAGAGCACTGATTGAGGAGACTGGGTAAATTTTCGTTATGGTGTTCGGGTACGCCTTGTATCTACTATAATAGTACGTGGTTCTTTAGGCAAATTATTACGCATTCTTTCATTTAAAATTTTTGATAGATCTTTTAATGCTACTAGTGGTATATTGAATTCAACTGCCCATTGTCGTAATTCCTTCCGAAATTTTTCATTTTTTATGAATTCACTAAATGATACAGTTTCTTCATCTGAACAGCTGAGATCAACACATTCAATATTATTTGAAATAGTGTCACTTATGACTTCTTCAGTATCTGTTACAGCCTTAACTTCTTCAACATCACTGTTAACATTGTCAGCTACAATATTACTGATAGATGATGCACTATTATTATTTAACACAAAACTAGAATCTACGGAACCCTCTTTGTATTGAACTCGCACTTGGCTGTCTTTTCTTTGGTTCCTTCACTACGACTTTCTTTCGGACGATTTTTGAGTATATTCTGATATTCTTTTTTTACTTTACGCTTTACATTACCGCTTTTTTTTAATTTCCATGTTTGTTTTCTTTTCATGTTGCATTCACTAAATTCTAACACAAAATGGCAGACAAATCGGATAATGTAATAGCTACTATACGGCTTTAAATGATTTAATAACGCTAGTAATGTATATTTTCCAGCATCGGCTGATTAACGCAAATATAAATCTCTAACATAACACTATGAGCTCTAGTATAAAGTTATGTTACTCTGTTATAGATGTATAGTTACAAGAGCGCTAGTTTATACTATTAAAGTGCTTAAGGTGCTTTAACACAATTCTTTAACCCCCACGGCTGTATAAAATGTTTCGAATCGATACCTTATACATTTATTTGTCGTACAAAAGCCATATAATTATCTGATATAGCGCTCAAGACGCTATTCTAGATCTACACAACTCTGGTATAGATTAGTAATACAATAGCCGTAAAAAATCTGTAGTAGAACCTAGGGCATTACAAAAAGCTTCCTAACGCTCTTGAGCGCTATAAAAGTAACCCATAACTTCTTTTAAACTCCTTTAGCTCCTAAAGTACTCTTATACATCTCAGGGTGGTATAGAAGACTCCATTAACTCAATTATACTTCACTAGGCTGTCTAGCGACGCATATTACATCCTCTTTTATCACTATAAGTAATTTTGTTGCTACTAAACGGCTACTGTACCACCTAGCTGTTAAACGGTTTTTAAATATGCTACCATACACCTTAAGGAAAATTGTACAGCACTTGAACGACTCTTATGTAACTACTAGGCTGTATAATGGCTGTATAAGCAGCTTGTGTGCTAGTTGGGTATGTAACTGCGCCAAGAGTGGGTTATATTCTCACATGATACAAACATTTGTGTGATTTATGAATAGTAGCTACGTATTTGGGTACTCCTTGGGTCAATTTTGTGAATGACTATAGTCCCCCGCGACGCAAGCATTATTCTGAGTGCGAGAGTTATCTTTTATATACATATATAAATAATATTAATATGTATATGCATTTCTTAGTGAGAAAAGGCAATGAATTGCTGTAAATCTTAGAGTTCGAAAAAATGGTTCATGTAATATTACTAGAAACATTTCTTCGAACTCTAAGATTCACGTGGTATCACGTGAATTTTAGAGTGACCACGTGACACTGAGCTCAGAGCTCAAAGATCATAGTCATTTCGGGGGTGTATATCGACTATGCTGAGTCGAATGGCGTTGACGGCGAGTCTCTAGCTCTTACGGTTCTTGAGTTGAAAGTTGTATAACAGACAGACGGACGGACAAAGCTGTTGTATAAGAGATTTTTCGAACTCTAAAAACGTAGGTAATACTTAAGTACTTATAGGTATTTCTCCTTATAAATATGTTACTTATTTTTTTTTTTTTTTTTTCTGCGGGAATGCTATGACGCGTATCCCTCCGCGGGGGCGGGCGGAGGGATTATGTCGGACTCGCCGGGGTAAAAGAAAGATGTTAAAAGATAATGTACCTCCCGGAATACCGACTAAAAAATAAAAGCCCTACTGTCTCCCCCTAAAGGGGGAGACGGACACGACACAGAGGCGCACGTGGGAACACGCACGCCGCCTCTCGGACCTGGTGCTGAACGGATGGCGGGCAGGCCCACAAAGCCCGCCACCCCCAGGTCAAACCTCAGGGTAGCTGGAGGTCATCGCGCGCCCTCCGGCGCCCGGCTCTGCGGTTGGGGAGAGGAATTAAACGTTCCCTCTCCCGCTCCGCCGCCTCCTTAATGGAAATCACTTCCTCACAGAAGGAGGCGACGGCGCTACACGACCTCTCACTCCGGACCATAGACTGAACTACGGCCGGGAGATAAATATTTTACTTGCCATAACCTCATGCCGCAAACGTAACCGATTTGCGCAGAACTAACTAAAATATCGGAGTACCACACATTTGTACATTTATCAAAGTTTCGATTGTTTCGCTTTGCTTATGGATTCGAATGATTCGAACTTTTTACCGATTATTGCCCATTTAGAAGTTTTGTGCGTATTAAATAAATAGTTATAGTTCTTAAACGGCGATATATGTAATTCACCGTTAAATCGTTACCATCATATAGTTTTCCCCTCAGTAACCTACATGTCTAAGAGTTCTCCATAAAGTTGTCAAAGATATGTGAAGTCTGTCAACCTGCACTGGACCAGCGTGGTAGACCTTTTCACACTGAAAGAGACATGTGTCCAGCAGAGAGACAGTTTATGAACAGGCCTGATATTATCATGTATTATAATCGCCTACCGCAAGTTTCTATGATGACAAAGAGTTATTGAACTATGACCCTCACTCATATGTATGCTCACACGTTTGATATGTAAGCTTACGTGAGCACAATACATAAGTTAAGATGAAGTTATTCTCGGTATGGCTTCGGTTTTGTAGCTGACTTAGTCACAAGCTCATTATGTAATTGGACTGAAATGATTTGCGTAATTGATTTGTTGGTTGCACGAGATGAGATTGTGGTTTCAGGTGCGATTTCAGGCTGTATTGTCCCTAAGACAACTACGCTTTGTAGGGACACAGTCACACACATACATAGCCACGTACGTTATACGTAGCTATATGTGTATGTGTAAAGGTAGCAATCGCGCCGTTGTCACCAGTCCGGTAAAATCTATCTATAATAATAATAATATTAAAAGAGTTTATTATTTTCTCTCACATAGGAAAGATACATATACTGGTGAAAATATAACAGTTGATGCAAACATGTAATAAGACAATAATTGGTGACCGCTCTACAATCCATAACAGGCCCCAGGTAGACGACCCCAATGCGCTCCCACCGTTTACAGTATAAGCGAACGGAAAGAGAGCCAGCGATCTAGTCCCCAAACCCCTTCGGAGATTGCAAAACGTGGCTTTACTCTGTTTACTATACATGAGATTAAATCTTGTTGAGAGACTGGTTTCTGTACTAGGAGACCTGTATGACAGATAACCAGCCTCCCCAGACTCCGAAAGTGGACAACGGTAAGTACATCATTACTTAAGAAAAGCAGGATGTGAGGATCTGTGTGCATGCGTGCGTGTGTGCGCGCATGCGTGCGTGCGTGCGTGCGTGCGTGCGTGTGTGCGTGCGTGCGTGCGTAGTGCTTGCGTGCGTGCGGGCGTGCTTGCGTGCGTGCGTGCGTGCGTGCGTGCGTGCGTGCGTGGTAAGGGCAAATAAAACTAAAGATTCCCTGGTCTCCAGAGTTCGCATACTAGCGACTAAGATCCCCCTTAGCCACGCAGCTCTCGGCGTACGCTGTTCCACTTTAGCTTAGGTCCTACTCCTAACTACTCACCTACCAGTGCCACGTTAGCCACGCTAGTAAAGTTTATATTATCGTGTGTCCGCCCCCCACGTGATCAGATGATCGATCAGGACGTGTGGTTTTTTAGGGGACTTATTATTATTATTATTCTGCGTGATATTATTTTCTGTTTTTGCAAAGTCGTAACCGTCTGGTGTACGAATGTAGTGAGTGTAGCGTAGCCAACTCTCTGTGATTATAATAAGATCCCACTCTGTATTTGATCGATCAATGAGGGTTAACAGGCTTGAAAAGTTGCGATTACATTACGGATATTTTGATGGATTATTTTGTAGCTCAAGTGAGGCCTTTTAATTAAATTAGGACATTCTTCTATTTCGCAAGTGGATGATTCCGCTTTAACAAGGTTATAAAGTTCGCTATTAATTATGTTAGTATTATCAAATTTTAGTATATGTTAAATAAGAAGGCGAATTCGAATATATCAATAGACTATGTTTGAATGAATAGTATGTGTGTTTTGTAGGTACAGTCTTGTAAGAGGGTGTAATGATTGATATTGCATAGTTGATTTGTAGTTTTGTTAAGTGACTATAATATGGTGTTAATTTAAGTGGTGTATAATTGGTTCGCTAATGCTACGCTGAGTCGCCGCCCAATTATTGCAGCTCATCGATTGCGGTACGGACATATTCCTCTGAACAAGTTTGCACACTTAATGCGAAAATCAGATACCCCTAATTGTGAGGTCTGCGGCAAAATAGAGGATGTCTTACATGTTTTGGAGGAATGTGTTCGATACCGTGATAAGAGGGATTCACTCATGCAATCTGAGAATATATCGCAGTTAGATGTAGGAAAATTTCATTGTATGTTAGCAAAGCCAATTTCTGAATCAGCCAGAAAATTGTATTCTTTTATACTTGATAAGTAATTAGTTTTAAGTTAGTGTAAGAGATTCTGTTTAAGCACGATGGGATTGACATCGTCGCATCTGTGTACTTAAATGCCTAATAAAAATAAAGAATGAAAAAAGAAAATAGTATATAATATATAGTGTATAATAGTTGTGTGTAAAATATGGGTAGCAAGTAGGTACTGTGTTAGCTGTAGGCTTAGAATTGTAGAATAATGTTTTGGTTAGTATCTCGTAAATATTATGTTGTTTTGGCGTGTAGATATGGTGTGATGTATGTGTGTGTGGTTTAGAATAGTTGCATGTGATAAATGGTAATATTAATAAAAATATACAGTATGTTTTGATATGGGGTGTTGTGTTAGGAATTACTTTATTAACATAAAAATAGAGAAATACCAGAAAAAAAAAATTAACAAGCATAAAAGTACAACGTAAAATAGTCACTTAGTTAGGAGCTTCTTCAGATCTTGTTTACTGTCTACTCTAAGAGCAGGTGAATGCGGGGTTTGTTTTATGAATATTTTACCGTAGGAGGTCCACGTAGTACGGTATTTGTGCTCAACAACAAACTGTCTAGTCAGGTACGTTAATCTTCTCCCTAGACTAGTGAGCGACTCATCTATGAAAATTGGTTTAAAAGCGCCTGGTAGCTGAAGGTGTGAGGTATTTAGTTTATTGTCTTTATGCGTTTTGTTGTAGTTCCTGCACTGTCTAATGAAGCCATCTTTACACAATGTAGTTGTGAAATTTACCATAATATGATTAATAGACTCGTTTTTGGTTTTCAGTGCGTACTATGGCATATTGCCAGCACATACTTACCCGACACACATGAGTGGTTCTTGCTTAGATCATGTTATGCTTAAAACTAGGCTTCCGTGTTTAACACTTGTCGCTAACTCATCAATAACTGACCACTGCGCTGTTCTACTTACACTTGAATTATCGCCGTCTAAGCATATACATCGCCCACAACTAAGGTCGAAAATAAACATGAGTAACCTTGAACGTGATATATGCGGCATTGATTTTAACCCAGTTTACAATACCGCTGACGTTAACACTTCCATGTCGTACGTTATTGATAAAGTACAACAAGCTATTTTAGCCAACACGATAGTAACTAAACTAAGTAAGAAAAATTATAATATTAAACCATGGATAACCCCGGGCCTAGTTCGATGCATACGAAACCGCGACAAACTACATAAGAGAGCCAAGCAGTGTCCCGTTAACTCTATCCTACAAATTTCTTATAAGAGATACAGAAATTTCTGTAATAATCTATTGAAAAACATAAAAATAGAATATGAAAAATCACAATTACATCAAGCTTCATATGCCAGCAAACAACTGTGGAAATACGTTAAAAAGATTACTTTCACATCTAACAAAAATAAGACAAATACGAGTTTATTGAAAACACATGGCTCTCCGTGGTCCTCTATTAACAACATAAATAGATATTTTGTAAACGTTGGCAAAACACTAGCTGAAAAAGTTCAAAATCAATGCGGTAGAAACACAAGCGATACTTTCTCACGACCTTATACCCATCTTAAAAGTGGCAAATCCTTTGTCATGTTAGAGCCAGATGAAAGTGAGGTGGAACACCTAATATTAAATTTAAAAAATAATTGTGCAGTAGGATGGGATGATATCTCCACTAATATTCTCAAAGCTTGTAAGCACATTCTGGTGCGTCCATTAACGCATATTTTTCGAAATTGCCTCTCGGATGGCATCTTTCCCAAATGTCTTAAGAAAGCAATAGTAATACCAATACAAAATTCCGGTAATAAAAATCTCGTGACGAACTACAGGCCCATCTCACTATTACCTTCTTTCTCCAAAATACTGGAAAAAATTATTAATAAAAGATTAGTAACATATATTGAACAGAACTCCCTCTTCTCCGACATGGAATTCGGTTTTAGACCTAAGTTATCAACAGCAGACGCAGTACATCATTTAACCAGCTATATCTCAGAGGAACTTGGGAAGAGTAAGCAGGTAATTGGCATTTTCCTTGATCTGGCGAAGGTATTCGATACCGTGTCTGTTCCTATGCTTGTAAAAAAATTGGAGGCACTAGGAATTAGGGGCACACAGTTACAGCTTCTCACAGACTATCTACAAGATAGGTACCAATGTATCAAGATAGATAATGTCGTCAGTGCCGATTTGAAATTACCCCAATTCGGTATTCCTCAAGGAAGCGTCCTCGGAGGTACCCTCTTTCTGGTGTACATTAACGATCTCTGTAATCTAAGTCTACATCATGGAAAAATTGTTTCATACGCAGACGATACTGCGCTCCTTTTTTTCGCTGACATCATTGTGGAAGTCTATGAATATGCACAGTGCGGTTTTAATATAGTAAACAAATGGCTTCAATATAATATGCTCACCTTAAATACTGAAAAAACAAAATTTATTAAATTTTGTATGCGTAGACACCAACCTCATTTAAGTCACATTAATCTATATGCACATTACTGTAATAACATTACTGCTTGCACATGTCCTGTTATCTCAAACACTACTAATATTAAATATTTAGGTGTTATATTAGACGACACACTCTCCTTTAAAGAACATATAATGTCCTCCAGACCGATTTTCGGTCACGGCGGCCAATCTTAACGGAGACTGGCCATCTGCGCAGGAGATATTATAGTGCACAAGTATGTGCGCAAACACAAGTGCACTCTCTGTTCCCTTACCCTCATGATCCGATGGGACGGATAATCCGACACGACCGGAGAGAGATCAGGCGCAGGACCAACGGCTTTACGTGCTTTCCGAGGCACGGGGGTGTCTAACACCGCCAACTTCCTAACTCCGGGCTCGTATTAAGATTTCTTAACAGAAAAACCCAATACCTTTATGTTGGCCCGACCCGGGATTCGAACCCGAGACCTCATGCACAGCAGTCGCATTCACTACCGCTGCGCCACAGAGGCATATAACTGCTTTAACTAACAGAGTACGCAAATTATTATTTGTTTTCAAAAAATTACGCATTATTGCTGATCACAAACTTATCATACAGATCTATAAGGCATTGTGTCAGTCTTTAATACAATATTGCATTACTTCATGGGGCGGTAGCGCAAAATCCTTCATGTTAAATATAATGAACGAGCACAAAGAGTGCTTTTAAACGTAGCAACCCGACGACCCTATCGCTTTTCCACACATCTTTTGTATGAAAATTGTAATGTATTAACTGTCCGACAGCTTTTTATAATGTACACTGTACTTAAACAGCACGCAACGCTTACGTATAACATCAACCTTACTAACACTAAAAGACGAAAATATATTGTCTGTACCACACTTTCTGAATCGAAGTTTGTTTTTACAAATAGATTTTTCGCATTCTTAGGGCCTATTCTTTATAACAAGATAAATAAACAAATAGCTATATATGACCTAAGTTATATAAGATCTAAGCGGATAGTCTGTCAGTACTTACAAACTTTAAATTATGAGGATACTGAAGATTTGTTGATTGTTGTTAAATAAGTAATAACAAGTTCCATGATAATAATTATAATCTTGGCCTATTTTTGCATATATTTATATAATAAGTATGGTTAATTGTATATAATTTAGTTCCTAGTAGTATATTGTAAGTGCCCTTAACGCCTGTGGCACAGGTTTATCCTAGTACAGGCACCCATATTATATTACCTATATTAAGTACTTTATGGACTGTATTCATGTTTTACCACTGATATCAATAAATAAATTATTATTATTATAATTATTATTATAGATAAAGGCTCTTGCTGACCTCACCCGCTTTCTAGACTATTGCACACAGCATAGTCTTATTTTCTGAATCTTGTTTAGGAATATTCCTAATTTCTATAATAGAGGAACGTGAGTTACGCTCTAGTTGTTCAATTTTATTTTCGAGTGATTCAATTTTAAGTTCGTAATTTTAATTTTTCCTTCAAGGTAAAGCATTTTTTCAAATACTTCGTCGTATTTGGATGACACAAAGTCCATACTTTTCTGAATCTCGTTATTCTGGTTCTTGATTATTGATACAGATTCCATGAGCTTCTCGAATTTGGAGTTCTGCTGGGCCTCAAAGGATGCAAATATATCCTTCATTTCATCTGTGGTGTGTTTCAACAGTGCATGCTGCAGAGCCGTGATCTAATTGTTTACGCTTGATTCTACGAGTAATATGGTCACTTATGTAGTTATGTACATCCGTAAACTATAATATTTAAATGTGTGTTGAAATCCGTAAGAACGAAATAGATGTTATATCTATTTCTTTTTTACGGATTTCATTTATTTCTACCGGGCTCAACCCTACATCCTTAGTTGCCTATGATCGATTTTACATGCAAGAGCTTGCAAGGCTTACATGAAAAATGTTGTGGACAGGAAAAATCGGGATATGCCGTTTGAATCATTTTTGGCCATAATGCATCTCACGATAATTCCAAATACGTTTGGGATGGTATGTTTTATTCCGGAGTTCCGGTGCCTAACCGTTACAGCGTCATATTATAAGTTGTATTATAGAAATAATTTTGTGATTAGCTTTTTGTGTATACCTTGTAGAGTTTAGCAGTAGCACATAACCCTAAACTTTTAAATACTATCAAAAATCATTTGGAATTGTGTAAACAATACATATACATATTTTATGTATGTGCTTGCAGGAATCACGGCAGATTTGCTGTCATTTATTAAAGAATTGCGTTGTATAAAACCGAAGATCTTTATCAGAATATCACCAAATTAGAATGTGGTACTACGATACACCACTTTGTAATACTACGAGGGGCTTCCAAATCATCCTACACAGTTGTTTATTTTGTTCATTTTACATCGGCCAAAAATGAGAACGTCATCAATTTAGCCGAAGTCAACCAATTATGCATTATTAAGGATAACTCGGAAACGAATAGTCAGATTTTGATGAACACCAGCTTTCAAAAGAGAATTAACAAAATCGGTTCACCTAAAAAAATTATAACTTAACACACACATAAAAACACTTAACACATAAAAAAAACATACAGTCGAATTGAGAATCACCTCCTTCTTTTAAAGTCGATTAGAAAGAGGGGACGTAGTGGGCATGTCTCGCTATTTCCTTCACACAGGTGTGGTTAAATAGCGTCATAGTTTGTATCGTCCATCCGTTTTTTGTCACTTGGCTAGTACCCCTACTGCTAGATTTACGAGTACAACGCTTCTTTTCATAAAAAATTTTGAGAAAATTTCTAAAATAGAATTCTTTGTATTGTTCGAGTAACCAATTGTATTAAATAATAAAAAATGCGAGTCAACTACTCATTTAAATTTTCGATTTGAAACTCATAATTTATTTCCGAGAATATGATACAATCAGGCCTTACAAATTAATTTTGGGAGCATCATATGCTGCCAAAAGCGTGCCTAACGTGGAAAATTAATTATGTTTTTGTAAGTATATTTCGATAGATACCTACTACAATATATTTCGTCATTATACATTACATTTTTATTACTAAACATATGATTTTAATGCGATAGTCTAGTAGGCAGACTGTAGAAGCACCTTTTTCTTTTATATCATGCCTGACCTGCTCCGGCTTCGCACGGAAAGTACAAAACCAAATTATATACCTAAATTTTCCACATGAATCACGTATTTATTGGTGAAAATCGCACGAAAATCCGTTACGTAGTTTTTGAGCTTATCGCAGACAGACAGATAAACAGACGGGGCGGGAAACTTTGTTTTTTCATATGAAGTGACTAAGGGCTGATTTTCGATCATCAGTTAGCTTCCCTGAAACCTGTCACATCGCTACGTTTATTCCTCTATTAAGGATTATTTAGTGTAAAAGCTGGTGGCTAGTATTACTTAATGTGGGAACCTGGTGGTACCAGAACGGCCTGCCTGCGGTAAAACTTCTAACCTACAATAATAATATATCTTTTTTAAAAAATTACAATTAGCATGAATACAGTATACACATAATATAGACAAGTTAATACAGAATTGAGAGCAGCGATAGCTCAGTGGGGAGACAAACAGACTGCAATGCAGAGGGTCTCGGGTTCGAACCCACGTCGCGCACCTCTGACTTTCGGAAGTTATATGACTTTTCGAAATTATGTGCGTATTGATTGACAATTATCGGCTGCTCCGTGCCTCGGAGAGCACGTTAAGCCGTCGGTCCGGGCTGCCATGAACATCTATGGCAGGCGTTATTGGGGAAGTCGACACAAAAGATCCCACTGGGTCGAAGTGTCGCTGGTCTATATTGACTGGCCCACACACAAGATAAGATAAGATAAGATAATACAGAATTTGTTGAACAACAACAACATTAACTATAGTCTACTTATATTATCATACATAACACATTACAAACATTACATTCTCTTTACAAGACTACGTTCTCGTCACATACCATCTAATAAGTTAACACATACATACACACCTAAAGGGAAAGTCAGATACATACAATTGTCCAGACTGCATCATCATTGACGACATCCAGCATGTGTTATGTGAGTGTGTCTGGATCGAGTCTCTTCGATGACAGGTACTGATTTAAGAACTACAACGTTGGGCTGTGCAACACTGCCTTGGCAGCTCCTTTGTCGGATGAAGCCAACATCCTATGTGCAATATATCTCCCGAAGATGGTGTCATGAGAAATCATTTTATTTATTTTAGTTGTAATAGTCTTAAGATTATAAAATTGTTATCTTCTGTATAGGACGACATCGTCGACGTTGACGAAGTTCCCTTAAATTAAAAAAATAAAATACTTCTTTCCAATAAAATTACAAATGTGTATAGTTTTTCTGTCTCAGCTCTCAGTAGTAGTACGTAGAGTGAAATTGTGCACTGTAGACGGTAAATTAATAGGCTCGTCCCGTAGTAAGAATGTAAGTGTAATTATTATACACTTGCATTTGTTTCTTTTTTTATTCAACTAAGTGAAAAAGAAAATAAAGCAGCGATAGCCTAGTGGGAAACCGTTGGACTACCGAAACCAAGGCGCGCATCTCTGACTTTTCGAAGTTATATGCGTATAATAGTTAATTATCGCTTGCTTTAACGGTGAAGGAATACATCGTGAGGAAACCTGCATGTCTAAGAGGTCTCCATAATGTTCTCGAAGATGTGTGAAGTCTACCAACCCGCACTAGGCCAGTGTGGTTGACTATGGCCTAACCCTTCTCACAGTGAGAAGAGGCCCGTGCCCAGCAGTGGGACAGATTAATACAGGGCTGATATTATTATTATTATAACTAAGTTGGCAAACAAGCGTACGGCCCACCTGATGCTAAGTGGTCACCGTAGCCTATGGACGCCTGCAATACCAGAGGCATCGCTTACGCGTTGCCGATCCTTTAGGAAAGGAAGCGGGAAGGAGAAGGAGCGCGAAGGGGGAACGAGTGTGATTGGGCCACCGGCACTCTCACTCACCGAACTAAACACAACAGTAGGAATACTGGTATTTCACGTCGATATTCTGTGAGAGGGTAGTCCTTCCCTGGTCGAGCCGGCCCATTCATGCTGAAATCAGCGAGGCTCTTCTTATAGTCCCGAGGATATTGGCCCCTGCCAATGTCCTGTCTTTTATTTTTTCCTTATGGTCTTGCGTTTGACCTTGATCTCGCCTGATGGCAAGTGACGATGCAGTCGACGATGGAGCACGCTTGCCTAGAAGTTACCTATCCACTCTCGACTTGAAGACACCCAGATTGTACTCATCGGGAAACACAGACCTAGGTAGTGAGTTCCACTGCTTTGCGGTACGCATTATAAAATGGAAGCAAAGCGCTTCGTGCGTAAATATGGTATATCACCATGTACCTGTGGCGCTGGTCTGTTTATCTGATCATCCGATGGTAGAATGGGGAAGACGGAATCAAGTTATTTATCAATCATTTTAAGTTATGCAGTTCCTTTGCTGCGTATAGCCTCGGGACTATAAGAAATTCACCCATCTTAAATGTAAATGAAAGTCAGTGTACCTCTGCGGACCTCTTAGAGAATGCTATAGTCGTGTTTGGATTTAAAAATAAAGCGTTTATGTAACATCCGATTTTGTGTGTCTTTTTATCCTAAATAATATTATACATACGAATGTGGGTTTGTTTGTTACTCTTTCAAGTCTTAACTACTAGACCGATCAGCATGCAATTTCGTTATGATCGGTCACTAAATGTTACATATACAATATACACGTTGTCAGGGTTAAATAAAGGATATTAGGTAACTTTTATCCAGGAAAATGACTCATTTTGAAAAGAATATGATTACTTTGAGAAACGTATTTTATTATAGCGAGCCAGATGCATAAACGAAACCCATGTCGCATAACTCAGTATTCCTTAATTGACAAAGGGTGAACTAATACTTGATCTTGCTGTCGAGATAACCCACAACTCTATATCACGACATTATTATATGACGTCACTTTTATCAGTAGTGCCTACTAAACATGAGTCTGTTTTTAGTAATTAAACGAGAAAATGATTGATATAATAACGATCAGATAAACTAACGATAAGAAGTCTATGAGATACATTGGCTTTTGTGTATGCATTGACGTAGAAATTCTTAGACGAAAACTCCAAAACCAGAAATTGTCCCCTCTCGTCTCGACCAGTGTGTATTGCCCGTGATAACATACGGATCGGAGGTGTGGTCGTTCACTTCGGGCCTTATCAGAAGACTGAATGTCACCCAGAGGGCGATGGAGAGAACTGTACTTAGTTTCCCTTTGGAATTTGATCAGGAATGAGGAGATCCGCAGGAAAACTAAAGTTGCTGACATAGTTTTCTGGATAGCCAAGCTGAAGTGGCAGTAGGCAGGGCACATAGGATGCAGAACCGTTGGGGAAGAAAGGCACTGGAATGGCCGCCACGCACTGGAGGACGTAGCATGGGTAGGCCCTCCACAAGGTGGACAATCGACCCGGTAAGGCAACGTCATGGAAAGAATAAGTGGAAAACTTTATAGGAGGCCTATATCCAGCAGTCTTTCGGCTGTGGTGAAGATGACAGCTGGACCGCTCGTACATATACACTCACTCTACTACAATCGGCCGATAAGCCGACGTTAAGCGATAAGACGGCTTTATATTTAATGCTAGTTATTGTTGAAGCATTCTTTCGTACTAAAGTCAGTCATTGATTGATTTTTATCATGAAAATACGATACTATACAATTCACTTAGTCGCATTCAATACCACTGCGCCACAGATAGTTGATTGAGTCAATTGTAGATAAGTCATTTTTGAAGTTATAGTAGCGATAGCCTGGTGGGAAACCGCTGAACTGCCACGCAAAGGTCATCAGCTCACTCCGAAGGCGCGCATTGAGCAAGAGTTAATTATCGCTCACTTTAACGGTGAAGGAAAACGTCGTGAGGAAACCTGCATGTCGGTGAGTTCTCCACTAGGTCTCAAAGATATGTGAAGTCTGCCAATTCACGGTGGGCCAGCGTGGTGGTTATGTTCTAACCCTTCTCACACTGAGAAGAGGCCCGTGCCCAGCAGTAGGACAGTTTAATACGGGACTGAAATTATACAAGTCAATACTCATATTGACGTTTTTATCTCCGATCTAATTAATTAAACCAGATCTCTGATATCTAACCAAGATAAGCGGGCTTTCCCGCACAGATAAGTCTTATTAGCTAATTATATATCGCAATAAAATGTATGTATTGTATATTAATAAATAATTAGGTTATCTGTTTAATATTTATGTTTTAAATAATAAATAATAATTAAATATAATTGTTTATACACTTCTCATCAGGAAAATCGAAACACCTTGCAAGTTTATGTTTTGTAAGGATTAACAGAAAAATGTTTATATTTAGGAAAATATGTCAAATGTCGTTTAATAGTGAATAATGTGAGGTTTTCAAATCCAAATGTTAATGTTCTAAATTCAAATTGAATTTTCATAGGTTTCGTATTTTGTTTAACAATTAATTTTTACCCTGTATGGAGTGTGAAGGAAATTGATAAAACAACACAAGTAAATGGAAAAAAAAGCTAAGAAACGTTTATTTAATAACTTGTATTCCCTCCCCGAGCTCTTATTACTGCTTCCATATGGTTCTTAATCGATCGGATGAGAGTCACGATCAAATGTTGTGGCATTCCATTCCATGCCAAACTGCCAGCTATACAATCATGTGATTTTTTTCATGGAATGAAAACTCTTTTGTGTTAAATTAGGACAGAAACCATAAAAAAGGAAGTGTTTCGATTGTCCCTTCGTGGCAAAACTCAGCACACTCGTGAAAAATTGTAACATCTTTGTAAACCTGTATTTAGCAAATAAAATTTTATGATTATGATTATGTATGATACACACGATCGACTGCGTTCTACCTACTTTGTAATAAAAATCTCGAAAATGTTATTCTATAATATACCTAATACTTTTTAAATATCTATATAATAAAAGGAGACTGTCTTAGTGGCGCGGCGGTACTGAATGCGACTGTTGTGAAAGAGGTCTTCGGGTTCGATTTTCGAATCAGCCAAAGTGTTATTGGGTTTTAGTGTCTACAATTTTTCAAAAGCAGTTCCGAGTTAAGTGGAATAATTACGTACTGTATTGCGGGGACTTCAAAAACATTGCAACGACGGACACAAAGAACATTCAGACCCACACCACTTGGTGCAGAGACATGTCGACGCGACCATTTAAACAACTACAACACCTATGCAGCCTAAACGAGATGGGTGTAATTTGTAATGTCCCACTGCTGGGCAAAAGCCTCTCCCTTGGACTTCCAAATCACTCTGTTGGTGTATATCCCCTGACCTTATGACATTGTGACCCCTATATCTCGGGGATCTTTTGACCTACAAAGCCCATATTCAAACTCGACCGAGGGATGACCCCAAGGTGTCTGCACACCAAGTTCGGTCCAATCGGTCCAGTGGTTCCCGAGCTATGCATGTCACTAACAGACAGACACATAGACCCACATAGTGTTTTTATTGACCCCTTCGAAGAAGACTCAGAGGTTAATAAATGTTAAATTCTGTCTGAAATCTGTTGTATTGGTTTGTATTATAACACTTAGGTCTTGTACTACTACCTCCAGCTTACTACTACTTGTACAACATTTATCTATAAGATAAAAGTCTCGCCATCTCTCTTCTTTAACCTAACATGCGTGAGACAGCATGCGATTTATCTTTCGGATAATTTTTACTTGTTAGTTGTAGGAGTGGCCATCTATAGGTACTATCTATAAGATTCGTTTGTGTTTCGATAAACTCTGAAACTACTAAAGCAATTTAAATTAAACTTTCACCATAACAAAAGTTTTTTTTTTTTTTACCTCAGAGTTTGTCTTTATGCACCGTCCGCACCCGGGCAGGGTGCCGGTGTGTGGGACTCGAGCCAGAGACGCCGGACCCATATCCACTAAACCCCTGACGACGTGGGTGGCTGGAGGTCTGCGCGCGCCCTATGGCGGCGCCCTGGACGTCTCCTGCGGTTTGGGTGGGGAGAAACCACCTCCCACTCCCGTTCCGCCGCCTCCTTCGCGGACATCACTGCCTCGCAGAAGGCGACGGCGGCCTCCCATGCACCCTCGCTCCGGACCATGGACAGAACCATTTCCGGCAGCGAGAGGATTTGGACACCCAGTACCCCGGTTAACGACCGGCGCTGCTTTTCCCAAGCCGGGCACTCCACGAGTGTGTGTAGCGCCGTATCCTCGGGACCGTCACCGCAGTGGTGACAACAAGACGTCTCCTCCCGGCCTATACGACACAAGTACCTCCCGGAGCATCCATGCCCGGTGAAGACCTGCGTCAGCCGGAAGGTCAGGGCGCCATGGCGCCGCTCCAGCTACTCCTCCAAGATCGGGCTTACCGCCGCTATTGCGGCGTGCCCTGCACTCGGTCGCGCAAGCCGTTCTCCCCAGTCCGCCCTTAGGACGTCGCGGAGCTCCGACCGCCGCGTCTCCACCTCTCTCAGCAACGGCCAAAAGCCCCGCGCCACTGGTAGAGCGACGCGAGAAGTCTGGCCTCCAGGTCCCAGGGCGGTGATCCGGTCAGGAGGCTTGCCGCCTCAAATAAGATCGTGCGGTACCCTCTCGCGACCCTGATGGCTATCACCCTCTGCGGCCTCTGCAGCAGGGCGACGTTACGAGCCGTCAGGTTATGACCCCAAATGGGGCTCCGTATAGGGCCATCGCCCGCACGACCCTCATAAAGAGCCTCCTGCAGGAGGCGTTTAGCCCCCCCAGATTGGGTAGACGCGACAACCCTGCGGCCGCGCCCATCAATTTGGGGGCCAACCTTCGATCCGGGCTACTGCGTGCTTTCAAAGTGGTGGGGAACATTTTGAACAATTATTGTAAATCTACTTTTGTAATTAAATAATTAATTCTTGTTATTTTGTTCATCTTTGCTAATCACTGTAAATATCTAAAGAAAAACCAAAATTGTTATGAATTCACTACCTGCACAAGCCTATGTTCCAACAACAATATCTCTTAAACCAGTTGTCATAGAATCGAGTTTTTGGTATCATTATTTAGATAAGCTTACCATCTGTGAGACACGTGCATAAAAAGAGGTAGTTCTCAGGGGTGTTTTTTGTAATAACCTTGAAAAACCAAAAAACAATGTTAATTTTGAGGTAAAGTTGATATTTTAGCATTTATTTTAATGTGATACAGCAATTATTAAAATTATTTATCTTATTGCTAATACTTTTCCATTATGGGAAGTTTTTGTTTTACGATAATCGGACATTAAATTCCAAAGTTACATAACTTTTAGTATGGACGCTAAGAAAAAGTCAACCAAAATACAAAAATGGCTGCCATTCAGAGGCCGTTGGGTTTAGACGCCACCTGTAGAATGATTTTAGTGACAAAAGAGTCTATCACGGCCCGTGACCATGGCTGCTGAAAAGCAACCGAAACGTCGGGGAAAGTGTAAACTTAAAAACAAATAGATTTGATAGTTTTAATAATTTAATTAGCTTAAAATTAATAAAATAAAATCAATAGTAGTAGTAGTGTAATATTTTAAAAATTTTGTAAGACAGTGATAAATAAACAACGCGATAAAATCCGTATATAGTAGTTTAATTTCAATGACTAACATTCGCGTAAACAGAAGACAATACCAGACATATTGTATATACGCACGTAAGTAATTCGCTATAATGGACTGTTTTAATTCCTCTAAAATACATATTTGTACATTTCGAGGGTCGGGCTTATGTTTAAAGCTTTCGCTCATGTTTCTTTATAACTCAGGGGTATTTTGAGTATTCATTGTATTTTACGAAGGATTTCCATTCCACATTTCCAAGGCTGAATTGTCAACAATAGCATTGAGTTTACATGTGTACACAATACAAGACCAGATTTATATCTGGTATTGTATTGTATTTGTAAATAACAAATGTGAAAAACTTCGTTACGAATTTGGTAATCACTTGATGTATTTGAACTATGATTGCTTGCAAGAAGATGCCAGATATCTTGCTTATAGTCGACGCAAGTAAAAGGAAATTAAGAGCAGATGAACGGAAAGAAATGAATGATGTAACAGTTGCATAATATCAGCACGGTTTATAAAATGTCCCATTGATGGGCACGGGTCTATTCTCAGTTTGAAAAGGGTTAAGGCATTTTCTACCACGCTGGCTCAGTGTGGGTTTGCAGACTTAACACGAATTTGAGAACATTATAAAGTATTCTCAGACATGCAAGTTTCCTCATGATGTTTTCATGCGCTGTTTTAGTTAACTCACTATTTTATAGTGACACTAGCTGACCCGGCAAACGTTGTTTTGCCATAAAAAACATGTTTTGACCAAAAGATTTAAAAAAATGTTAGGGGTGGACAACCCTTATCACTAAGGGGTATGAAAAATAGATAGTAGCCGATTCTCAGACCTACTAAATATGCATATAAAATTTCATAAAAATCGGTTAAGCCGTTTTTGAGGAGTATTGTAACTAACATTGTGACACTTATGACGACCTTATGACCACGACTATAAATTAATTTATTTGTATAATTATCTATAATATGACATATTCACATATTGACAATTATGTGAATCTTCGATATCAATTGATGATGTCCTCGCGATGTTTCCTTTAACCGTGAAAGCGAGCGATAATTAAAGAAAAGGTAGTGTGGTTAATTCGTTTCATTATTAAATTTAAAGTTAATTTTGAATATAGTGTTTGTATAATATATAATATGTCTTTTATTAATCAAAATAGTTTCATCTAAATTATTTGTAAGTTGTGCAACATATTAAAATTTGCTGTGCCCAAATAGGGTCTATAATGTAGGTACCTCTTGAACATTGTGGAATTGTAATAAAGAAAACTGATTAATAATATTATATTGTAAGTTTCCAAAGACTACGGTTATTAACTACTTACTAGGCGGGACGATTTTAGCCATAAAGTAGGAGAAACAAATGCTAGAAGCCATGCGGTCGAGCAAAAATAAAAACGATTTTTCAAGCGAAATGAAAATTCATTCATTTGGCAATGCTTGATAATCTTAACTCGTTTTGGTTGATTTTTAGTAGTGGTTTTCAAGCATTTTTATCCAAATAGGCCCTTTGACATGATTTTTGCTACTGGCCTCGTGTTGGTTTATTCGCTTAATTCGTTATCGATGTGCCTATTAAAATTATTATTTTATAACGCCTGCTAAAATAATGATAGCAAAATTCATTTCAAATACTTTGAAATTTGGAAATTTACGCAGTGGTTTTCCGTTGCCATCGCACCAGGACTTTGAAGGGATATTTGGTCCCCAAGGTTTCTGACGCCTCTTCCGTACAGGCTGTCCTGACGGGTGTGTATGGTTATACCGGTTGTTGCTTGGTCGCCAGAGCCCCTTTCGTTAACTGGCAGGGAGCACCACGGCAACCAGATGGTCACCGCCGCCATTTAACCACGTGCAGGTGGGGTTGACTATTGGGTCGGTGCAGTTGGTATTCCGTTCTCACCTTACTCCCCTTACATTATTTATGCAGGCGTTAATCATAAAGCTAATGACAATGATTTGTTTTATTTCGTATTCATTTTTGGACGTAGATAATTCAGATAATATGTGTGATTATTAATTTTATTTTTGGGTTATCTGTTATTCTGTTTGTTTCCCTAACCAAATAAAATTAAATATGTTAGACAGGTTAAATGCATGTATAGATATAACTTTCTATATGTTTACTTCTGAGGTACGAAGTTTTCGATGACCGAGCTCGACACGCACTTAACCAGTGTTCTGTATCTATACTAATATAATAATAATAATAATAATATTTATTTGCAAAAACACAGATTACACATTAACAGAGACACACTATTATACGTACAGTTAAATAAAGAATATAGTTGTTACACATTGTGTGTTGATTTCAACACCTTTGCTAAGTTGTTACAGCAACTTGTATTAAAGGTGTTGAGCCCTCCCTTGGGAGAACTCTATTTTTCATTAAATTTATTTTTTTGTTTGTACATAAATGATAAAACAAAAAAGAAACAAAGAAGCCTACGTGTTAATCGATAAATATTTAGATAAGCGTGTGTTTGTAATTTGGCAAACAAACATTTATTTTTACTTTATATGTCTTATTTAATAAGGATGTGTGAGTGTGTGTGCGCGCGTGTGTGTGTTTGTGTATGTGTGTGTTCACGTGTGTATGTGTGTGAGTAGTGCGTGATTAAGATTATGCAGTGAAAAGAGCGTCTAGTCTGTGATAATTTTTCCGTGTCAATGTAGTTAATAGTCAGTAACAAATTTTTTAATGTGTATTTTAGCGATGAATTTGGAAGTGAGTAAAAACTTAGTATTTTACTAAGTTTATTATAGAGATGAGGGCCTTGGAAACACAGTAGTCTTTTTGTAGTGGTGTACCGACTACAATAGGGTTGACATGCTTTATCTTTACGTCTTTTGGTAAGTGTTTGATACGGTGTTTTTTGATGTTGCAGAAGTAGGTACTCTATAAAGAGGGAAGATTTGATTTTTTTGTTTGTTTTTAAGGATTTTACTCAAAAACTACTCAACCGATTTAAAAATTCATTAATTAATTTTCATTCATCAAATTCATCGAGTAATATAGCCTACATACTGTTTTTTTAAGTACTGTTGCTAACATAAACTAGCCTATTTTTACGCGAGCAAAGACGCGGGCAAATACTGGTAATAAAGATAAAAAGGAATATTTACGCTTTTTCTACTTAAACAGCGTGTACTATGCTTATGCGTGTCTATATTATAATAGTGTCAATTCTAAGAAATTATTTATTAACTTACTAATTTATTTAGGTTTATCCACATCAACTTTATTACACACTAGTTTTCCCCGCGGTTTCACCCGCGTAAGTCCCGTGCTCGTAGGAATATCGGGATAAACAGTAGCCTATGTGTGAATCCAGGTCTCATCGCAATCAGTCCAGTAGTTTTTGCATGAAAGAGTAATAAACAACCATACATCCATATATCCGCACAAACTTACTGGTACAATAAGTTAGATATTCTATATTCAGCGACTTTGTTGAAATTAGCCATTTTACATACATTATGTACATATTTTGAATCGAATTAAGTGTTACCTACTTGGCGAAAATCTATTGTAATTGGGAAGAGAGGAAACAGGCACGGATTGCCCATCCCATCTATTAAGCAATAAAAAATGTTGACAATACCGAACTCCTCTGGACGGGGCCAGCCGCGGGACACGGGTTGCCCAACTTTCTTAAAAATGCCTCGCGCTGAGGCAAAACACGTGTCGATGTATATTATATCTTTGAAGCGAAATACTGCAAGTTGGATTACGTCTAGATCCCAAGAAGAAGCTGTCCCTTTCCAGAAGAGTTAGGTATTGTCAACCTTATTATATAACCTATAACCTCTAGGTTTGACTTTAGATCATAAAGTTCAATGGGGCGCTCATATATCGTGTCTTGCAGGGAAACTTAGCTCAGCCGCATATGCAGTTCGGAAAGTAAGACAGCTTACTGATGTAGATACCGCGAGACTAGTATACTTCAGTTACTTTCACAGTGTCATGTCTTATGGTATATTATTGTGGGGCAAGGCAGCTGATATCGAGACAATTTTTATTCTTCAAAAGCGTGCAGTAAGTACTTAGCATTTATAATTTAAGACCACGAGTTTCCGTAAAAGATCGATTTAAAGAAATAGGCGTACTTACTGTTGCGTCGCAATATATATTTGCTAACATTATGTTTATAATATTCACTTATATAATAAGAATAGTGATATCCATAACGTAAACACTAGAAATAAGCATAAGTTAGTAGGCCCATATCATCGTTTACATAAAGTAATATACAGTACACAATACATTTGCGGGACTCGGTATACGTTTTTTTAATAAACTACCTATTAATATAATTAATTTATCATTGCTTAAATTTAAAAGCGCCGTTAAAAATACAACTTATTCGGAAGGGTTATTATTCAGTCAACGACTACTTAAATGACAAAAACTCATGGAACTAGTTGCTTGTTGCATACATGATTTAAAAATCTGTATTACTTTTAAGTCAATAGTAATGTAGAGGTACCTCGTGATTATTTGTGATGTTAACAAGTAACTTGTTTTTTAATTTGATTATTATTGAAGAATATAAATGCACAACCGCATTTAGTCACGGACTGCCTTTGCATTGTCACAAAGTGTAAGTGTATGCACCATCATGCCATCCTACTGCCTATTTTAGATTTATATTAAAACATATACCTTAGCCCAAATTATTCCATCTCTATTATATTATTAAGTTATTATTGTTTTTATCTTTAGTTTTTTTTATAGTCAGTAGTATATGGCATTATGGCTGCAACACCTTGTTAATCTGTTGTAAAATAATGAAATTATATTTAATTGGCGATTTAAAAGAGTGGCCGTGAGTTTCTTGCAGGTTTCTTCTTATAGGCTCTTTGCCTGAACCTAGGAACTAACCTAAATGTAGCTTCAGTAACTTAGTAAACTCACTAACCAATATATTTTGACGTTCATAAGTGTTACTTTGTGACCTAAATGAATTAATGTTTTTTGACTTTGACTTATTCCATTGCAACAACTGGGGTGGGCAATCCGAGAATGCATGGTGGGATCCTTTCTTGCCAATTATTTCATACTTTTATAATAGAGCGGCCCTCTTTACTAATATAAATTCCGTAAGCAATTTTCTCTTTTTGTTATGTTGATATATATGATGATAAGGAGATAGCGTGAAAGCTAGGGCAAAGGTATACGCTACTTTAAGAAAATCAATACGGATAATAGCTTAATACTGCGCTGAGCGAAATGTGTCAAAACAAGCGGTCACAGTTAAGTTGATAAAATCAACACTTTTTGTTTAATACAAATATAAAATATACATTTATTATAACAATAAATGTGTTTAAAATTACTCTGTGTAAAAAACTTAAAACAATTAATATTTTCGCCTACGAAATTACGTAAATTTGCACGAAAAATGCAATAACGTAAGCTCGTGTTACGTGATTTTTAGATTATAACATTAGAAATCTATCCTATTTTACAGCTTAAATGAAACATAAATAGTTATATAACAATTTGTCCGTCCCAAATATTTAAGTGATTGGTTGACAATAAAGATACATATTTATCAAAAAAGCACTTCAAATCCTCCATACAATTTTTCTATGGCGGCCGCGCGCCGATTTGAATATCGAGCTCTGTCATTCAGTCCAACCGCGTCTTACGCTTGGCGCAGTCTTAAGCGCAAGCCAGAAGCATTGGTGTCTAACTCTGGCGTGGTGTGATGTGAATACGCCATACGAGCGCATGCGCGACAGCATGCTAATTCTCGTCGTTTTTTCGAAATTCATTGCATGGATGGTGTAGTGATGTAAGTGGTCGCCTCGCCACTGCTATTACGCCGAGTGTTGTGGGTTTGAATCCCACACGGGACAAAACTTAGTCTCCTCCCTAGCCTTTTTTATTCCCAAGTCACTTGGGATCGGCTTTTCTAGTCTAACGGGATTTGACTAGATATCAGTTTTTACACAGAGCGACTGCCACCTGACCTCCGCAACAGGAAGGTTAACGATACTCTAAGGCTAGACTAGTGTCAGGATATTATAGGACACTTCCCAATGACGATTGCCATAGATGTTCATGGCAGCCGGGACCGACGGCTTAACGTGCTCTCCGAGGCACGGAGCAGGCGATAATTATCAATCAATATATATATATAATATACATATATATAATATTCTACCACATACACACAACATTATCTAGCCCAAACTAAGCAGAGCTTGTACTATGGGTACTAGACAATGGATAAACATACATATATACTTTTTTTTTGTAAATACATACATATTATACATATAAATACTAATAAGAAAATACTAAGAAATACTCACATAATTTCTAAAAGTCAGATAGCTTCCGCAAGTCAGAGGTGTGCGACGTGGGTTCGAACCTGAGACCCTCTGCATTGCAGTCTGTTGGTCTCCCCACTGAGCTATCGCTGCTACTTACAAAACTTAGTATCATCCACAAATGGTTCTTCCGAGTCTGAGTGTTCTCTGTTTGTTTGAATGTTCGTTGTTTAAATGTTCGTAAGGACTTTACGATACATGAATTATTCTTACTGAAACTGGCAATTAAAAAAAAAAAAAACAATAGCAAAATTCTTGCGCCACGCCGATGCCAGATGCCATTTCTTTGTGGCTTGGGCCTAATAGTTCTTTTTCGTACAGGCTAATAGCAATTACGTAACAAATTACTAATATTTTTGGTAACCTATCCAGCTAAGCAAGAATGCAAGTATTAGAATCAGGTTCACGTCAATAGCCTTATGGGGAAGGTATCGATTCTACGACCTCTCGACCACTACTCAGATACCTAATTGCTTACCGCTGACCGCTTCACCGATGTACTATAAAGATTACAACATCTATTTAAGTGGTATCTAGAACTAAAAATGTGTACCGTTTTTACGCTCGTTGAAACAAAGACCTTTTTAATGGAAAATACGTCTTATTTCTCCCTCGTTCTATGATTGCTTTTTAATATAAATACAATGGACTATTACAGTTGTAGTTTACGTTAAACTATTATGTACGTTTCATTATTATAACATTTTTACTTTCTTGTTGCATCCTAACTTAATATTTTAAATGCGAATATGTGTTTGTTTGTTAGTTTGTTACGCTTCACGCCTTAACTATTCGACCGATCATCATGAAAGGAGGTTCCCCATTTTTCATACGTCTTTGGGCCTACTTGTAACAGTCATAAAATTGGTGGCATGTGTTAGAGAAATAAACTAATTATAATTCTGCTTTATTTCATTAAAGTTGGCAATTGCAATAATGAGATTTTTTTATTCGAATGTTTAACTAGGTTAGGTTAGTAATGGATAAGTTCCGGGCACGCCACGATCGTGGCGGTAAGTCCCGTGTTTGAGGAGTGGCTAGAGAGGCGGCATGGCGCCCTCACCTTCCGGCTGATACAGGTAATGACTGGCCACAGTTGTTTTGGCCAGTTCCTGTGTCGCATAGGATGTCATCACTGCGGTGACTGCCGCGATGTTGTTGTGGACACGGCGCTGCACACTTTGGCGGAATGTCCCGCCTGAGTATCGCAGTGCCGTGAGTTGATCGCGGCAGTCGGACTGGCTGCTCTCTCACTCCCGGCCGTGGTCCAGTCTATGGTCCGGAGTGAGAGATCATGGAACGCCGTCGCCTCCTTTTGTGAGGAAGTAATTTCCATCAAGGAGGCGGCGGAGCGGGAGAGGGCGCGCTTAAACCCTCTCCCTAATCGCAGAACCGGGTGCCCTAGGGCGCGAGATGACCTCCAGCCACCCTAAGGTTTGACCTGGGGGTGGTGGGCTGCGTAGGCCGGCTCGCCACCCGATCAGCACCAGGTCCGAGAGGCGGCGTGCGTGTTCCTACGTGCACCTCTATCGTCTTTGTCCCCTCCAGGGGGACGTTGGAGGAAGTATTTTTGTGCAGTGGCCTGCCGTTTCATACGGCCGAAACCAAGGCGGGGTCGCGATTGCATGTGAAAGCGATTCGCGCGGCCTCGCCGTCTATGGTTATGCCGAGGAACACTGTGGTAGGTTTAGTCGGTATTATTTATTTTATTTATTTATTTAATCTTAGGAAGGCTTACAGACTAATATAATTATAAAAAGTATACATTTAATGGCTACAAATGTTGCTAATAACAAGCCTCCACATATGAATATCAAAAATAAAAAAAAAACAAAAGAACAATCTAACAATAAAAATACATACGAAAAGAAAAAATAACAATAACAAATAGGAAACACAGTTTAATTATATAACAGTTTTACGACAGTTTTCCAGTTTAACAGTTTGAGTTCCGCTACCCACAATCAAAGAAAGAATTGGCCAAGAGCCTACCTACTGTTCTGGCACTTGTGCAAAATAGGTCTATATCCAATTCGATAGGCAATTGATTAAATGCCTTCATCCCTCGTTGAACGAATGCATTACGCCTACAGTTTGTCGTGGCCAAGGGTTCATTAAGTATAGGACGCCGCCTAAAACCAATTAAATTGGTACGTAATTCTAGTTTAGCTACAAGCTCGGGGCAATCAATTGAGCTATTTGCGATGTTAACTAAATAACATATGTCGCTGATGTACCGTCTATATTCCAGAGGTAGAAAGTGATATCTTTTGCAACGGTGATTGTAGTCATGTGAGTATTGTTGCGCTTTGTAATCTAAGTAATGCATGAATTTCTTTTGAATACCTTCAATACTGGACTTATATATACCATATTGTGGGCTCCAGACCTGAGATGCATAGTCCAAGTGACTGCGCACAAAAGAGCAATATAATATTTTTATAGTTTTCAGAGAACTTAATGCCTGAGAGGTTCTCATAATAAATCCTAGGGCTTTTTATAACTTGTTTACAATATTGTCTATATGCTGTTCAAAAATAAGTTTGCTGTCGAATATAATACCGAGATCTCTAATACTTTCAACCTTTTTTACTTGCTGGTTGTTCAACGTGTAGCCTGAACCAATAATTGATTTCCGACGTGTGAAGGACACGTGGTAACATTTAGAAATATTGAGTTGAAGTTTATTGATAATGCAATGATTGATATTGCAATACGTTTGATATCGATTAAGGTCTGCTTGTAAGTCATGAGTGTCAGATATAGTTCGTATTGTTTTATGTATTTTCATATCGTCAGCATATAGTATTATATACGAGTATTGGAAACAAGTGCTGATGTCAGCAATAAACAAAACGAATAAAAGTGG
Source organism: Catocala nupta (assembly GCA_963675205.1). NCBI lineage: Eukaryota > Metazoa > Arthropoda > Insecta > Lepidoptera > Erebidae > Catocala > Catocala nupta. Next base: position 7,093,626 of record OY776101.1, on the reverse strand, counting down.
CCCTCAAATGGAACCTTGAGGTAATCCTGAGGGGATAAAGGTCCATCCAGAAATGTAACCATGAAGTACAACCGCTTGAGTCCGATTGTCTATATACGAACAGAACCATCTATACAAATCACCATGTATTCCGACTGATAGTAACTTATGTAGTAGCACGCGGTGATCAATACGGTCAAAACATTTTTGATAGTCGGTATAAATGACGACAACTTGACCACCATTTGCCATACCTTCTGATATAAAGTCATGGGATAAAATTAGATTAGATGTCGTGGAGCGCCTTCTTAAGAATCCGTATTGTTCGTTGCCAAAGTAACACTTAACAGCCCCGTAAACATCGGTATATACTATACGTTCAAGAATTTTAGAGAATAAACATATCTTTGAGATAGGACGATAGTTCTCTACATGTGATTTATTACCCTTTTTTAAAACTGGAGTTATGAAGTCAGATTTCCAGATTTTTGGCACTATTCCTTCTGAAAGTGATCTCCTGAAGAGGATGCATATTAGAAATACCAGACTATCAGCACATTTAACTATAAATACTGGTGGAATATGATGAGGAACACCGGACTTTGAGAGGTCCAGGGTTTTGAGTAAATGCAATACTTGAGGTTGGCTAATGTGGATGGAGCTTATAGATGCTGCGCTATTGCAGCAAGAAATGTTGGTGGAGCTTGTCGAATCAGAAAGTACATGGCCTGGGTCTTGAAAGGTAGTACTAAAGTAAGTAGCGAACAAATTACTGATCTCCTCCCCTGTACTTGCTATGGTATCTTGGTATTGCATAACATTAGGGAATCTACCGGCACTTTTTTTACTTTTTACGTATGACCAGAATGACTTTGGATTTTTTATAATAGAAGCTTAATTTTTTTCCATGTATGCATTAAAACGGGTATTCTCCAATGTAATAGCTCTTCTGCGCAGGAGAGAAAACGAATTATAATCAGAGATATTTTGATAAATTTTATACTTTCTGTGAAACTTGTACTTTTCTTTTAATAATTTAATTAATGCGGTACTGTACCATGGCGGGCGCGATGTTTGTCTAACTGACTTAAGCGGTATGTATTGATCTCTGAGTTGGTACAGTTTATTATAAAACTTTGTGACGGCATCATCCAATGTATCCGCCACCAAAAACTTAGCCCAGTTCACCTGGTCAAGTTCGTACTTTATGGCTTCATAATCACCCCGAGAGAATATAATTTTTTTAACTAAATTAATTTTTAAGCTATGAATCTCTACGAATTTGCATTCAATAATTAATGTTTTATGATGCACGTCTATATGTAATGCTAATGAGTTATTGCACTTAGTCACAGTCAAAGAGTCATTAGAAAATACCAAGTCTAGTAATCTACAATTTATGTTTCGTTCACCGTTATATTGCGATAAGTTACAGGTTTGGATAGTGTCAAAGAATTCAGTTAATTGTTGGTTCGTGATACTGCAAGGTACTAATTCTATATCATTCCCATGGCACCAATCAACCTCGTTGCCAAAATTGAAGTCACCTATTATTATAAATTTGTCTAATGGACGAGTCGAGATTACCTCATTAAGATTACTTGTGAAATTGTGCAACTGTGTATTGTACGAATGGCCTAGATTTTCCCTACATAGGTAAAGAGCGCTAATATTAATTTTATAAGTTACCTGTGGTTTAGACCGCTTCAAGATGAGTGACACCCATAAATCCTCTGCGGAACTGCACCAATCTTGCCTTTCAACAACAGTAAATTCACATTTAACCGCTATTAACACACCACCACCACGCTTTTGTGCCGTATGAGAGTAATCGTGATCACGGCGCCATACGAGATACCGACTATCCAACATTTCACTATTATAAATATCGGGTTGGGTTTAGAAACGTGCCTATTCGTTGGGCAGAATCTAAGGATAGTACGTGATACTAGAGAGTTTTCTGAGCCACAATCAGTAATTTTTTCTTGCCGGAGACCACTCATTTAAAAAAAAATAAGATATTCATATTGCGTTTTTTGAGGTTATGAATAAGTAATTGACAATTGACACAGAATTACGTTCCTTTCTACTTAGGGAAGTAGGGAGGAATGCAATTCAGTGTCAAAATATTTATAAATTAAAGTTATTATTAAAGATATTTATTTCAAAGTCTATAAAAATGAGCCTGTACTTTTTTTTATGGGAAACGAAACGCATTGCTCCCATTTTGTTAAGTTGTTTTGTTGACATTCATTCCGTTCCGCAATAGAAAAACAAAATACTTCAGGCAAGATAGGTCCTGGCAAAGTAGTACAGATCGACGAATCGAAATTCGGAAAAAAGGAAGTAAAATAAAAGTAAATATTAAAATCTGTGACAGACCCGAATTAGTTTACCCCGACTTCACGTGGTACTTTTTGCCCTACCCCTAGAGTGTTTTTTAGAGCCCGGAGGCACGGAGGGGGTGCAGCCTCCGGCCGCAGTAACAAAGCATAGGCACAAGCGAGCCTAAGCGGCCGAGGCTGGTCGCCGCAGGCGACCAGCAAGCCGAGGCTGCTTAGGTGAGCGCAGGGGCCAGTGCTTTGTTACGCTAGGGCGAAGAGGCTGCACATCCTGCAGTGCCGGAGAAGATGCATTCTCAAGATATTGTATAATATAGACTTTATGTGGTAAATTATATTTTCTGTAAACTGTTAGATAAGGACAGTGATTTGCCCTCTTATTCTTTGTTATTTATCAATATATGTATAATAATATTTTAATATATAAAATTTTAAAAATTAAAGTTAATTTTTCTCGGAAATTATAGGGCTCCGGCGGGAGGGGAGGGCGGGGATTAGTTACCCTTCCCCCTCCCCACCCTCCCCCCACCACCGTTACCCCCTATCGAATAGGCACGTTTCTAAACTTTTACCTAAATATCATCCACTAACCACGTTTCCGTGAATACAATAATGTCGTAAGAACTAAGACACACTCTTCTGAATAAGTCATTTGTTTTTGTACGCAAACCACGCACGTTTTGGTAATAAATGCTAAGCGTTGTCATTGCAGTGCTTTTCTATAACACAATAAATTAAAATTATATAAATTACTAATAAAATTATCGTACATAATGTAATATACGGTAGATTTAAAACAAAATAATACTTTGTAATAAGGATCATGTCGGTACATCGCAATAACTCATTAACACCCAGTAATACTCGGTGTCCATAAAAAAATAACTTTGAATCGGTTCTAATGACTTACAAACAAACACAATAGGCCAAGGCCGGTAGCTAATTAAGAATGGCTCATTGCTATTAGTCGTATTCCACAATGAGCTACATCGGAAATACAACTTTGCGTCACTTGTTACAAGGTCGCAAATTCTAGATGCTATTTCACAAGTGCAAAAATTGTATTTTAAAAACTTATTTATTCGACCTGTGTCATTACACAGTGATATCAGGAAAACGTATTACCGGGGTACCCGGTGAGCCCGACATAACCTCTCCGTCGCCCCGCGGAGAGGTACGCGTCAAAGCATTCCCCCATGTAATGGATAAGTTTACAAGTCGCGGTACATTAAAATAAAAATAATTATTCTTTCAGCTGATTTGTTTCTCATAAACTAAACAAGAACCAAATAGAACCGATATTTAATACAAAAATTCGAATAACATAACAGTACATATCACCGGCGCAAGCACAACCGAAAGAATGTACTTTTGATTTTTTGACGTTAAACGTCATTGTCATACTTAAAGTTTTAAGTTTAAAAATCTGACACCGTGTCTTTTTAGCTGGATAAAATTAATGCACTTGGCAAGTGTAATTAATGAACATTAAATATTATTTAACCATCGTAAATTGAATATTGTTCTTTGTGATTTTATTTATAAAAAATATTAATTGTTACACATTACTTTAATTACAAATTAAGTCGTAATTAATTAACATAAAATATATAATTTTTACTATTAACCATTGTAAATTCAATTTGTTTTTTATGATTTTGTTTAGTGGTGAAATGAAGCTGTTTATGCAGTAAAAAAATTGGCTGTAACACGTGGGCCCAGAAATGGCCATGTTCTTTTAGCATACACGTTGTTAGGGGAACAGAAAAGGACATATGATATCTTTCATTCAAGAAAAACACTTTTACTCACCTAACCTAACCTACATTTACGCGAGCGAAGCCGCGAGCAAAATCTAGTCATTTATACAGGTCGTCCCAGAAGTCAACGTCAAGCTGGAATCAGTAAACAGACTAAGTTATAACAGCTATCAGAAAAATATATAAAAAATCTAAGTTATGTATTTTAAAAATCATAGGCATTTTAAAAAAGATCAATAAAGTCTACACCCTTTGACGGTCTTTTCTATATAATATCGGTAGTGACAGGAGTGAAAAGACCAATAAATAGATTATTTTGTATTTTCTAAGTGCCTATAATTTTTAAAATACGTAGTTTAGATTTTATTATTTTCTGATAGCTATTATTACTTAGCCTGTTACCTGATTTCGGCTTGACTTCGACTTTTGGAACACCCTGTATAAAGAAAACTGATACTTATTATAGCGATCATGCTCAGTATTTACATACCTTATTAAAAGGTTTTAAGTTCCGGTCAGGTTGCACTGGTCGTGGTCACAAGCAGATTCAGTCTAACTAGCATTCGCCCGCGTTTTCACTCGCGTTCATGATTACTGCTCAGTTTCCAAAGATATTGGAATTTCATAATTCTATGTCCGCTTCCATGACTTATTGCATGATGTTATATAGCTTATAACCTTAATCAACCCGTCACGCGACATGCGCCCAAACGCTGGCCGCAGAAAATTTTGGCGTCAAATGTCGCCCAATGACTGGTTCGATCAAATGACGACACTTGACTTGATTTTTGTTTTTTTTAAGGCAATCGCGTGACGGGTTAAGATTTAGCTATCAAGTTCAAAGATATTTTCGATTACGACTGGCAGTACCTACCAAAGATTAGCGCGTTCAAACAAAAAAGAAAACTCTTCCATTTATTTATTTTGGTTTGTCCGCCTTTTGGAATTATGCCTGCGTCACGGGGGACTTTAAAAACATTCAAACAACAGACACAAAGGACAGCCAGACTTGCAACAACTATTTGTGTTCCACACAATTTTTGCGCTGTGTGGGGATCAAACCTATGACACTTGACGCAGTGACACTGGCGAGGCAACCATAGAAACCAGTACGGTATTCGTGCTGTCTGTTTTATTATATTAACTACCCGACCCAGGCAACTTCATCTGCTTCACTTAAGAGATTTTTTACCGTTTTTGCAACATTTTTCATCCATGCTGTGCCCCTATTGGTCATAGCATGATGTTACATAGCCTATAACCTTCCCCGATAAATAGGCTATCCAGCATTCAAAGAATCTTTCAATTCGAACCAGTAGTTCTTGAGATAAGCGCGTTCAACCAACCACACAAATAAACTCTTTATAATATTAGTACCTATATATTTGTTTTCTATATACAATTCTAAACATTGTTTATCATGCTTGCATTTCAATATCGGTAATTTTGCTTTTGTTGAGCAGGGTAGCGAACTTCATACTCAGAATATCCAAGCGGTATTCGTTAAAGGTCATACAGCTATAAGGACATATCTCGGGCTATACATAGCATCAAGACCCATTACGCCGTTGCCATGGGAGATTTTAACGCGAAAATGGGCAAATGAGGCAGTGATGAGCAGAGAGTGGGGCAATTTGGATATGGAAATCGTAAGCGGGGCGAACTGCTGGCTAGATTTATAGAGAAGAAAGGTCTCTATATTTTTTATATTTGGTAGTCGCCCGCGTATTATTCATTAAAAATAAATCCGTTTTGGTGATAATGGTAGTGCATCGTAGTTTAATTCACCCCTTTCACTTGCAGTGATTATTTATTTATAGTCTACCAATACATGTAACAATCTCATTCCTCCCTAGCCTTTATTATTCCCAAGTCACTTGGGGTCGGCTTTTCTCGTCTAACCGAATTTGACTGGATATCGGTTTTTTCACGGAGCGACTGCCACCTGACCTCCGCAACCCGAAGGCTAAGGATACCCTAAGGCTAGACCAGTGTCAGGATATTCTGGGGCACTGACTTTCTAATAACGATTGCCATAGACGTTCATAACAGCCGGGACCGACGGATCAACGTGCTCTCCGAGGCACGGAGCAGGCGATAATTGTCAATGAATATCACATAATAAATATACTGCTTAAGAGACTTTGCAGGCAAAATTACATCCATTGAAATTAAACAATTTTATACGGATTTACACTAGTCCCAAAAGTTAATTGAAATTAAACTAATTTATACGGATGTTAATTTAACACTTTATTACATAAATTAGAAACTGTTACACTACTACTACTATTAAACTTTAAATAAATTTAAACTAATTAAATTATTAGAACTATTTATATTCAGTATCCCCGTGACCATGGCTGCTGAAAAGCAAACAAAACGTCGAGGAAAGTGTAAACTTAAAATATATAAATAGTTTTAAACATTTAATTAGCTTAAAAATTAGTCAAGTTAAATAGAAGTGGCAATGTAACAGTTTCTAAATTATGTAAACAAACAACGCGATGAAATCCGTGTAATTTATAATTTCAATGAATAACATTCGCGTAAACAGAAGACAATATTATGTAAACAGTTAAATAATTTAAATAGCTAACAGCTTGAGTTTAGTTTAACAGAATCAGTTTCATGGTTTGGAAATTGGAGAAATTTAATGGTTTTCATATAAACAACGCGAATAAATCCGTAAACATAGTTTTATTTCAATGTATAACATTCACGTAAATGTCAGACGATATTTCCAATTATAAGAAAACTGATCGCCCACTGCATAATATCTTTGGAGTGCTTTTAATTCTGCATACTGCGTCCACTAAAGGCACGGCATGGACGCGACAAATTGTATCTGTCTACGGCTTTTAAGCTTTGGAACTTTGAGACCCGGCTTTTCGCTAATAGATGCTTAGCTTCACTTTACGATGCACCTTTAGCTTTAGATGATAGACTTTGACTCGAGTTGTGACTGTCTGTTAGTATAATAATATATAATATCAGCCCTGTATTAAACTGTCCCACTGCTGGGCACGGGCCTCTTCTCACTGTGGGAAGGGTTAGGCCATAGTCCACCACGCTGGCCCAGTACAGGTTGGCAGACTTCACATATCTTCGAGAGCATTATGGAGAACTCTCAGACATGCAGGTTTCCTCACGATGTTTTCCTTCACCGTTAACGCAAGCGATAATTAAATATTATAATAATTAATACGTAAATAACTTTGAAAAGTCAGAGATGCGCGCCTTGGGTCCGAACTCGCGACGTCTGCGTGGCAGTCCAACGGTTTCCCACTAGGCTATCGCTGCCTTCAGTCCTTCGTCTGTTAGTAAAATGTATTAATTTTCTAGAGTAAGGTGGAAAATAAATGGAAATATTTAATACTACTACGACGATCACTTATTGTTTTTATTAAGGAGGAAACATAAGGGTCGTTTTCCATACAAACGTATTCCCCTGTTTCCTCCCTGGATAATGCCAATAAAACAATATATTCTGTTACAAAAAATGTATAGCCTCTATTGGCATGTTTCTATGGTTTCCTTTTTTTTTCATAAATTAGTAATATGAGATGATAGAGACATGAGCTTTCAAAAACCTCAGAACCTGGCCACTTTTTCCGCTGTGTTCAAACATCCAAAAAACAAATTTGACTAGATTATACAGGTTGTCCGGTAATTAATGGATAACCTGGAAATGTCTTATAGTGGAACTGATGGCCGTTCAGAAAAATATGAAAAAAATCTATCCTAGCTACTACCTGAGATATGTGTTTTGTTTTTAATTACCATGTATAACTTTCTTGTATACTACGACCATAAATTAATGAAATCCATCGGTTTTTTGTTGTTTTATTATTAAACACTAATTATGCTAATAGATAGACAGTCAAAAGTATGCTATGCTATATAGCTTGCACATTTTAATAGTTTTTTTCATTTTTTTTTATAATTACTTTTTTAATTTTTCTGAACTTCCTTCAGTTCTACTATAAGACATTTCAAGGTTATCCGTTAATTACCGGACACCCTGTATAAAAAAAGGAAAACACAGGAACACGGCCAAAGCCTTTCTTTAATTTTTAACCCCCGACGTAAAAACGACGGGGTGTTATAAGTTTGACGTGTCTGTCTGTGTGTGTGTGTGTGTGTGTGTGTGTGTGTGTGTCTGTCTGTGGCATCGTAGCTCCCGAACGGATGAACCGATTTTAATTTTGTTTTTTTTATTTGAAAGGTGAATTAGTCGGGAGTGTTCTTAGCTACGTTTGATAAAAATCGGTCCAAGATGGCCGCCACCACAAAATGGCGGATTATATATTTTTTCACAACTCCCTCAATATGGGTATCAAATGAAATGGCTTGACGAGTAGAATACTATACACTATGATAAATTTCAAATCCAAGATGGCCGCCACCAGAAAATTACAAATTTCCACAAATTAAAATTGTTCAATATGGGTATCAAATGAATACTGTGTCGAGGGTTTTTAAATTTTAATTTGTAATTAATAAAAAAGTAGTTTAGTTAGTAAAGTTTTTGAGAAGGAATCAGGGGACTACGAAACACTGATTTTGTGTACTTTTAATAGGTATTTTCTGTCCAAGCTGCAGTTGTCTCTATCGCGCTCTGCGGTCATTGCGCGACAGCAATAGATTTTACAAATACCTATTTTTGAGTTCTCTCGCCCTTTGTGTTTGTTTCCTCTTAACATTATTAAATTGTTGTTATAAAATTACTAGCTTTTGTCTGTGATTTCGTATGCGTGGCATTTGGCAGAAGAAGAAGCTTATCTACGCACATAATCGACGGCACAAATCGCGTAGTGGTTTATGTGGTCACCTCGCCGCTGCGCCGAGTGCTGTGGATTCTAATCCCCCACGGAACAAAAATTGGTGTGATTTGCAAATGGTTGTTTCGAGACTGGGTATTCTTTGTGTCCGTTGTTTGAATGTTTGTAAAGTCCCCCGCGATTCAGAAATAAGTCTTAGTGCGGCAGTTTTAAAAAGGCAAGTAGTTTTTGCGTGATGCTCTTAAAAAAAAGACAGACGGATGAAAATTCTAAAATATTATTTTGGCGTATACGGTACTTATTCGTCCCCCAGGCCAGTCCCCAGTGGGGTACCACGAGCAAATTTTCCAAGTACCGAGCGTATAATGACCACTGGCTTAGTATCTATGACGCCTATTCGAGAGATTTAGATTCTCCTTTTCTTTTTTATTTCTGTTATATAATATTTAAAAAAAGATAAGCTAATTTTAAGAATTGTGTAAATTGTTAATATACATTATTAAATCACGAAATTAAATTTAAAAAATACTCACTGGATTGTACATGTATGTAAACATAGCGTCTCGTCTATCCGAATGGTTAGAAGGGATATGTGCTACTTATCTAGCCAGCTAAACTATTCAAGAAAACACAAGAGGAAGGGCATCAAAACAATTAAGGCCCGGTGTCTATATTTAAGAAACGAATTGTTATTAGTTTTTTTATAGCGATATAAGCGAGCTGACGGATCGCCTGATGGTAAGCGCTTACCGCTGCCCATGGACACCCGCAACACCAGAAGAGTCACAAGTGCGTTGCTGGCCTTTTAAAAAGGAGTACGCTCTTTTCTTGAAGGTTTGAAGGTTGTATTGGTCCGGAAATACCGCAGGCGACAGTTCATTCCACAGTTTTGTTGTGTAAAGCAGAAAATTTCTGGCGAGTCCTGATTAAACTATCTTAAGGACAGTTTATTTTGGATATATTCTATGAGAAATAAGTATATAAAATTTAACTTTTCGAACTAAAACGACTTGTTTCTTAAATGTAGGAACCTACCTAAGAGTGCTTACGTCATGTGGCACATTGCGAGTACGAACGTCGCAGACAAGTGTCATGTCATTGAGGTTTATAAATGTGAAGACTGACTGAAATAACTAAGATAAACTGTGTTATAGATGGAATATAATTAACGTGTAACATTATATTGTGTATTACGGTGTGATCGTATTTAAGTGTCACATAATAGCCCCTGTGCTAAGGAAAACCGCAACAACGACTAACAGCCGCCACGAGTGATCTAAGTGCACCGTAAATTACCAGGCAAAAATTTTGGTAGCGATATTACGCCAGTGTTTCCATAAATAAATAATAAAAACAAAATTGAATTGATTATTATGTAATTCAAAATGTTTTTTTTATCCGTTGATAGGGCACATAGTTTATTTATTAGATATACATTACGGTCTTAAAATATGACCACGCCTTTTTGTTGTATGAAACACCATAGCATTTGCTTGTTACTTTTTCTTGTCTTTAAAAAAGATATCTCCCGCACTAGAAATAATTCCTGTGTCGCGGGAGACTTTACAAACATTCAAACAACGGTCACAAATAACACTCAAACACGAAACAACCATTTGTGGATCACACAATTTTTTGTCCCGTGTGGGATTCGAACCCACACTAGGCGCGGCGGTAGTGACGAGGCGATCACGTAAATCATTACGCCATCCGTGCAGTTAACTTACTTGACTGGTCAGCAGGTTTTTTTATAGACTTTGACAGGAACACGTTGTTGTACAGAAAAGAGCAGAGGGTACCGTTCATCCAGCAAAAGTACTTTTCCCAAACGTGCAAAGCGGCGGGCAAAAGATAATCTGCATGAAAATCTTCCATTCCCTTTCTTCTAGTTTATTATACAGGGTGGATGAATGATGATGATGAATGGATAACCTTGAAATGTCTTATAGTAGAACTGAAGGCCATTCAGAAAAAAAATGTATTAAAAAGTGCAAGCTATATTAGCATAGCATACTTTTGACTGTCTATCTATTAGCATAATTAGTGTTTAATAATAAAACAACAAAAAACCGATGGATTTCATTCATTTATGGTCGGTAATATACAAGAAAGTTATACATGGTAATTAAAAAAAAACACATATCTCTGGTAGTAGTTAGGATAGATGTATTTTCATTTTTTTTTCTGAACGGCCATCAGTTCCACTATAAGACATTACCAGGTTATCCATTAATTACCGGACACCATGTATTAGTAGGATTACTATTATAATATATAATTATGATAACAGACTTGTTTTTGAATTATTTCAGTGAGCGGTACTTGTGTGATGAGGTATAGGCCAAGATTCTAGAGCTGTAGCTGGCATGTCGTAATCATTGATTACATAAATCATCACCCAAATTTACTAGTTGAATATTTAAATCGTAGTGCGTCAAGAAGTATTTGAAAGTTACTCAAAATGAGTTGTAGATTAAAGAAAAGATATATATATTAATACGTGAAGCAAAAACTTTGTACCCCTTTTTACGAAAATTGCGCGGACGGAGGAGTATGAAATTTGGCACAGCTAAAGTTTATATGGAGAAGGAGTGACGATTCCTAATATTTATATAAAATATGCTTTAGAAATACATTAAATTAATGAAAAAACACTACACGCACACAACCATGCATTTGACACACGCAGTTGAAGCGCGTAACTATGGTTACATATATCAATTATAATGACATATATCACTTTGATCGAATTTCGAGCAACCGCTAGTAATAATAAAAATACTATATTCATATTTAGAAATAAGGTATTAATTAACATAATATACCTTTATAAAATAAGATTTTATTTACAAAAACAACTCCTGCATTAGAAAGAGCTGTACAAACATTCAAACGACACTTAGACTCGAAACAACAATTTGTGTATCACGAAAATTTTGTGGCGTGGAGGTAATGTTGCCAGGCGTCCAGATAAAGCCAAATACATTCTAGCTTTTTGGATGCATATGCGGCTAAATTAGACGGTATCCAGACTATCCGACAATTGTAAGACTTTTTATATTTGGCCATATTTTTTACATTTGTCATGTGTTGGTTGCCGCTCCGCCCTTCTCACCTTATATCGTTAGCGCAAGAAAGCAAACTAAAAATATCGTTTAAGACTAAGACTAAAAAATTAAGGTTTTCCGGTCATGTTTATCCAAATGTCCAGCTAAACTGGTTGGTCTTCCCGGCTTTGCAGTTTTAAGACCTGGCAACCCTAAGTGTAGTTATCAAGCCCTCATCACTCGGCGTTGTATCAGTAGCGAAGCGACCAATGAAAGCACAAAGTAATCTAATTATGCTTTTTTATTCTTTTTCTTTTCTTTTCGTGTGGTTAATGGCCAACCTGTTGTCAAGAGTTGTTCAAGCCGCCTGCAGGCTTCTGACATGGCTTAACGACTGCTGTCAATATGACAACAACCGGGAATGACTTTGTACGTGCCCTCCGAAGCACGGAGACGCTCAGATGAAATATCACTAAGCGGTCACCCATCTATATACTGACAATTTTTTTTTTACGTGTGCGAATGCTTTGACGCATACGTCTCCGCGGGGGCGGGCGGAGGGATTATGTCGGACTCACCGTGGTAAAAGAGAGATGTTGTAAAGATAATGGACCTCCCGGAATACCGACTAAACCTACCACGTTGTTCCTCGACAAAAACCTTTCACTTGCGCTTTCGCATGCGGTCGCGACCCCGCCGGGGTTTCGGCCCACCGTGTGAAACGGCAGGCCACTACACGATAAGACCTACCCAAAATATAGGCACTTTCCACTCGTAAACCCTACTGTCTCCCCCCTATAGGGGAAGGGGACTCGAAACAGAGGCGCGCGTGGGAACACGCACGCCGCCTCTCGGACCTGGTGCTGAACGGATGGCGGGCAGGCCCACAAAGCCCGTCACCCCCAGGTCAAACCTCAGGGTATCTATAGACTGACATCACCCAACGTTACTTAACCTCGCTAATCGTTTACCGATCAGTGAGTGCAACTGGCTATTAATAAAGGGAGCACAAAGGAATTATCTCTTATTAAATTAATAATTTATTAAACAAAATTAGATTACACGATATCGAATATTGATAGGGTTAACGAACTCTAACTAGTAAGATGCCTGACAAAGGACATCTTCGTAAAGGACTGGTAACATAATACTGGCTCATTGATCTAAGAGAGTGGGTGTCGTGATATTCTATATTTCATGAATCGGGTAGAACGTGCCTTATTATTTTCATATTACTATGATAAGATAGCTGCATTCCCCTTTAATTCTATTTATTTTCTATGTTTATTTATTAAATTTTGTATCATTTAGTTTGTTTATATTCATAAGCAGTGATTACATAGTGTGAGTTCGTTGAACTGTGACGCAGAGGTCTTGATTTTGATCTCAAGGCACGCACCTCTGACTTTTCAATAGTATGTGCATATAAAATAGTTAATAATTGTGCCTTTAGGTTCCTAAGAGTAAGAGGTATCTTATGGCCAGTTTCACAACTATCAAATAAACGTTATCCCAAATATAAATAAGGTAAAAGAAGAGGGATGGCTAGACTTTTATTTCATATAAATGAAAATAATTTATATATAAATAATATAAAATAAAAATATGTAAAATATTTTTATTTGATATATATAAAATAAAAATATAAATGCTATTTGGAGTTGGTGGGACAGGCCCTTAATATTACAAAAAGCCGAAAGCTTCTTCACATCTGTTGTGCGTGGGCTTTTAAAAGGTTTCTAATTTTAAAACATTAAGAATGGGTATTAAAAAAATTCTATTTTGAGGCGCTCATAGCCAGTTGCACTCAATGATCGGTAAACGATTAGCGAGGTTAAGCAACGTTGGATGCGGTCAGTCTACAGATGGGTGACCACTTAGTGGTATTTCATCTGAGCCTCTTCGTGCTTCGCAGGGCAAGTAAAAACTCGGTCCCGGTTGTTGCCACAATGACAGCAGTTAACGTCGTCAGAGTCATGTCAGAGGCCTACGGGCGGCTTGAACAACTCTTGACAACAGGTTGGCCACTAACCACACGAAAAAGAAGAAGAATGAGTATTGAATTAAGTTTTTTGAAGTTACTTCGTGATTAATTTGTTATGTTAAAGTGTCTTTCTTTTCTTTTAAACAACATAGTAAGGATCACCTCCTGCCACTCCTGCCGTAGAATTTCAACGAGTGAGATCTTCGCCCGACTTACACCAAACACAAAAAGAGGGGCATGCTTTAACTAATGTAACATCGAGAAATAAGCGCCTTAGACAAAATTCCCCCGATGAAGAGAGTTTCTTGCAGTCATTCGAAGATAGGATTATAAACATGCTCAATTAATGGAAAACGGAACAGGATACTATCTTGCAGCGTCTAACATCTGACTTAACAGAGGTAAAACAGCAAAATAAACAAATCCAAAAGAGCAGTAATGACATTGAGAAATCTATTGGGTTTATAAATAAGGAGTAATAGTAGTGCCTCCGTGGCGCAGCGGTAGTGAATGCGATTGCTGTGCATGAGGTCTCGGGTTCGAATCCCGGGTCGGGCCAACAAAAAATTATTGGGTTTTTCTGTTAAGAAATCTCAATACGAGCCCGGCGTTAGGAAGTTGGCGGTGTTAGACACCCCCGTGCCTCGGAAAGCACGTAAAGCCGTTGGTCCTGCGCCTGATCTCTCTCCGGTCGTGTCGGATTATTCGTCCCATCGGATCATGAGAGTTAGGGAACAGAGAGTGCACTTGTGTTTGCGCACACACTTGTGCACTATAATATCTCCTGCGCCGATGGCCAGTCTCCGTTAAGATTGGCCGCCGTGACCGAAATTCGGTCAGGAGGACATTATTATTAAGGAGTATGAAGCTATGAGATTATTAATTGAAAATTTAGTTAAGGAACGAACCGATCAACGTTTGCACATCATAGGTCTTGAAAAAAGGGTGGATAACCTTCAACGCAGTTGTCGTTCGGCTGCGATTGAACTAAGAAACATATACATAACCTAACATCTGTTGTACTAGACACCTATAAAACGATCCAAGCTGATGTGAAGTCATCTGATTTGCGTGACATCTATCGTCTGCCAGGAAAGAAAGGAGTAAATAGGTAAATTAAATGTCTCCCTCAAAAATAAGATAATGGAAGCGACTAGCCTTCAACAGAGGACGTCCAATCACAGAGAAACTTAATATAGGGCTCATTGGACTAAAGGGTCAATCCCAACCATTATACATAGCAGAATACTTGTCAGCTAGCGTGCGAACATTATTCTATGAAGCACGTTGTTTCGCAAAAGCCAATAAATATCAGTTTTGTTGGTTTCAAAATGGAAAAATTTTTCTTCTAGAGAAAGATGGTTCTAAATCTATTGTTGTATATACAATGTCCTGTCTTAGTAAAATATCGAAGTCAGCATAGAATTATTATTAACGTTTTGCTATGTCATTTTCTGCTTATCGTACCATTCCAACTATATCCCTTTATTTTAAATACAAAAATATATTATTTTGCAATAAAACAAAATATTTATGGAAAATGCTATGATAATTGCTGTGTTAATCAAATTGCATGTTTACAAATTGTTTTTTCTATGATTACTGCATGTTATTATTTACGCTTTTTACCACACTATACACAAACAAACCATTGTACATCAAAATATATCTACCGCAAAAACTGCACGTGCAACATTAGTCTATTGTTATGGCTCATATCTACTCTTCATGTTAGCTACTTGAAAATGAGAGTGATATTATTATACAAATTACCTATAGGATATCTGATAATTAGCTCTTATATTAGAGGTGAATCGCTGTCTCATTCGCATATATGTGTATTTATACAGATTGCCTTATTACTTTTTACCGCGTATAAGAATGGTTGAACCCTATCTTATGTAATACTTATGTTAACATGCGTTACATGCATTGTACAAACATATACATTTTTCCCGCACGACTAACTTTTCTATGGTTTCCTTTCGGGAACGTCATGTCCTATCTTATTAAATGGGGTAACAAATTGCTTATATTAATTATTCTATGTTCGATAACTCAAACGAAATTATTTCCGAACTAGACAGTTTCCCTGTCTCTGAGAATATTTTATGTTCTCCTGAGTCTTGTAAATTGTATATAACCCATCTTGATCGGCGATTCAATATCATCATCCAAAATATTCGAAGCCTAAACTGTAACATGTCAAATTTTATAACGTATTTTATCACGTATTGAATTCGAATTTGACGTAATGGTGCTTACCGAATGCTGGCTAACTTCTTGTTCGCAAACACCATCCATGCCCGGTTATCACCACTATGCAACAAAGAACAATCGTAATTAAAATGAAGGAGTAGTTGTATATCAAAGACAACGTCAATATAGTTATCGACGAGCCTCAATTTTTGGACGCTAACTGTCTTGTTTTAAAATCTAAGAATAAAATGGCTATTGTTGCAATTTACCGAATACTAATAATTTTATAAAATCATTTGATGCCGTCCTAAATGCTGTAAGTTTCTTACCGAATAGCATTGTCATAGGTGATATCAACATCGATATCGCCGAGACACATCCAGATACAAACTTCGGTTCAGAGTACTTGGAACTAGTAGCTTATCACGGTTTGCTCCCCGCTCATCGCTTAGCTACTAGGAATAACAATTGCCTTGATCATGTACTCAATAAATCTAAGGCCGCTTCGGTAACGCTACTCACTGATCATTACTCTGTCCGGCTGTCAATGGAAATGTCATCAATTAACAAAAGGCTTATAAATCACACTGTTACTAAAATTAATCATGATACTCCACAGAATGCCTTACAATCTGCCGACTTTGGCCCTGTCCTAAACACATCTGACCTTAATATTGCTGCTGATAATTTTATTTCCATCCTAAAGCATGCCATAGACATGAACAGACAAATAGTAAAGATCGCAGGGCGACAGCATGTAATTAAACCTTGGATAACACCTGGTCTATTAAAATGTATGTCAAACAGGGATAGTCTCCATATCAAAGCTAAGTCTTCCCCCGATAATGTAATTCTTGCAACTACTTACCGAAGATACAGAAACTTTTGCAACAATCTCCTAAGGAGACTGAAGCGAGAATATGATAAGGATAATGCTGAACCGAGCTAGCTCCTCTAGTAAAAAACTGTGGTCCGCAATCAAAGACCTTACTGGGTTCAAAAAACCGATAGACGCATCGCTTGAACTATTGACGAGTTCATCTACCCCCATGTCATCCGTTAATAAAGTCAATACCTTTTTTGCTTCTACAGGAAGGGTTCTAGCTGAAAAAATAAGACCATGTTGTTCCGAACACTATTTTCACCACATGCTTCCACTCTCCAATTCGTTAAACTCCTTTGTAATGCTGGATACTGATGAAGAAGAAATTGACCGATTGATTATGTCGCTTCGTAGTAATTGCGCTGTGGGATGGGATGGAATATCAGCTGGAATCCTAAAGCGCCACAAGCAACTAATTATACGACCGCTCACTCATATATGTAGGCTAACTCTTGCTAATGGAGTCCTCCCAAGAGCTCTGAAACGGGCGCTCATACGACCTATTTTGAACGGTGGTGACGATCACTGTGTCAACAACTATAGACCAATCTCTATATTGACTTCTCTATCTAAAATAATGGAACGGATAGTCAACACAAGACTCGTTAAATACCTGGAAGATAATAATTTGCTTTCAAATAATAAATTTGGTTTTCGACCTGGTTTATCAACCTCTGATGCCATCCACTCATTAACTGACCATATCTCATCCTATCTTGATAAGGGAAAAAATGTCCCACAATCTTCCTAGATCTGGCTAAGGCGTTTGACACGGTTTCTGTCCATCTCCTGATTTGCAAGTTGGAGCGCTTGGGAATACGAGGTACTCAGCTAAATCTGCTGGCAGACTACCTGAACGATCGAACTCAGTGTGTTAGGATTGGTGAATATGTAAGCCATGACGTCGCAGTGACATTTGGTATTCCCCAGGGCAGTGTCTTGAGTCCATCCTTCTTCTTAGTATACATCAATGATTTGAGTAGGCTCTTGCTTGACTATGGGAGGGTCGTATCTTTTGCAGATGATATGGCACTATGCTTTTATGCGGATACTTGGACAGACACATTTACGAATAAGATGGTATAAATAATGTAATGAAATTGCTTAATATAAATATTTTGTCCCTTAATATAGGTAAAACTTCATACATTACCTTTTCAATTAGAAATGTTAGTCAGCCACCAGCTAACTTAGATCTTATTGCCCATGAATATTTTTCTGCACCGGGAACTAGCTGTGAATGCCCATTACTGTCAAGATCAAAAAGAGTCAAGTATTTAGGTGTCTCACTTGATCAGAATCTAAATTTTGAGAATCAGATAGTGACTTTGTCAAACCGTGTACGTAAGCTAATTTATATCTTTAAAAACCTGCGTGAAATTGCTGATTATAAGACTGTTCGCATTGTTTACTTCGCTCTTTGTCAGAGTCTGCTGTTATATTGCATCACAATATGGGGTGGATCATGTAAATCAAGGATACTAATATTAGAAAGAGCTGTTCGAGCTGTCCTGAAGGTTAGTACATTCCGCCCATACAGATTTCCATCTTCTGAACTTTATAGCTCCTGTCGAGTCCTTAATGTAAGGCAATTATTTATTCTTAACACTGTGCTAAGAAAACATTCAACCACTATTTATGACTCGGTGCTCGAGGAAGGGAGTAGAAGACCTGTATCAATTGCTTACAAAATTAAATTCAAATCTTCGTTTGCTCAAAGGTTTTACCCTTTCCTTGGTGTCTTTCTATATAATAAAATAAATAAAACACTGAACATTTATCCTATTAACTACAAGAAGTGTAAAATGAAATTGATGATCTGGCTCCAAAATCAGAATTATGAAGAATCGGAATCACTACTAAATATTATAAAACGCACAACGCAACGCACACACACACACACACACACACACACACACACACTACACACACACACACACATACTAACACACACATACTAACACACACACACAACACACACGCTTAATACAGATTAAATAATATTACTTATTGACATTTCTCAACTACCGCACATAGCTAGATCGAATCCTTTAGGTGTCTGGTGCCTAAGATACAGGTTCTACCTAGTTCGGGTGCTAGCGACTTACTATGCATTGTTACACGCACTACCACTATTGTTCACCATGTAATATCTAGTGTCTTGTTAATTAAGAAATAAAAATTATTATTATTATGAATGCTAAATTATTCGTAATAATATGTAACTTTCATGGGAAGTTAAGCGTAATCCCAACATGTTTTTGTTGGCCATAGTCGTTACAATCAGTGATTGATTGTATTTAATGGGATCTGATATCAGAGTCCTATATAACGTAATCACCATAAAAATACATGTAGGAAAAACAGTATGCAAGATTTGGTAATAAAAATATATGAAACATTTCGAATCTCTTTAATCATACATTCATAATGATCAATCAGCATGTTTCTGTAACTGCTTCATTAGTTTTCCAGGATAAATTTGAGGTTTATTTACGGCTGATTGTGGTCCTGGGTTCGGTTCTTGATTGGGTAAGTCTTAGTAATAAACACAGAGATCTCAAAATATAAGCTGCTATTAAGAATCTTAAATGGAAAGCTTGGGTTTTCTGTTAGTCGGCTACTGAAAAATTTCTAGCGCTATGCTGCCGCGCTGTTTAGTTAACGCCTACGGTTTAAAAGCCAAAACGAACGCTTGAACTAATAGACGTATTACTTGACGCTCCGTCGATATAAAATCTGTGTGTGTATAAAACTAACTAAAGCAAATAAAATTATAGACTACAGTGTGCAGTGAGAAACGTACTCAAATAGTGTGAAAACAAAACGAAAAAACAATAAGTGGTTTAAAACGATGTATATATAAGTCAAAATATTGAGCAGACATTAAACATCACCACAATGCACGATAATAAGAATAAGCTGTGTATTTTAAGTAGTAACGCTACGAAAGGAACCTTGCCAATAATAGAAAACATATTCTCGAACTACTTTGACTACTACCATTATGTAATACCTAATGGCACGGCAAAAGAGCTTTTATGTGACATAGAATCGCAATTAAAATACTATTCTACAAACGATTATTGCATACTTTTCATTGGAGAAAATGATATTAGAGATCAAAATTATATAAACACAATAGATGCTCTGAAAAAGTCACTCCAAAACATTACCTGCACAAATATTGTTGTCTGCCTACCAACATATACAACCTGATTTTTTAGTCACCGTCTAAACTTTAATATAATAATCTTTGAGTAAAATAATGAGACACGTATTTTTTATTTTTATGCTAAGTAGTACAAAATTAATGAATTCAGCCACTACAAAGTTGTCTTAAAAACTTCTATGATTATGGACATCACGCGCGGTACATGCACTACGCGTTAGGCGGCAAGACACCCCGCGCGCCCCGCGCCCCGCCGTCGCCGGCGCGGCCGGCGGTATATCAGTGATAACATAATCAATTTCAAACCTACTCTTTATTATTTCATTAGCTGGAGATTGCACAAGATATTATTTCATTAGCTGGAGATTGCACAAGATATTATTTCATTAGCTGGAGATTGCACAAGATACTATTCGACGTAAGGGCTAATAAGTATTTATTGAATTATTCATTAGGCACAACATAAAAATCGTAAATACGTAAAACAAAAGTATAAAGTAGAATAGTTGGATTTATGCGTTTTAAAATAAATGTAATCAGCTTAGGTTTTTGGTTGAGGCGTACAACTAAAATCCACTTACCACATCTTCAGCTGTACTTCAATAAATTTTCAAAATGCAATCCGTTTCTCTCTAGGCACAGTCTTGCTCGCTTTTGCACATTGTTTTTTAGCTTATTTAGCACTGTAGTGTTATTTTTCACTTCGTCAAATGCACGGTTTATCTGTTCTTTTAAAGCCTCGAGACTTTCAGCCTCCTCCACATACACACGTCTTTTTATTTCACCCCATAAAAAAAAGTCACACGGCGTAAGGTCCGGGGAACGCGGCGGCCATGGAACAGGACCCCCACGACCGATCCAGCGACTGCCGTGTTCCGCGTTAAGGTATTCACGAACAGAGGTGGCATAATGTGGTGGTGCACCGTCGTGTTGGTAGTAAAACTCACGATAATTAACTATAGGCACATCGTCCATAAAATCTTCTATGACATGTCGCAACATGTCCAAGTATGTGCCTCCGGTGAGACGTCCCTCAATAAAATATGGACCCAATATTTTATTGCCTATAATGCCAGCCCATACGTTTGCACTGAATCGTACTTGGTGATAGGTCTCCCTTATCATGTGCGAATTACGAAACGACCACCAATGTTCGTTATGCTGATTGTATAGCCCGGCTCTAGTAAAGAGTGCCTCATCCGTCCATAAAATGTCAGCATTTGGATGTGCAATTAGCCACTCACAAAATCTTCGACGAGGCATAGCATCCTCATCATTTAATGCTTGGACCTTCCGAAAGTGATAAGGGTGCATGCCGGTAGTGTTCAGTAATTTCCAAACCGCATACTGACTCACGCCGAAGCGCCGGGCTGCGTCTCGTGTACTTGCACGAGGTTTGCGTTCAAAGAAATCGAAGATTTCGTCTTCGACTTCTGCAGGCAGTCTCTGCCTGCCGCGTCCTTGGGCATGCGAAGGTGTAGTAAATTGGCCGTAGTCTAACAGCCGTTGATTAGCAGCTAAAATCGTTTCACGATTTGGCACTGTTGGATTTACGTGTCCTTGATTACGGAGGCGAGGAACACTTTGTTCTTCGTAAAGTCTTTGAGCACCATTTAAACTTTCTCCACTCAAAATGTAACAACGCACCATTTCGTAGTACTCGCGGTTTGAATACATTGTCAAAAGATAGGGCGGCGGCGCGCGCGGGAAAAGTAAACACGGAAGTAAGCGATTGCGTCACAAGTGCGCACGCGACTAAACGAAATTTACGATTTGTGACATTTGTGTTGCAGCTGTGCCCTTCTCGCACCCCGCGCGCCACCCCGCTTTCATTCAAAGCATTGTTAAAGAATCATGTGTTTACGTTGACTCGGTGACCACGCTAAATTAATGTTTGTTTTAAAAAATGTTTTAATTATATTTTATTAATATTATACTTTCTTTTTGAAAAATGGGTTCTATTACTGATACCTAACGTCTAGACGAAATTTGGCTGGTAGTATAAATTTCATATTGTATAATGGGAGCACAAATATATAACTACAAAGTTGAAATTTTCTCTAATTATCTATATTTGACCCTAGAAAACAAAGATAATATATATATATTTGATAGCAATCGTGACCTATCACCAAAGATGTTTTCCTATAGAACAGGAAAAATAACAAAGTACGGAATAAGACATATTTACGTCCGAATTATGCAAAATATATTAATTGACATGGAACTACTTGATCATATGAACATAAATAAAACAAGAAGAGAACGGAACATATTACAAAATCGACATCATCTACAAGATTACACTCCAGAAGCCATAAATCACTCGTTTCGTACACCACAATGAGCAAACAGTTAACATTTTATTCCAAAACGTACAAAGCCTATACAACAAACAACACATCCTCGAATCATTTCTTCAAGAACAAACACAATTTACAGCGCTATGCATAGGTGAGACCTGGTTAACGCAACAAAAAATTTACTTAATCCAGTTAAGCGGATATCATATTGTATCATCCTATTGCCGCAAGAATCGAACCGGTGGCGGTGTTGCCATTATCCTACAGAACAACACCGATTATATCGATAGGACTGATATTTGTAGCATGTCAATTGATTATGTTTTAGAAGTATGTGCAATAGATCTACCTGTAGAGAATATATTACTTATTAATATGTATTGGAATAGAAGAAAAGAGGAAACATTTTATTATCAAATGAAACAAATACTTAATTATATTAATAAAAAATATTTTAAACGTAATATAATCATCGGAGGCGACTTTAATATAAATATATTGGTAAATAATTTAAAAACAAACCAATTTCTAGATTTAATGTTAGAACACAAATTTACTGAACGTATTAAACATCCAACACGCATAACACTGACTACGTCCACATGTTTAGACTTAATTTTCACAAACTTTAATAGCAACACTTTTTATACATCCGTTCAAGAATTCGGCTTCTCAGATCACAGTGGTGTTATTATTCACATAAAAATGCCCCAACAAAAAAAGCAAACCACTTGGTACACAAATAAACGATTATTTACAAATTTTAACATATCAAGATTTAAAAACGAATTAGAAAAAATAAAGTGGTCAAACATACTAAAAGTAGATAGAAATATAAATGAAAATTATCAGGTTTTTAACACAATTATAACAAATGCACTTAATAAATACATACCCATAAAAAAAAAAAAAAAATTCAGACACCTGCAGAAAATATTGGTTAACAACGAGTATTAAAAATTCTTGTAAAAATAAAAGATTACTAAAAATATTAACTTTAAAAATTAACAATCCTATCCTGCTCGAATACTATAAAAAATATGAAAAAATATTAAAAAATGTAGTTACCACATCAAAAAAGCTAAATTATATAAATAGAATGAATAAATCAAACAATAAAGTTAGAACCATGTGGAATATAATAAAAGAACGTACAAACAAAAAAGTCAAAATAGGCAAAAACAATGTAAAACTGAAACATAACAATATAGAAATTTCTGAGCCGAAACAAGTTGCAAATATGTTCAATAGTTTCTTTGCGTCTGTCGGTAGGACGAATTATCTGTCGGGAAATGATAACTCCAATCATGCACGAGTCTCACAACCCACAGAAAACACCATGTTCTTGCGACCGGTCGATCCGTATGAAGTACACGAAATCATCCGAAATCTCAAAAACAAAAAAAGTTGTGGTGTAGATGAGCTTCCGCCTTATCTAGTCAAACAATGTGCAAAAGAACTATTGTTACCTTTTTATTTATTAATTAACCAATCCTTCGAAGAAGGTACCTTCCCGGACCAACTTAAAAAAGCTATAATCAGACCTATCCATAAGAAACATTCAAAAAGTGATCCTAACAATTACCGCCCCATAGCACTACTACCAACGGCATCTAAAATATTCGAAAAAGCTATGTATAACAGGGTATACTCTTTCTGTGACAAATATAATATATTTAATGAGTCTCAAAATGGGTTTCGAAAAAATCGCTCCACTACATTAGCTGTCTATAAATATATACAAGAAGCTCTGAATATTTTAAACAATAAACAATACGCCATAGGGATATTATTGGATATGACCAAAGCATACGATAGAGTTCAGTACAACATATTATTAAACAAGCTTTATGAAATAGGAATTCGAGGTACAGCATACGAATGGTTCATATCCTATCTAAAAAATAGAGAGCATCAAGTGGAAATTGAACACTTTAATAGCTACAGTAACGAAATACAGCATATCCGTTCTGATACACAAACTATCAACTGTTCAATCCCACAGGGTAGTGTCCTGGGATGCCTGTTATTTCTGCTTTACATCAACGATCTCCCAAATGCCATACGAGAACCGTGCGTATTGTTTGCCGATGACATCTCTCTTTTGATTTCAAGTCAGAATGCCTCTGATGTAAATGACAAACTGACAACCCTACTGAATACCACAATCAACTGGATGACTCAACATAATTTAGAAATAAATTATTCAAAAACTAAATTAATTACATTCCATCCACCACAGAAATCACAATTGCATATTGACTTTGAATATAAAAATACCAGAATAGAAAAGGTAAACGAATTCAACTTGTTAGGATTGAACATAGATACCAATATTAATTGGAAATCACATGTACAAAAAATTAAATGTAAATTATCATCATTTTGTTATGCTCTCCGGGAAGTAAAAAAGACCACTGACATAAAAACCGCTCTAACCAGCTACTATGCCTATGCATACTCGTGGTTGAATTATGGCATCACCCTATGGGGTAACAGCACAGATGCCCCTACATTGTTCATCATGCAAAAAAAGTTAATAAGAATTATTGTAAATATAGATGACACAGAAAGTTGCAAAGCGCACTTCCGAAAACTAAAAATACTTACCGTTCCTAGTATGTATATTTTTGAAACATGTAAATTTGTCAGACAACATAAACAATATTACACAACCAGAAAAGATATTAACACAAAATATACATTACGACACAAAAATAGGTTAAACCTCCCAACATCCAGATTAAAAATGCATGCATCAAGTCCATATGTTATGTCGATAAAAGTTTATAATAAATTATCTAATAATATTAAAAATGAAGAAAAGTTTAATATATTTACCAATAAATTAAAAGAGTTTTTACTACAAAAATGCTACTATCACATAAATGAATATTTAAATGATAAAGACTAATAATAAAAAATATAAAAATATGAATAATATATATAATACTGAAATAAAGACATACTTTAATAATAAAAATAAAATAAGCTAAAGTAATAATATGTTATAATTACCCATAATTAATAATTATATTTAAGTACGCAAGCAGCAAACAAATATCTAGTATTATACAGAATAAAATATATTACTATATGTTTACAAAATTAAGAGTTCGTCTTCTCTCCTACATTTGCCGTGCCCGACAGGGTCCATAATTGTTTCGTTTTATATATATTTTTATGACATCTTTGTATATACATTATGGAGTGCAATAAAGAAAATTGAATTGAATTGAATTGAATTGGTTGTTGTAGCTTGTGAGATCTCGAGTTCGATGTCAGTGTTATTAGGTTTTTTGTCATGAGATTAATTAAAAGCACAGAATCTCTAGAAATATGCCCGGTAGATGCCAATTATTTCGCCCTATACGACGTGGATAACTTATGTTTATATTGTATGTTTATATTCAGAAATGTATAATACTAATATAATTATGAGTATTATACATTCCTGCTTGCTCTTTTTGGGTTATACAAGAGTGCATTTATGTAATGAATATAATAATAGTTATATTCTATCACATACATACAACACCATCTAGCCCAAACTAAGCAGAGCTTGTACTATGGGTACTAGACAATGGATAAACACCCACCAAGACAAACATCCATGTTCATGCACACAAATGTTTGACTTGTGCGGGAATCGAACCCGCGACCTCAGGCGTGGCAGTCGGTTACACTAACCACTACGCCATCGAGGCTGGCTATAACATTTCCATCAGTTGCGGGTGTGTTCAGAATTTTAAAATAAGGCAAGCTGCACAAATGTTTATGTAACAGTAGATAGAGGTGTAAAAAGATAGAAAATATATAAAAATATGTAGAAGTTAAAAAGTTCCTGCGGGATAAAAATTTATTGACATATTAATTTTCTAACTATTCTGCTGATTGAAAGGTATCCTATGTTCTTTTCTGTAACTTAATTAAAAACTAATTGCATGATGATTCGGCGAGTAACTAAGGCGTGAAGCGTTATAAACAAACAAACTCTCATTCGTATTTATAATATTCGTTAGCATTAGCTTTTAACCACGGCTTCATTAGCTTGAGAATACTTTTGCCTGGATAAAACGTAACCTATTTCCTTTTTACATCTGACAACTTGAATGCGAAATTTCATGATAATCGTCGCATAGTAGAGGCGTGAAAGCGGAACAAACATACAAACAAACCAGAGTAGTAGAACCTCACTGATTTCAGTATGAATGGGCCGACTCGACCGGTGAAGGACTACTCTCTCACAGAATATCGACGTGAAATAGCAGTATTCCTACTGTTGTGTTTCGTTCGGTGAGTGAGAGCGCCGGAGGCCCAATCACCCTCTTTCCACCTTCCCGCTCCTTCTCATTCCCACTACCTTTCCTAAAGGGTCGGCAACGCGCAAGTGATGCCTCTGGTGTTGCAGGCGTCTATAGGCTACGGCACAGTACATAAATATACAGTATTGTAACTCGGCCGTATTTTTGAAATAAACGCCTACAGCCGCGCGATACGTAAACATGCGATAGGGCTGCCCACCTACAGCATTTTAATTAAATCTGCCTACTTTGAGTTTCTATCTATTTTTGTGATTGTATGTGTATTTTTCAATCGTCAGATAACTTTTATCTGAGGAATATATTTGACGTTGTGACAGCTTTTGTATAGAAAATATGTCATACCGCCATATTTATTCATCAGATAAAAGTTATCTGACGATTGAAAAACCGGCCCTTAAACAAATAAAATACTTAGTGAATGGAATGTGGAAGTGTTCAATAAAAATGCATGTTGTTTTTTGATTGATAGATTTAATTAAAAAAAACATGTTTATGTTAGATTTAAGACTTAATAACAAATCAGTCTTATAAATTTGCGACTGAAAAATATTTGCGCCTCGACTAAAACGTACGGAATGCTTTATTATTATATTTTAAAGTATAAAATATCAGCATTCGAATATAAAGCTTAATTAAAAATTGTTTTGGGAAACATGGACAAGGAGGAGAAAAAGGAATATCTTTTACTTGGTTATAGATAGCTGCTACTTTACAATTTATATGTTTAGTTTTAAAAGAAGTTTGCGCGGTTACTGTTTAAAAAACAACACACCGTCCGTTCGTCACCGCGGCGCATTCGCGACTGGTTGCGTGCCGAGCGCATGCCGACGCCGAGGCGCGTAGGTATGACTCGAGTTCCGACCATTTGTATGAAGATAGGTTACTGTATATTTATGTACTGTAGCTACGGTGACCACTTACCATCAAGTGGACCGTATGCTTGTTTGCCACCGAGAAAGCATAAAAATAAACTCTTGCATTTATTGTATTAGTTAGGATTTCACTTGCAATTGATGCTCACCAGCATCACATAAAATGCAGCCCAGTAGTGGCTGGACAGAATTGGTTGAACTATTATAAGATATTGATAAGTATTGATAGGCGGGTGTCAATTACAATGTTGACTAAAGGGGTAACATCAATATTTAAGTCCTTCCCTGTCCAATTTAAGTGACTTGGCTTCGATTTAATTTTCCAGGAAAGTATCATTTAGTTTTCAATAAAGTTATTGACAGTAGCAGTATAGAATCTCAAACTGAGCCCAGTATGCTTGCCCGATAAAATGTAGAACCTATACTCCAATTAGTTAGGTATTTAACTAAAGGTAAACAATCTTGATGTCACTTTTAGACAAACACATATTAAACAAATAAACTACTGCTTAAAGTAAAGGTTCAATTGATTTAGTAATTGTTATTGTTGTATTTACATTGATCTTTAGGAATATTTTATTTTTAAACTGAGTTTTGAAATAATCATATAAAAATGACAGAAATGTGTAGATGCAGGCAATTATATAAAACTAGCCTTTGCCCACAGCATCGCTCGTGATTTGTCGTTTTTTCTGAATGAAAGATACCGTATGTTCCTTTCTGTAATTAATAATTTAAAATTAAAATTTTTAATTACCTGTAGTAATTTAAAATTTTAATTTTAAATTAATTTAAAGCGAACCTCTACCGAAATACTTTTGTTAATCTTTTTATATTGCTACTCTGTAACTACCTATGTGTATCTCGGTTTTGGTGAGAAATAAACGATTATTATTATTATTATTCACACCTGTTTCCCAGAGGGGTAAGCAGGTACTACAGATTTCCATTTGCTACGATCCTGACATACTTCCCTGGCTTCATTCATTTTTATCACATTCCTCATACACGCTCACCTGTTTAAGGTGCTCTTAACCTGGCCTTTGTCCAAAACGTCTTCGACTTGGTCAAGAAATGTTCGCCTAGCCTCTTACGACTGTTCCATTCATACTAGCCTTATAAACTTTCTTAGTCAGTCTTTTCTCGTCCATTCTTTCTACATGCCCAACTCAGCTTAATATACCCTTATTCTTATCACTATATCCACTTTCACGCCGCATCTCTCTCTAATCACATTATTCCTTATTCTATCTTTCAGATTTGTGACTCTAAAAGGTGTGGTGTGCCACATATGTCTCTCAGCGCTCTCATTTCTACAGCATTTATTTGCTCTCATGCTTCTTTTGCCATACCCAACTTTCACTTCCATGAATAAGTGTAGGCACTAATAGTCCTCTATGAGCAGCCAAACGTGCCTTTTCGGATACATTTCGATTGTTTATAAAAGCGCGTAGAGCACCATTCACTTTATTGCCAGTAATCGTTCTCCTTTCAATATCTCCCTCATGTTAACCATCCCCTGTAAACAAAGTACCCAAATAAGTTAGGTTTTATTATGGAGTGTTTAATCTCCGATTTAATATAAATCAAAATTCCCTCGTTCAGAGCCAGAAATTTCAGGTGTAACCTTACTCAGCCAGCATTCCGACAGTATAAGAATATCACACTGAATACAAATTCTTGACAAAAGAACGGTTAGTGCATCAAAGTTACAAGTTACACTGCGAATATTAGTGTGCATTACAGTGAGGGATGTTAGGGAGAGATTAATGTGATTACTTAAGTCTTCAGGGGAACAAATCATTGAGGCTGACACCACCGCCGAGTCAATTTGATACGATATATTACATGAGTCTAATATAGTTAAACGCAAATTCCAACAGGTTTATAATGATTACATGTAAACGGCATTTTGATGTGAGTGAAAATATTAAGTGGAGTATATATTTTTGTAAGTTTATAGTTTGTGTAAGTGTGAGTGTTACAAGTGTAAGGTGAAGTTGCATTTTACTTTGTGAATAGTGTAAGACATGGTAGTTTATATTTTCTAGAATACTAAATACTAGTGGTAAAATATGTAAAAACAATTTAAAATAAAAAATACCCTAAATATCATTTGGAAACATGCATAAATAAATATATGATAGTACTATACCTAGTCACAATTTAGTTTGCGAGCTTAATTTATCTAGATTATCTTGCGAATCTATGCGGTGAGATAATTCACCAGCCCGTTTACGGAGAAATACTCTTCCATGTGAACTCCAACAGAATTCGTAATCATTTAACTACTAAATTCTCTAGTCATGTAAAACAATTTACGAGCTTTCTGTGTAAGACATTCAGCTATATAAATGGGCTTTGGTTGACCATCTAGTTGTAGATAGGCTGTACTTAACTTATTTTCTTTGTTATTCCAGTTGTAGGTCTTCACTGAAGAGAATTCTCTCCTTCATGGGCACAGAGGAGAAATCCACTATAATGGGTCGGTTTCCTTTATCCGTGTTTAGACGGAAGGCATCTCGGATGTGTGATTCCTCGACATTTAACTAAATTCAGCAGGTCATCTTTTGTCTCGTTTTATTTATTTGGAATATTTAGTATCTCAATGCTCGCTTGTTTTTGAGTTCTTTCAAGGTTTTCCATTTTTATTTCCAGCTTTCGGATATATGCCAAATGAGTACTTCTTTCAGTTTTCATCTTCAGAAGTCTGTCCTTCATGTCCTCTCCCATGCACTCCTCCTTTTCAAATACCATTACTTTCGTCTTGCTTACATTTATTTTCATTCCTTTACTCTCAAAAGCACTATGCATAATAGTTACCATCGCCTGTAACTCTTCCGCTGATGACGCAAGTACTACTTGGTCGTCGGCTTATAGAAGACATTTGACAAGTAAAACATTCATTCTTAATTCACAATCTTTTAAATCTTTCAAACATTTGTCCATGTATAGGTTAAACAGCCAGGGTGACGCTACACATCCTTGTCTAACCTTTTTCGATATTAAACCATTCTGTGTAGGTCCCATTTATACTGTTATTTTTTTATTATTATTTAGTTAATGAAATTATGAAAATGAATTTTACGCAACTGAGGTAATGCGGATGTCTATTACATAGAGCATTATTAATTTAAACACAGCCTTTTGAAAATGTCGACGCTCACATAATATAACAGAGATTTATTATTATTAAAAAAAATATATATTAGGTACTAGGATTGGAAATAGTTTTAATACAAAATACTAGTAATCAATAATAATAAATCACACACATTCTACACTTCGAAAGATTTCACTCCGAAACACTTCGTTACTTAAATCGATAATCATTGTCGGTACTTTCTATACAAGATTATTTTAAAGTTTATCCGTTAAGTGGCCGCCGTCAGTCCGTCCAGAGATCATCATTTATTTTTAAAATGGTGGTCAAAATCTAGTAATCAGTAAAGTACATTTAAATTATGCCTGCCACTTTTGTCAGGTCAGCTGCCTGTCAAATTTGCCTGGAATGCCAGTTATAATTAAAAACTTATTGTGCCTGAGCGCCGTTGTGCCACCGCACACACAGAATAATCATCTAAGTAAAATAATGAATCGTGGAATAACAAATCATATTTATTTACTTATTTATAAAAGGTACAGTTACAGAATGCAGACTAAGTAGTGATTAGGATTACTTTTACATGAAAATATTATTTTAAGGTTTATCCGTTTGGTGGCCCCCGTCGGCCCGTCCAGAGCTACATCATCATTTATTTTCAAAATCAGCTCTATACATGGTGCATCAAGAATCAATAAAGTAATTAGAAAACTGTGTACCCCTTTATAAGCATATTGCACACTCGGAGGTGTGTGGGATTTGGGAAAGAGAGCAGAGACCTAAAAAAACAATACTTACGTTCGAAATTTCGACTGCTAGTGGAAATAAATCATAGAATCAGTAAATACTGAGTAGTACCTACTTATTCACTCCATTATATAATCAAAACATACAGAAATAAGGTGGGATAGCTATATTGAAATTCATCGAAGTCAGTAATAAAATAACATGTTTCTTAGAAAAATTATGTTTAGACGAATTTCAACATGATTTCAATATTTGAAAACTAATATTATTAGCTCTGTAAACTGTACCACTGCTGGGCACGAGCATCTTCTCTGCATTGAAGGTTTAGGCCATAGTCCACCTTAGCAGACTTCACACGTCTTCGAGAACATTATGGAGAACTTTTATTCAGACGTGCAGGTTTCCTCACGATGTTTACCATTATTACAACATTAAATGTTGAAGTAAACGATGATACATTTATAATACACATATAACTTTGTATATTCAGAATTCGAACTCGAGATCTTTTTGTGGCAGTCCAACAGTCTTCTATTAGGCTATTGCTTTATTTAACTGACAACAACTATACAACTCAAATCCGCTGATGGCTTAAACAATGTTGTCAATTTAGCTTTAAACATTTTATTTATTTAAACCCTAATTGACAAAACATTGACCGTCTTTTTTTATATATTTATATAATAAAAAGTAAGGGGTATCGCCTTTACTTTTGAAAGATCGGAGTTTATTAAACTTGTATGAGTAATAGATTGACATCCCAAAGCTGCCAGACCCACGTCAATTTAGCAAACCTTAATATTTACGGTATATAAACAGACGACAATAGTCACTCAAATCATATATTTAGACTTCAGCTTCACTATCTTTATTAGTTATTTAAGACTACTAAAATAGCAAAAAGGTAAATAATTTACGCTTCCAATGACCAGAAGTCTGGTCTTTATTTCGCGGTAAGAATAAGGTTTGCTATGCAGCGTGGCAATGCTCTCTGTCTTCCGGGCACACTACCAGTCGACTGTGATGCGGAGGAATTCTAAAACGCATATTAGAGGGCTTTAGGTTTCTTTTTTATTTCTATTTTATAATATTTTAGGCATAAAATACTTTTAAAGAACTGTGTTTATTGATAATATTCTTAAACTTAGAGAAATAAAATGTAGGTATACGACATCAGAATTTTGTTCAGATTTTAATTTCGGCTATGTTTAATAAGTAAGCTAAACATTATATATATTATTTGAGTGAGTAAAATAAGTTCAATAATTCTACGAAGCCTAAATGAAAGACCAGGCCATTTCCAAAATATTAGCTTTTAATAAGCTTAAACTTATACATAACTATTATTTGAGTGAACTGATTATAATAAGTTAAATTCTCAAAAGTCTCCGGGCCGGGCCATTTCCAAGAAGAAAAATAATATAAGAAACTGGACTCACTTTAAAACTAGAAAGTAGTCTGGCGTTGTTTACTCACACATTAGATATACCCCGTATAATATAGCTTTGCGAAAATGATGCAGGTCTGGCCGCTCTGGGATTTTGTACTATAAGGATTCTACATCTCCGAAAGGGCTGTATTGTTTGCAAGTACATCACAGATTCAATTAATTACATAGACAAATGGAATGGAAATGGAAAAATCTAGTAATCAATAAAGTACATTAAAATTACGCCAGATACTTTTGTCAGATACATTAACCAGTCAAGTCATGGAATGTCAGCCATAATTAAAAACCTTTTGTGTCTGAGCGTCGGTGTGCCACCGCGACTCAATAGGTTAAAGTAACACGTTATAGTAATACACAGAATAATCATCTAAGTATAATAATAAATCGCGGAATAACAAATCGTTTTTAAATCATACTGTCAATCGTTTTACACGGGTGGTCTGTGGGTCAACTGTTCGCGTAGGGCTTTAGGTGCACTAAGGGTGCAGTATAATAATAGATTCAGAGTGTTGTTGAGGCTGCCCTGTTACTGCGCGCCGCATCTGGCATGTTCGCTGAGGCGCGACCTCATGACTTTTATGCCATAGTTAAGAACAAGACTGCATCCTTGTTAAGCAGAATTAGAGGTTGCAATAATAACATTCTGCTAACATTGTCATTTAAATATAATGCATCAATATTAAGGTATTTTGTCGGTGTATTGATGTGTCAACCAGATGTATATTACTAACCCTAGTTTTAAGTCTTACTAACAAATGGATCGCTATTATGTATTAATAAATAAATTATTTAGGCAACATTTATTTGTCAAACAATTACTCAAAACTTTAATTACATAAACAAAGCAGCAATTATAATCATTATTATAAATCATATTTCATTCAAAGGGTTGGGTTTAGAAACGTGCCTATTCGTTGGACAGAATCTAAGGGTAGTACGTGATACTAGAGAGTTTTCTGAGCCACAATCAGTAATTTATTCTTGCCGGAGACCACTCATTTTAAAAAAAATAAGAAATTCATATTGCGTTTTTTGAGGTTATGAATAAGTAATTGACACAGAATTACGTTCCTTTCTACTTAGGGAAGTAGGGAGGAATGCAATTCAGTGTCAAAATATTTATAAATTAAAGTTATTATTAAAGATATTTATTTCAGTCTATAAAAATGAGCCTGTACTTTTTTTTATGGGAAACGAAACGCATTGCTCCCATTTTGTTAAGTTGTTTTGTTGACATTCATTCCGTTCCGCAATAGAAAAACAAAATACTTCAGGCTAGATAGGTCCTGGCAAAGTAGTACAGATCGACGAATCGAAATTCGGAAAAAAGGAAGTAAAATAAAAGTAAATATTAAAATCTGTGACAGACCCGAATTAGTTTACCCCGACTTCACGTGGTACTTTTTGCCCTACCCCTAGAGTGTTTTTTAGAGCCCGGAGGCACGGAGGGGGTGCAGCCTCCGGCCGCAGTAACAAAGCATAGGCACAAGCGAGCCTAAGCGGCCGAGGCTGGTCGCCGCAGGCGACCAGCAAGCCAAGGCTGCTTAGGTGAGCGCAGGGGTCAGTGCTTTGTTACGCTAGGGCGAAGAGGCTGCACATCCTGCAGTGCCGGAGAAGATGCATTCTCAAGATATTGTATAATATAGACTTTATGTAGTAAATTATATTTTCTGTAAACTGTTAGATAAGGACAGTGATTTGCCCTCTTATTCTTTGTTATTTATCAATATATGACAATAAAATTTAAAAAATTAAAGTTACTTTTCTCGGAAATTATAGGGCTCCGGCGGGAGGGGAGGGCGGGGATTAGTTACCCTTCCCCCTCCCCACCCTACCCCCACCACCGTTACCCCCTATCGAATAGGCACGTTTCTAAACTTTTACCCATTCAAAATGTTACTGTACGTATTTCCCGAAACTCATTATAAATGTAATTTTCTTTTTCTGCGTACTGTATTCGAATAAACAAAATGTCATCAATAAAGTCTATTATTATACACCTGTTCGCTTGTTAAGTACTCATATCACAACACGAAAGCAAAATATGTGACCATGATCCAGATACAAACCAAAAACAACCATAAAGCTTTGTGTACAACGCACTTTAATTCTTGCTCCTGGCAGTTCGCTATCGGCAGCTGCACAAAACGGTTGCCTCGGCGCGCTTAAAAAAAAATAACACTTCGAGCGGGAAATTGGAACAGATTTGACATTTATGAAAAGTGCTAGTTTATTTTTAATAATAAGTGATTGTTTTGTGGAAGTGATTTGTTGTTCTAGTATTTTATTTGGTAAGTATTTAGATAGTAATTATTTTATTTAATATTATTCTCTAACTTATGTCGGTTTTAATAGAACGTACTTTATATAATTATGACAATTATGCAGATGGTTTGAAAATTTTTGACGTAAAGGAATTGCAAATATTGTAAGTTGCCAAACATGCCACATCAGCTTATCAGGCTGTAGCTAATATCCATAGTATACTAGAAATAAGGTCTAATAATTAAAAGATTTTAATAATCCTGGTTTACTGGGTATTAAAATTTTCTTTAAATCCATATCTTTACTTATAGTTAGATGCTCACTTGCTGTATTTTGTTTTGCAAAGTATTTTTTTAATTTTGACATTTTATTTAATCTCAATTCAAAAGCTGCTAGCAAAAGTAAAAGAAAATTTCATTAGAGTATTATTACTATATAAATGCTCAAATTTTACTTAAAAAATTAAATAGATATTATATTCTGTGTAAAGTTACATTTCCTTATTTGAACTTTTTGATCTTAAAACGATTTAATAACTTCTAATAATATATGCGTCTTCTATTCATACTTATATACACGTATTTAGAGAGATTTAATAAAATGAATATGTAGCATAGCAACACAAATATAATATTATACTTTTAGTTTCAAAGGAAATATACTTATTCTATATATTCTACCACATACACACAACACCATCTAGCCCAAACTAAGCAGAGCTTGTATTTTGGGTACTAGACAATGGATAAACATACATATATACATTTTTTTTGTAAATACATACATATTATACATAGAAACACCCAGACCAAGACAAACATCCATGTTCATGCACACAAATGTTTGACTTGTGCGGGTATCGAACCCGCGACCTCAGGCGTAGCAGTTGGTGACACTAACCACTACGCCATCGAGGCCGATTTAATTATTTAAGCTTTAATAAGTGTTCTCTAAATGAAATATATATCAATGCGGGACTTCAAAAACATTTAACTATGAGCACTAAGAAAATTTAAACATGGTACAACTCTTTATAAATAACATCAATTTTATTGAACTCTTGACAGACGAGAAATATTCAAGTTATTTCACCATCCGTTTACTCGACTGAACAGTTCATCAGTTGTTCTTCATATCTTGACGTATCAATTCATAAAGGTCGTATGCTTCAGGAATAAATAAAATATGGTTTAAAAGCAACAGGATATAATCTGGAAAAAGATTTTCTTGTAACGTACAGTTTAATTTTTTTGGAATGGATTTTTTTTTAATTTAAGATAATTTCGTATGCATACAATTTGGAAGAAGGTTTTTTTATTTTCTTTGTTTGCCTGTTAAAAGAAGCTGAGTAACACATAAAACTTACCTATAGATAGATTACATTTCTTTTTCATTATTATGCTCGACTTTTATGCGGCGTATTAAGATGAAATATGTATCAGATTTTAAGTTAGAACTCTAGAAATGCAACTGGGAAAACTGCAATTAATTTCATGTAGTAATTTGTGTGATGCGCACTCAAAACACATACAGATAACAATTCTAAAATAATTATTTTGACTTCTATATCTCCTATGCACAGCCATCGAGCACTTGCATTTATATATAATTAAATGTTAGAGCAATTTTAGTCTTAGTCAAATGTCAAAGATAATTAACACATTTAACTTAATTAAGAATAATAATTATGTTGGTCAAAAATATAACTTATTTGCGAAACTAAACAAGTTCCGCAAATAAGCTATATTTTTAATTTGTAGTAGAAAATTAAATGTTACTTTTTATTGTAAGTCTAGCTAAGGAGATGGACATTATGATAAATATGGCCGAAGCCTAGGCCTTTTTTTCTACAATTCTACATTAAGTGACGTCCTACAAGCTTTATACGCTTGTAATTGAAACATTGACGATTTGATCATAAAACACTATGTGAGTCTGTGTGTCTGTCTGTTAATGACAGGCATAACTCCGAAGCTACTGGACCGATTGACTTGTAACTTTGTGTGCAGACACCTTGGGGTCATTCCTCGGTCGAGGTTGAATATATGAATATGGGCCCTGTGGGTCAAAAGACCCCCGAGATATAGGGTTCATTTCTTTTCGTTACTTTTACATTCAACACGAAGACGTTGAGTCCTGGGTTTTTACACCTATCTCGTTTTGTGTGGAGTTCGAGCCTACAACACTAAGCGCAGTATTACCGGTAAGGCCAGCACTTATACTACTATGCCATGCAAGCTAACAAAATTACATATGATTGTATTATTATACCTAAATAGTATAAATACTAAGTTGTTATTCGCGTCTGTATATGTGCCTGTATAGTTATTTCAAACTACCCTACGGAGTAAAGTAATTTTTAATTTTAAGAGTGTCTTCCAGGACGTTTATATGTATAGGTAAAACATTATAGTTATTTTATTTTATTTTATTTTTGTCGGCCTCTATGGCGTAGTGGTTAGTGTAACCGACTGCCACGCCTGAGGTCGCGGTTCGATTCCCGCACAAGTCAAACATTTGTGTGCATGAACATGGATGTTTGTCTTGGTCTGGGTGTTTTTATGTATAATATGCATGTATTTACAAAAAAAAAGTATATATGTATGTTTATCCATTGTCTAGTACCCATAGTACAAGCTCTGCTTAGTTTGGGCTAAATGGTGTTGTGTGTATGTGGTAGAATATTATTATTATTATTATATAATTTGAGAAAGTCTAATTCAATTTTGTAAGCTTGAATGGCATATTAGTATAAGTGCTGGCCTTACCGCTAATACTGCGCTAAGTGTTGTAGGTTCGAACTCCACACAAAACGAGATAGGTGTAAAAACCCAGGATTCAACCTCTTCGTCTTGAATTTTAAGTAATAAAAAGAAATTACCTCTATATCTCGGGGGTATTTGGACCCACAGGGCCCATATTCAAATTCAACCGAGGTATGACCCTAAGGTGTCTGCACACCAAGTTACAAGTCAATTGGTCCAGTAGTTCTGGAGTTATGCCTGTCACTAACAGACAGACACATAGACTCATTGTGTTTTCTTTAACCTCTTCGAAGAAGACTTAGAGGTTAATAAAATTTATGTGATCTACAAATAGTTGTTTTGTCTGTTGGGTGTTCTTTGTTTAAATGTTAGTAAAGTCGTGCGCATTACAGGAATAAGTTAATTATAATTTTCCTAGTGGGGAAGTTGTCTTTTACATATACAAAATTAGGTAGGTACGTAAAAAGCATGGGGAAGTTTTCTACGTAGAGAGTACGCCGCGCTTTTCATATTAACAAGTAATGTCATAATGACAATTAATTAATGTGTGTTGTAGATCTTATATAATATACTAGATTATGTCCGCGGCTTCGCTCACGTTTAGTAGGTTAGGTTAGTAACAGTACATTTTAGAGTTCCAAAAAACTCTTATACAACAGCTTCGTCCGTCTGTCTGTTATACAACTTTCAACTCAAAAACCGTAAGAGCTAGACATTCGACTCAGCATAGTCGATATACCCCGAAATGATTATGACCTTTGCCCGCTGACCTCAATGTCACATGATACCATTTTTTCGAACTCAAAGATTTTGGCAATTCATTGCCGTTTCTCACTTGTTTCTGGTTGAAACGTTTTCTGTTCCCATGACAATGTGTAGCAAACTTTCACGATGATCGGTCGAGTAGTTACGACGTGAAATCGTAACAAACAAACAAATTCACATTTGCATATAGAATATTAGTTAGGATTCTGCCAAATTTATTATTTATGACTAGATTTTTCCTGCGGCTTAATAAAGCTTAGTTTAGTAATAGTACTTTTTCTGGATTAAAGGTATCCTACGTCCTTTTCCGTTGCCATAACAACGTGTATGCGAAATCTGATGATGATTAGTCGCGTAGTTACAGCGTTAAAGTGTAACAAATAAACAAACTCACAGTTGCTTTTATGATATTAGTTAGGATTTTCTGAAATAATTTTTCATGATTCATTAAAACTTCAGGCGCCCAGCATTTTTGGTTAAATATTAGGGGTTAAAGTATGAAATTGCCGATTTGTACTGAAAAACTGAAACTCGTTTTTTTCTTAAATGTGCCATATTTATTTAACCGAAAAATTTACCCTCATTATCTATACATTGCTGCCATCTAAACGGAAGTTCATTTATGCCTTTACGATAGAAGTCCGGGGATTTAGATTCGACAAACTGTGTGAAAGCATTTTGTATTGCCTCCTGGGAAATTTTCCAAATCACGAAAAAAATGGTAGTCCGTTGAAGCAAGGCTGGCGAGTACGAAGGATGACGTATAGTTTCTAACTGCAGGTCCTGTAGAGTTATAACGGTTTCTCGTGCAGTGTGAGGTCTTGCGTTATCATGGAGCAATAATGGTGAAGTTCGATTCACGAGTCGGGGCTGTTTCACTGCCAGTTTCGCCATCATTGTTCGAAGTTCGGCACAGTAAACATTTGCTGTTATTACTTAACTAGACCTGAGAAAGCTATAGTGAATAACACCATGAAGAGACCACCAAACAGTTACCATTACCTTTTAATTGGTAAGCTTTTTTTTTTATTTCAACACGCATTTCTTTCTGCAGATCAGTCAAATCATGAGGCACCCATTTTCCATATTTTTTTATCTTATTGATTTGATGCAAATGAGACAGTATTGTACGTAGGGTTACGTTAAACCATGCCGCTAATTCTCTGGTAGCTAGAGTCAGATCGGCTTCGGCCAAACGCAGCGTTAATATTGCGAGCCATTTCTGGCGCGTTAGTTCCACGTCGGAACTCATATTAAAAAATTACTCGGATTTTCGAAGTATCCATCTTTCCCGTCTAAGATGAATAAAACAAGTGAGAAACGGCAATGAATTGCCGAAATCTTAGAGTTCGAAAAAATAGTATCACGTGACCTTGAGGTCAGAGTCAAAGGTCATAGTCATTTCGGGGTATATCGACTATGCTGAGTTGAATGGTGTTGACCGCGAGTCTCTAGCACTGTATAACAGACAGACGGACGGACGGACAAAGCTGCTGTATAAGAGTTTTTTATAACTCTAAAAATAATTGAATGCCGAAAATCGAATGGTGCACAAAAGACACATTTTAAAAGAAGAATCTTACAGGTATCATGTGAAAAAAGCTTTCTCGAAAATCTAACACCATGAAGGTTTTATGTCAAGTCAAAGTATCTTTACTATACAACGGCAACTTCGTACTTTAACCCCTATTATTTCAGCTTTCCATCTTTTGTTATTTAAAAGGTTCCTTTCAGAGAATAAAATACCTTTATCTTTTAAAACATAATAGGTGTTCATAATACTTCGTAGGAAATTTATAATAAGTGAATGTAGCAGATAGACAGGGTAAGCTTAATATCATGGACCCGTTCACATTTTTTGTATATGGCACCTTAAAAGTGTATGAATATAAGACTACTAGGTTTTGCTTTCGGGTTCCGTCGCATAAATGTAGGTTAGATTAGAAACAGTACTGATAATATGTATGGATATATATACTGTATGTATAGAAATCCCTGTCTGATCTAATAAGGCCTTATTTCTCTCTTAACAAACATGCTAAGAAAAATAATAAAAAAGATCTATGTCAGAGTAAAACGCCTACCTACATAATAATTATAAGTACAGTATTTATAAGCATTTTCACCCATATTATAAATATAAATATTTTACCACATACACACAACACCATCTAGCCCAAACTAAGCAGAGTTTGTATAATGGGTACTAGACAATGGATAAACATACATATATATACATTTTTTTGTAAATACATACATATTATACATGGAAACACCCAGACCAAGACAAACATCCATGTTCATGCACACAAATGTTTTACTTGTGCGGGAATCGAACCCGCGACCTCGGGCGTAGCAGTCGGTTACACTAACCAGTACGCCATCGAGGCCGACAATTATTCAACTATTTTACCGAAATTTTGCACAGACTAGCAACACTCCACTAAACGATGTATTTATTTAATTGAATTTTTTGATTATTATTATTAACTTCTTTGATGAATTATTTTTCTATTATAATGTGTCGGCTTTTCTGTCAAAGGTGCCGCGCCGTACGTCAAACAAGCCGCCACCTCTCTCGCTGTGTTTGTACTTAGACAACCGCACCGTGTTAGGGATGTAACTATTGATCAAATAAAAATATCGATGTATAAAATTTTAAAGATGAAAGTTAATTTATTTGTAAAATACAATAAAGACTCTTGCGTGCAAAACTCAAACTTTATGTGATTATACGTTTTTCTTCAGATTAAATAAATAAAAAAATACATACATAGACTCGTGACTGTATCCACGAAGGGTTGGGCATAGGTGTAATATTACACCACGTTTTACCAGCTAAGTTTTTACATGCGTTTACCGTACACATTTTACAATTCCATAACAACGTTGTTGCTGAGAAATACGTAACAAACTAAAACAAATAACATTTTGCACAACCCCTTTAATCTAACCTGAGACCTCATGATCGCACTCGCCAATTTATTCATTTTAATTCTATTTTATCACTGACTGGCATATCGATAAAATTAAAGTCCTTGCTTGCATCCCTACCTATTATTATTGTATCCTTTAACGCGTGCCACAGTTCCGTACTCAGTCTAGCGCTAATATTTCTTTCGTTCGGTCTTCCGCCATTAAGTGTTTTCCCTATTAGCTATGTCATATTCAAATGCTGAATACTTTATCATGTTCGTGTGTTTAGGTAGGAGTGAATGGAATTATGCAGCTGTACGTAGGGTGTACGCGGAACTGTTCTCTAGAACACAAGGTTTAGCACTCCCGTCGGATCACAACTTCGCACACGCGTATGCAATACTGTTTGTGATTATTTATGAAAATGATGCGGAATGTGTGTTTACGTCGCAGTTGGATATGTAGAGTACGACCAACGCAGCTTACAACAAGTTAATATTTATATTAATTAGAAACTTAGGTATGATTTTATTGATATTATTATTAAATTAGAATACTCTGATGTTTTAATAAGTTTGAGGTCAGTTACATCAAGATGATGCGTATTATGCTATAACGTCGACACTTGCAAAGCGGCGAGCGGAGTATATAAAAGAATTTGGCCGACCAGCCGGCAAACTTTTGTGTCGGCATATATTAAAGCATACGGCGTGGCGCGCGGCGGCATCGGTGAACCTTAATGAACTTTAGTGATTCCTGGTGATTATGATTTATGAGATGTCGGTGTTGCCATGAGTAATCAATAAGGATATTATTACATCTACATATTCATAATAAGTTACCGTATAACACCTTTAACGATCGGACAGTGTTTATTATACACACTGTATATGTATATTAGGATTTCATTGCTGATACTTTAAACATTTTCAATCTCCAATAATACATTCATAATAGTTCCATTGTTTTTCTTTTTAATGAGACAACTCTCGTACTAGGAATAAATCCAGTCGAATAAATCGGTTGGGAATTAACAAACATTCAAACAACGGACACAAAGAACACCCAGACTCGGAACAACCATTTTGTGGATTACACAAAGTTTTATGACGTGTGGGATATGAACCCACAACACTCGGTGCAATTGCAGTGGCGAGGTGACCACTTAAATCACTACTGTAGTATATGTTTATAAGTATGGCTGCATGTGTTACGAGTTTATATTAACGCGGGCAGTAATTGTATGCAATGGAGCGTAGCGGCTCTACGCTTGTAGCATGTCTACAGAGGTGGCGTAGAGCCACCGTAACCTTTTCTGTAGCGTCTAACATACATACAAAGTTTCACGCATATAACGCCGAAGAGACAGACAAAGGTATATTGCACCTACATTTCAATATATCTCTGAAAAAGCACGCGAAGTAGTATTACATTTTTTTTTATACAACTTATGTGGTTATCAAACATACGGCCCCAGCGACACAAGAATTACGCCTAGTGCGGCAGTTGTCTTTTTTTTAAATAATAAATAATTAATAATAATATTATAATAACATATAACTAACTAAATATTTAGTATCTAAAATTTTTTGCGAGATCATTTAAAAACAGCATCTAAATAAAGTAAGCCCTTGTTAAAATCGAAACTAAAGGGTCTACTGCTCGGCAAAGGTGACTTTACTATCGGTGACGTCCATTCCCGTAGAGTCGACCCATTGATTTCGCTTTTGTATTAGTGCTCCTACGTCACGTTACGTACTATGTAGAAGCATTTATATGATATATAGTTTAAAGGATTTAAAATGTAAACTTGTTAACGAGCGTATCTTGCCAACAAACTGTGTAGTTTGGCGAGGAGATTTGTATTTTGTACTACTATATACTTATACACTATAAATATACAAAAATATATCGCTATTTAATACGTATCTACCTCTCAACTAATAACAGATTTCAGAATAGTACAAGATATTATTTTATCTCATGTAATGATAGCCTAGTCGGAAACCGTCTTCTCCTCTTCGTCACTGTCTCTGGACTGTAATTGGGCTTTCCATCAGGTCCGTTACAATCACTTAGCCATGTCAAGATAAAAAAGAAAGTCTGCCACGCAGAGATCTCGATTTCGAACCCAAGCCGCGCATCTCTGGCTTTTCGAAGTTATATGCGTATTAAATAGTTAATTATCGCTTGCTTTAACGGTGAAGGAAAACATCGTGAGGAAACCTGCATGTCTGAGAGTTCTTCATAATGTTCTCGAAGTTTATCGCTAAGTTTGACTTTTCTAACTTGACACATAGCATGACGTAAATATAATACATGATAAAGAAAGTAATGATCATTATCATAATATTATTGCAAGTTGAAATCGACCTTGTTGTTTCATGACTTCCAAATGAAACTCAATCGTAGGTGCATGAGGTCTCAGGTTCGAATTTCGGGTCGGGCCAACGAAAAGTTATTGGGTTTTTCTGTTAAGAAATCTCAATTGCAGCCCGGAGTTAGGAAATTGGCGGTGTTAGACACACCCTTGCCTCGAAAATCACATAAAGCCGTTGGTCCTGCGGCTTCTCTCTCTCCGTTTGTGTCGTGTTTTCAAAAGTTTAACATTGAACCTTGTAATATTGGACCAGCGATGTGTATTTGTAAGAGCTATAGAAGCCAAAACAATTATTTTTAGAATTGATGTCTGTCTATCTGTATGTTTATACACGCATCACGTAAAAACGACTGCACAAAATTAAATGTGGTTTTAACATTTGTATTGCTGGAAGATTAACTTAAATATCGAGCATTACATGTGTTAATCAACCTCTTCTTAAATGCAAAGAAAGACAATTTTGATAGCTGCCTGCTTCTAATAT
The DNA here is from genome assembly GCA_963675205.1 of Catocala nupta. Classification (NCBI taxonomy): domain Eukaryota; kingdom Metazoa; phylum Arthropoda; class Insecta; order Lepidoptera; family Erebidae; genus Catocala; species Catocala nupta. The sequence continues at coordinate 7,049,101 of OY776101.1, read as the reverse complement.
AAGAATTTTTGATAAAAACTTAATAAGGCTTTGCCTAAGTAGGTGAGGTAACCTACCTTAAGGTCATTTAAACACAATAACATCATCATAATTTTAAAAGATAATTCATTCACAGCAATGTTGTTGTTATCATTTAAAATTAACCGCAATACACATCAAAGCATATTTTAAATACCTATTAAAACGTTGCACTCAAACGTGTCTTTGCAGTAGGCGCATGGTTCAGACTAAGTGAGATAGAGAGCATGTGCTAACGCTCGTTACAAACAACTTCGTTAAGTTGTCTCCTCCAGTACGTAGTAGATACGCTTTTAACTCAATAATTCTTGAACACGACAAAACGCAACGATACACGTCGATAAACAGTCCTGAGATTTTAAAGTGCTCTATAATAGTTATCAATATCGTATTATTCGTCATATTTTACTGCAGTAATGGTGAACGGATAGTTATTTACATCATCGTTTATAAAATACAGCGATAACCGAGTGGCAGACGAATTGACTGCCACGCAGATATCTCGAGTTCGATCCCAAGGCACGCATCTCTGACTTTTCGAATTTATGTGCGTATTAAATAGTTAGTTGTCGCTCGCTTTAACGGCGAAGGACAACATCGTTAGGAAAACCTGCATGTCTGAAAGTTCTCTATAATGTACTTGAAGATATGTGATGTCTGCCAACCCGCACTGGGCCAGTGCGGCCCAACTATGGCCTAAACCTTCTCACACTGAGAAGAGGCTCGTGCCCAGCTATAGGATTTAATACAGGGCTGGTATTATTATTATAAAATACTGCTACAAATTTCTATGTCGCTGACTGCCCTAGGTACGAGACATTAAGCATTAGGAATGTCAAAGTAGCTATGTCAAAACATTTGGTGTCATAATCAAATATTGTTTAAATCCTAACTAATATGTATTATGATTATAGTTTGTTGGTTTGTTACGCTTTCACGCCTTAACTCTCGACCGATCACCATGAAATTTTGCATACACGTTGTCAGGGAAACAGAAAAGGACAGGTATATTTTACCTGATAATAATTGTGTAGTGCATACTTTGTTCATTTGCGCGTACTGTTATGGGGTCCCTCTCCGAGGTCGTTTTAAAAAAAGAAATTATAATAAACTAAACTATTTATTTGGAAACGTACAAGAGAGGAGAGGACCCTTAGGCAACCGAAGTTTACGAGAGCTGAGAATAGACTAATTTTATACGGACTAGCTGTCTCGTCAATGGTCAAACTGCTGACCTAGCATAAATGCTGAGATGTATGACTGAGGGCCATGTCATCAAGTTAGGGTTCAGTATACGGTTATAACACCTACCCCTTAAGAGTGAACTTCGGGGATAATACCGAAGTTAACTTTTAAAATGAGGTTCTCAAAACTGGAGCTGGAATTTCTTGAATTGGTTCTTCCAGTTCTACGGATTTCGATTCTGGTTCATTTGATTCGCGTAATTTATATATACGGAACTTACGTAGGTTGCTGCCGGGTTTACAAAAGAACATTACAAACTTATATATAAGAAAAATTAAAATAATACAAATAATCATGTTTATGGCTATCGAATAGTGTGTCCCATACTCAATTAGATGTGGAATCGGGTTTATTGTTTCTGAGTCTGATAAAAGTTTGGTTGATAATTTATCGATCAAGTGTATATCGCTTAGGTCGATATTTTCTAAATGAATAGGGGACAGGTTGTTTGTTACATTTTTTATTACATTTATTTTGCAGCAAGTACTAGAGTAAAGATTGAAATCTGGCAGGTTGATTGGCGAAGTTAGGTTTAAAATATCATTGTACTTGGGCAACAATGTAGTGCCTTTGCTATAGGCGATACAATGATTTGGTATATAAAGTATGCCAATACCAGAGATATTCGTTTCTAGTATTTGGTTGTAACCTTGACAATCCAAAGACAGTTTGACCGATTCGGTTTGTATGTAAAGGTATTTATTATTAATCAAAGATTTAAAAGTGTTAAATTTACCATAAATGAATTTATGGTTACACTGTTTTGGGATATCAACTACTGTTTTAGACATTAGTTCGCTTTCGCAATTTGGCTTTGAATCAGTTCTATAGGTCACTGGGATGTCACACACATATTCTGCAGGATTTACAATTTTGCAGTTTTCTAATGTTTCAAGACCGCAATAGCTAGATTTATCTTTTGTGATAGCCATATACTTACTACTAGGTACAATAAGGTTATACATGTTAGACTGGTTTACATGTGGCGTTGGTAGTGCTATGTTATTAAATAATATATATTCTTGGGTAGATACTAAGGGTACACGTAAGAGAAAACTAGTTTACCATTAAAATAATAGCATACCAGTGTTGACACTTTAACAATGTTGTGTACCGAGTTTATATCTAATTGCAGAGGTAAGTTTAAACCATCAGGTAGGTGTCTAACGTTATCAGCTAACTCCCGGTGTATAATCGTCGGGGACATGACCACCGGATGCAGGATGTTTTGACTACAGAACATTATTGCATTAATAATTTCTTCGAGTTGGAATGATAGGGTGACCATAGAGGTTTCTAAATAATTCAGGACATAATCTAAATTTAATCGTAATTCTAAGGTGTTTGAATTTATAGTTATATTTCGGACACAAAGTGATAGCTCGTTAATAGCATTATTTAAATTGATTTCGTTTTGTTTGATTTTTTGTATGGTATTGTTGTAGGAGGATATGACGGAGTTTGTGACTAAAATATTATCCTTTACTAATGATAACAATTTATTTTGATTGTTTTGTATAGATTCAATTGCCTGATCGTATTTTAATGCATCGTTCTCATCTAGATTACCAAATACTTGTTTTATGATAGTTCCCATTCCGGGAATCCAAGCTCGTTTGGATCTATGGTCTATTAGGTAAGAGATTGAACCAAATAGTTTGTTTACGTTTTGTTGTTGGACTACTGTGGGTTCTAAAATATTATAGCATTCAAATTCTGGTATTGTTTGTTTACATAAGTTCATAAAAATTTCCAATGATGAATTAATATTTTCGATGTGTGATTTAAAATGCGAAATTTCCATAGGCATGATAACGTTTAGAATACCGTTAGTAATTTTCAATTTTCCTAAATAATCGAAATAGATTCCAGGACTCGAAGTAATCGGTTGGACATAGTCGTCGGGTGCCGGTTGTTCTGCTGACACACTGTAAGTATGATTATATTCTTAACGATAATAATAATGTTTCTTATACTATGCTTATTTATAACTAATGTCTGACTATGAGTTATAAGACTAACACAAATGTTTTATAATATGTTCTTATAAACAAAATTTTATATCTATTTATATGTTTAGTCTGTGGTTGCGACTTCGGCGAGTTTAACTTCGTCGAAGTGATGACGAACGTGTCGCCTATTGATCAATAGTGACAACGTATTATTGCCATGTACCTTAACAACTTTATACGGCCCTTTCCATATTGGAGATAAGGCTTTTCTTAATCGAAGGTGGTTTTTCAAGTAAACATAATCGCCAGCTTTGTACTGTATAGGACGTGTATGGGTGTCATAATAATTCTTTGATGATAGTTTTGATTTCCTGACGTATTCTAGGGCTTTATCTCGAGAATGTTTTAAGCGGTTTTGTAACATGCGAACATATTCTGGATATGTAGTGCCTAGGGGTTCATCGCATATAGAATTGGGAATAAAAGGTTTGTTTCCTAACATTAACTCGTACGGGGTATAATGAGTTGTGGAGTGTACGCTGGTATTATATGTAAGCATAGCTGTGTATACATATCGAGGCCAGTTGGTTTGTTCCTCGTTTACAAAAGATTTAAGGTACTCTTTAAGGGTGGAATGGCTGCGCTCTAGAGCGCCTTGCGTTTGTGGGTGATAAGGCGATGACCATAATTGTTTAATTTTTAAAAGGTCGCAAGTTCTTTTGAATAGCTCGGACGTGAAGTTGGTACCTTGGTCGGTAAGAATCATTTTTGGTATACCGAATATAGAAATGAAATGCAATAAGCACTCGCTAGTTTCCTCAGCGGTTGTACTGCGTATTGGGTATGCGGTAGAAAATTTAGTAAAATCATCTTGTAATGTTAATATGAATTTGAGTTTCGCAGGGCCGGATTCTGGGAGAGGGCCTACGATGTCTAAGGATATGCGCTCACATGGTTTTGTAGACGTGCTGGTGATTTGCATAGGTGCGCGGTTAGTTCGGCGCAGAGCTTTGTTTTCTTGGCATAGCTTGCATCTTTTCACATATGATTCTACGTCACTACGCATACCTTTCCAATAATATAAATCTTTTAAACGGCTATACATCCGACTGACGCCTAAGTGGCCAGCCACGGGTATATCGTGATTGTCATGTAATATTTTCTTCACCTCAGTCGGTGATGGATAGGTTACATTATTATGGTATATATTTATTTGTATATTGGTGTTATGGAAAAGGTAATTAAAGATGTTGTATATTTTAATAAAACTATGCTTTTCAAAAGGATCATGGAAATCTGATATACTAATTTGCTCAATAGTTTCTGTAACGAACTCGTTACGAATTGATTTTAGAGCCTCATATATTTCTTGATATGATGACTGATCAAAATGATGTACCTTTATGTAAAGTAAGTAGTAATCTTTATTGTTTAAAGATATTTTAGAATATTTGTATAATTGTTTTTCTTGGTTGAGAATTTCATCTCTGTTTGGTAGATTGCCCAGGATTTCATAGATGTACGGGTTTGATTCGTCAAGGTCAATGGCCGTTGGGATAATAATAATTTGGTCAGGGCTTTTTAGTAGGCTCTGATTATGTTCAACAATGTTTGTATTAAAGGAACTACTTTTATCGAACATTAGTTTTAGAAAGGTCGAGTAATCACTTGTGATTAAGTTAGGGTTATGATTTGTTGCGGGTTCCGTTTGAGGTGTGTCACCTATGGATGGGGAATGCCTTGGTACATCGGGTAAGGAAGGAATGGGTAGTTCGTTATTTATGAGTTCTGGTGTAGGACATTCTAGAAGGAAATCAGGGTTTAAATCCTCTGACGGAATTGAGAGCGGTGACGTTAATAAATCAAATAGATCCCTATCTAAATTTTGCGATTGTAGAAGGGATTCTTCTAACTGTTCGGGTTGCATATTAGGATTAGGATGTTGTAAGTTAGTTGCACTAGTGTTTGATTGGTTGTCCGGTTGGATGGGGTTAACAGGATATCTAGACAACGCATCTGCGTTTGCGTTCACTTTGCCCTTTTTATATTGGATATCGTATTCGAATTCCTCAAGTTTTAGTCTCCAACGAACAAGGCGAGACCCTGGGTCTTTACAATTAAATAACCACTGCAAAGGTTTGTGGTCCGTTAGGATTGTAAAACGGCGACCATAAATATATGGTCTGAAGGTTTTAGTGCCGAATACTATGGCTAAACATTCTTTTTCAGTTACACTATAGTTACATTCGGCCTTATTTAAAGTACGTGACGCGTAAGAGATTGGGCGGTCTTGCCCAATGGGACCTTGTGATAGGATTGCTGATATTGCGTAATTGAAGGCATCACATGTCAACAAGAAGGGTGAGTTAAAGTTGGGATAAATAAGGATGGGTGCTTCAACCAATTTTTTTTTAAGGCTTCGAAGTTAAGCTGCTGTTCGTTAGTCCAAATGAATGGGACGTCTTTCTTAAGAAGTGAGGTAAGACACTTAGCAAGCTTAGAGAAATTGGGAATAAAGCGCCTGTAATAAGATACAAGGCCTAGAAAAGATTTGATATCTTTAGGTGATTTCGGGACCGGATATTGGGTTATAGCCTTGACCTTTTCGGGGTTAGGTTTAACACCATCTCGTGTAATGATGTGTCCTAGGTAGATGACTTCTTTCCGAAGGAACTCGCATTTTTCGGGTTGAAGTTTTAAATTAAATTTTCTAAGTCTGTCGAAGACGATTTTAAGGTTTTGAATGGCCGTTTTAAGGTCAAATGCATACAGGACAATATCGTCTAAGTAACAGAAGCAACGGGAACCCTGGAGACCTGTTAGACATGTATTCATTAGTCTTTGAAATGTACACGGGGCGTTTTTTAATCCGAAAGGCATTCGCTTAAATTGAAAATGTCCTTGAGGTACAGAGAAGGCTGTTTTGGGTGCGTCTTCTGGCTTAATTAATAATTGATGAAATCCAGAAGACAGATCAAGGGTACTGAAATATTGGCTCTTTCCTAATTGATCGAGGATTTCAGTAATTTGGGGAATAGGGTAAACTTCACCGACGGTTATGTCGTTGAGTTTCCGATAGTCGATAACTATCCGCCATTTCTTCTGACCGGAAGCATCGGATTTCTTGGGGACGACCCAAATGGGAGAGGACCAAGGAGAGGACGATGGGGTAATAATATCCTGATCCAACATTTTATTGATTTGGGTTTCTACCTCTTGTTTATGGCACTCTGGAAAACGGTATGATTTCGTATGAATTGGAGTGTCGTTAGTGGTTTTGATTTCATGTTGGATAGTTGGCGAAAAGGATAATGGTTCATCGGGGAGATGAAATATGTCAGAATATTCTGAACATAGATTGAAAAGAGCATCGATTTCTTCTTGATTTAAATGTGATGTTCTTAAAAGGTTTATAACATTTTTTGTTCGTTCAGTTACATTTTCAACATGAAGGAGAGGTTGGACAGGATAGGTTTCTATTTGATCTAACTTTAGTTTAAGATTGCGTTTAATCTTAATGGGTTTATTAGAAGTATTTATAACTGAAATGTTAATTTGATTATTTTCTTTCACTTTGACAAGACAGTTAGCTATAAGGAGAGTTTTCGAAAGGTGTTGGTCCAATATCGCACCTTCTTTTAATTCTGGATTTGCTACGGTGCATTCGATTATGGTTTCGGTTCGTGGTGGAATGATATAGCAAGGATCGAAGAAGTGGATTTTTACTTCGTATCGGTTAATTTTCAAAACATCGCGACTATAGTCAATGTTACAGCTATTTGCTGTTAAGAAGTCGGTACCTATGATACCATCATAAGGTAAATTAATATTCTCTATTAAGTGGAATTTATGTTTAATCGACTTATGGTCAGTAATTTTAATTTTTAAATTAAAGTAACCTAATGTATGTGTTGCTTCCTCGCCAGGATCGATACCTTTAATACTTATAGGTTTAGGAATAAGAGTTGGTTGTGTAAGGACACAGGATTGCTTTAACAAGCAAATGGCGGACCCCGAGTCTACCAGGAGTGTTAGTGGAATATCAGACACCTCTGATTCCACTAACACGTGAGGTAGTAACCTCTTAGATGTGTCAATACTGACTTCGTAAATTTCTTTACGATTAGGAGGTACTGCTTTTAGCGCAGTAGCTAATAGGTTAAGGTTACCTTTTTGGGGCTGGTTACCCTGTCGTACAACCTTAATAGGAGCGAGGTTTCCGGTTTGGGGCTGGTTACCCTGGTGTATAACCTCTTTAGGAGTTTTGCGAACTTCTTCGCGATTAGGAGGTACTGGCAAAGGTGCAGTAGCTAATAGATTAAGGTTCCCTTTTTGGAGCTGATTACCCTGTCGTACAACCTTAATAGATTTAGGTGTGCCGACTTTTGTTTTACGTCCTGTGCGGCACAGTTGCAGGACGTTTACAGGTTTAAATTTTCTTCAGGATTCTCGGATTCCGACTCATTAGGGTCGTAATATTCGTTATCAACGAAGTTAATTTGGGGGGTTTTCACTTGCGACCCAGAAGGTTTATTATTATTGTCAGTCTGGGTTTGAGATGCAAGATTACGTTTATTAGACGCTTGTCGTTTCAAACAATTGGTTATATCGTGACCAACGTCTTTTCAATATCTGCAAGTAAGATTGGGATTATATTTATTAAAGGATGTGGAAGGAGAGGAAGAGGAAGTACCTGGTTGGGATACAGGTTTGTGTGAGAATTTAGGCTTATATGGATTTTGAATCGAAGGTTTATGTATGAAGCGGTTTTGTTTGCCCTGCCTATCTAGTGTATTATTATTATTCCCACGTTTATATAATGTTTCCTGAATTCTTTCTTCAGAAATTGCTAAATTAACCGCCTCATTAAATGTTTTGGGCGCTCTACATCTAACAATATTAGAAATACGGGGGTTTAACCCCATCAAGAAATGGTGGAGGGTCATATCCTCCATAGCCGCTGTGCGGCCTGGAATCTCTTTGGTTTTATGATTGGATAACGAGATTTCAGTGAGAAGTTGAGATAAACATGTCTCTACTCTAAGAGCAAACTGTCCAACGTTTTCTGTAGGACTTTGTTTGCTTTCTTGGAGATCTGTTAATAGGTGAGTGTAGTGTTTCCTTTCGGAAAACTGAGTTTTTAGGAACTCTTTTAATTGATCCCAAGAGGTGAATTCTTTAATTGAACAGGCAGTTTCTGCTTTTCCTGTTAGTTGACACAGAATATATTTAAAAAGGATCGGTTTTTGTGATTCCGATGCTAATTCATAGGCATTATTGCAATTTGTTATGAAAGAATTTAATTTTTCACGACTGCCATCGTATGGTTTCACAAATTTTAATAATATATTCAGCTCCATTTCTGTGGCTGTTTTCCTAGTAATTCTGGGCGATAAAATTGGAGACTTTGCTTCTGTTATATCTACGTCTAGGATTTCAATATTCAATTTATTGTCTTCTGATTTAGACACTTTAGGCATGATACATGGACATTATAGGATAAAACACAAGGAAATATGCGCACAGAAAAGATTAAACAAAAGTTGCTATATAAAGTTCACAGTTATTTATGTTCTATGACTTACAGGAACACGTAGGCGGTGATAAGCGTTAGCGCTTGGAGTAGCTGCATAGCGACACGCACGCGGACCACACACAATGTTTCCGATTTCACAGAACACTTTTAGGACACTACGCGGGTTACCTTTTCACTACGGCACTCGCGTATTGGATTCGTATTGTAGAATACTTGGCTAGGATACTGAATACTCGTGGATGCTCGCAGGATGTGTGCTAATTGCTCGCAGGATGCTCGCAGGGTAGCTCGCTAGAAACGGCTAGATGCTCGCGGATTGCTTGCAGGATGTACACGGATTGCTCGCTGGTTGCTCGCAGGATGTGTGCTAATTGCTCGCAGGATGCTCGTGGGGTAGCTCGCTAGAAACGGCTGGATGCTCGCGGATTGCTTGCAGGATGCACACGGATTGCTCGCTGGTAGCTCGCAGGATACGAGTACAGTAAAGGCTCGCGTCGGGAGGTAAATGCAGTAAAACTCACTGTATCACCGATCACGAATGAAGGGGTAAGTTTTACACAAACTTAACTGGAGGTCACTCGCGGTAAGTGTTCCGGGTATAAAATTCGTGAGACACGGATAATTATATAAATGAATCTATTCACTGTAATAGTTACGCGAATCGGGCACTGGGAATTCCGTATCCCACCGCTGCCACCAAAATGTTATGGGGTCCCTCTCCGAGGTCGTTTTAAAAAAAGAAATTATAATAAACTAAACTATTTATTTGGAAACGTACAAGAGAGGAGAGGACCCTTAGGCAACCGAAGTTTACGAGAGCTGAGAATAGACTAATTTTATACGGACTAGCTGTCTCGTCAATGGTCAAACTGCTGACCTAGCATAAATGCTGAGATGTATAACTGAGGGCCATGTCATCAAGTTAGGGTTCAGTATACGGTTATAACACCTCCCCCTTAAGAGTGAACTTCGGGGATAATACCGAAGTTAACTTTTAAAATGAGGTTCTCAAAACTGGAGCTGGAATTTCTTGAATTGGTTCTTCCAGTTCTACGGATTTCGATTCTGGTTCATTTGATTCGCGTAATTTATATATACGGAACTTACGTAGGTTGCTGCCGGGTTTACAAAAGAACATTACAAACTTATATATAAGAAAAATTAAAATAATACAAATAATCATGTTTATGGCTATCGAATAGTGTGTCCCATACTCAATTAGATGTGGAATCGGGTTTATTGTTTCTGAGTCTGATAAAAGTTTGGTTGATAATTTATCGATCAAGTGTATATCGCTTAGGTCGATATTTTCTAAATGAATAGGGGACAGGTTGTTTGTTACATTTTTTATTACATTTATTTTGCAGCAAGTACTAGAGTAAAGATTGAAATCTGGCAGGTTGATTGGCGAAGTTAGGTTTAAAATATCATTGTACTTGGGCAACAATGTAGTGCCTTTGCTATAGGCGATACAATGATTTGGTATATAAAGTATGCCAATACCAGAGATATTCGTTTCTAGTATTTGGTTGTAACCTTGACAATCCAAAGACAGTTTGACCGATTCGGTTTGTATGTAAAGGTATTTATTATTAATCAAAGATTTAAAAGTGTTAAATTTACCATAAATGAATTTATGGTTACACTGTTTTGGGATATCAACTACTGTTTTAGACATTAGTTCGCTTTCGCAATTTGGCTTTGAATCAGTTCTATAGGTCACTGGGATGTCACACACATATTCTGCAGGATTTACAATTTTGCAGTTTTCTAATGTTTCAAGACCGCAATAGCTAGATTTATCTTTTGTGATAGCCATATACTTACTACTAGGTACAATAAGGTTATACATGTTAGACTGGTTTACATGTGGCGTTGGTAGTGCTATGTTATTAAATAATATATATTCTTGGGTAGATACTAAGGGTACACGTAAGAGAATAACTAGTTTACCATTAAAATAGCGGTAATGCGGTAATGGTTTATAACGCATCCGGCTCTTTGAGACGCTTTCTTGACATTCATGACAGATGTAAATTAATATGATCATGGCGTCAGCCTCTCAACTATAAGTGGCGTTCGGAAACACATTACATTGTTACATTGCTATTTAATTTTTTTTTTTTTCACCTGCTCTGTTTTGCTGTATATCATAAGGTTAAATATATTGTTATAATATAAGTTTATATTCATTATTTTATCCTATTTTTTGTATGTATTTATTGTTAGTAGGCCTGCGAGCTAACCAGCGTTACAGTCTATACCTACTGCAACAGCAGCTGACGCAGTTGCCTAATTTGATCTTCATGTACCGGTTTCTGTTTAATTGTATTTATTATTGTTTTTAAAATTATGTATGTATGGAGATTCAAATAAAACATTTTTCTTTCTTTCTTTCTTTATCCAGAAAAAGTATTGTTAGTAACCTAAACTACAATTACGCGAGCCACGGGGAAATTCTAGTTATTGAATATTTATGAAAGTAATATTTATGTAAGAAGCGATGCCTACTGGAAATATGTACATTGGACTGAAATAGATTGCGAGAAAACCAACAAGGCAAGCACAGAAATGTATTGATTAATTATAACGAACTAGATTTTGCTCGCTTCTTCGCTCGCATAAATGCAGGTTTCGTTACATTAGATTAGTAATAGTACTTTTTTTCCGGATAAAAGGTACCCTTTTCTGTTCCCCTGACAACGTGTATGCAAAATCTCATGATGATCGGTCGAGTAGTTAAGGCGTGAAAGCGTAACAAAGAAATAAACAAACTCACATAAGGATTATTAATTAATGACCCTTGAAATATAGCATGTTTTAATTACAAAACCTTGCATACTGTTTGTTTTTGTATATAAATCTTTTATGGTGGTTACGTTATATAAGCCAATGACGTCAGAGCCCATTAAAATACAATCAATCATTGATTGGAACGAGTATGGTAAATACAAATATGTTGGGTTTACGCTTATCTTCCCATGAAAGCTATACAGGATTACGTATGATTTTGTATTCATTATTTATACTGTAGTATAGTGAAAGACCGCTGGACTACCACGCAGAAGTCTCGAGTTCAATCTCAATGAACGCACTGAACTTTCGAAGTTATGTGCGTATCAATCAGTTCATTATCGCACGGCAAAGAAAAACATTGTGAGGAAACCTGCATATCTTAATGTTCTTCATAATGTTTTTGAAGATGATTTCCAAGCCGCATTAGTGCAGCCTGAAGGAATATGGCCTAAGCCTTTCACACTGAGAAGAGGCCGGAGCCCAGCAGTGGGGCAATTTATAGAGATACAGAGCTGATTTAAAATATTTATATGAAAGTATTGTATAATAATACCTTATTATGTTAATGTATGAAGTAAGATATCGGTTTAACACGTGTTAGAGTCTTAAAAGGGATGATCAGTTAAAAGATAAGATTGGATCCGCAAACAAAGTCTTGAGAATACAATCGGCCACAATAAGAATATAACAAAATATATTTATAACAGTACCATTCTTTACCTTTGATCCTAAATCTTTCTCTCTTTTATCTGCCTTTTATATTTTGACGTTCATAAGTGTTATTTTGTGACTTAAATAGAAGAAAAGAAAGAAAGAAAGCTTCTTTTTTATTATGGCACACAAAAGGGCACAAACAAAGCATGAAAAAAAAAACATAAAGAAGCAGAACATTAAGTAATAAAACTAGAAAAATATAACAATTACTATAACACTATAATTCCATTTCATTTCTGCTCACTGGCAACACCACACCTGCCGCTTAACTTAATGGAAACTGCCTCCCATCAAGTTAAGGCTAGTATTGTCAGTGAACAGCGATACAAACAATTATCTATTAAATTATTTAAGTCTGACTTAAGTTTTAAAAGTAATATGAAAGTGTGTGTCCCATCAGTGCCAAATTTTGGACATCGCTCAGCGTACGTTGCGATTGTTAAATTGTAACACTGATATTCTTGACTTTGACTTAGACTTACAAATTATCGAAGGCTTACCAACAGGCGCGTCTTATGCTTGTTAGCTTTTCTAGTAGTTTATGCGTAGTAGATTAGTATTACGAGAATTATCACAACTGCTAATTTATAACAAACTAGATGTGACCACGGTTTCACTCGCGTTTATAGTTACTGCGCCGCCCCCGTGGGTCGTAGCGTGATGTTATATAGCCTATAGCCTTCTTCGATAAATAGGCTATCCAACACTAAAATTATTTTTCAATTCGAACCAGTAGTTCCTGATATTAGCACGTTCAAGCAAACAAACAAACAAACTCTTAAGCTTTATAATATTAGTATAGATTTGATTGTATGGAAGGCTTAGTGAGTGTTGTAGGTTCGATTAAATCTGTTATTTATAAAGTAATTCTTAGCAAAAGAGGCATTATTCTTAATGCGGGAGTTGTCTTTTTTAAATATGTAAATTATTTAAGTAACAAGCATCTAAACATCTTTATAAATTTTCCTTTATAAGCGCTATAGAAATCAAAACAATTATTTACGTATTTAGTATTATGTGTATAGAGTAGCTACTTCTTATATGCTAACAAAGAAATACATATACACATACCTACTACTAAATTACACGCATAGTAATCGTAAGCAAAATCTAATTCATAGGTAATATTAATAGAATAAACGGTAAAATTAGACAAATGTTCCCTCGAAAAATATTAATTCGGATCTTTGTATAGATACCAACATGATGCAATGAGCGTATTGTTATCACGTTATAGCAGCTTCGATAACGATAAATATTTAGATATTCATTAATTATGTTAGCGGTACAATAATTAGAAAGATAAAATATATCGATTTAACTCGCTTATGGTATGATGTCAAAACTTTTTAGTTGATGCACAAATGGTGTGCTGAATACAAACAAGTGACAAACGGCAATCAATTGTTGTAAATCTTAGAGTTTGAAAAATGTTTTAAGTAATATGCAAAGATCACGTGAAGCCGTCGATCCCGGCTACCATGAACATCTCTGGCAGTCATTATTGGGAAGTCAGTGCCATATAATATCTTGACAATGGTCTAGCCTTAAGGCCTTCGGGTTGCGGAGGTAAAAACTGATATCCAGTAAAATCCGGTTAGTCTAGAAAAGCCGACCCCAAGTTCCTTGGGAATAATAAAGGCTAGGGACAAGAAGATTCTAATTCTAACAACTATATTTAGATGAGGCCCAAGCCCGGCGACAAGACAGTTTCATAAAAGGCAATTATTATTATCTATATTCCTAACTATAGGGGTTCCTATTCAGACAATATTTCAGTAGGCGGGGAAATCTAGGTGAAGGATTCTCATCCTAACTAATAATATAAATGCGAATGTGGGTTAGTTTGTTTGTTACGCTTTCTCGTATTAATTACTCGACCGATCATCATGAAGTTTCGTATACACGTTGTCAGGGATACAGAAAAGGACACTGGGTACCTTTTATCTAGAAAAATACTGTTCCGAGAGATAGTTACATATAATATTATAATTGTAAAAGTTTGAGAAGATGTTTAAATATTTGTTACTCAATCACGCATAATTGTTTTGGAATTGGATAGGCATATAGGATTTCAGTATCTTGGGTTGCGTACCCATGGCAACCGCCAATGCCAATCACGGGCAGCGACTATTATATAATATTTTTATTGTGAAAGATTTTCTGGACGTTTGAAACTCAATTACGCACTAACCAGTGAATGGATTTAGATAAAAATTGGCATACAGACAGACCATGTTCAGGTTTAATTTACATTATTATTTTATTCTGTATCTGTCATCGGTAGTAACTAGTCTCATTATAATTTATTTATCATCAGTTTTGACTTAAAATCGAAACTGCCGACAATATTGAAATATTCTATTGAGTTGAATACAATTAACACGTAGGTACTCGATTAATAATTGTTTCGTATCCTTTCATTGAATATCAAATAACTAGGTAAATGATATCATTTTGTTGTCGTATCTTCGGTATCGTTTCGAGTTTCGATATCGAATCATAATTAATATTGTCTTTACACGTATGTTACATATTAAAACAAACCATTTATTACAAATATATATTGCGTTTTATTTAAATTTGAATGAAAGAAAAATATTTTATTTCTGTCTAGCTGGCATAGTTTTGTATATGTATACGTAATTGATAAATAAAAACAAGAAAAACACAATAAAATAAAGGGCAAACACAACAAAAAGAAGCCTGTGCCCAGCAGCAGAAACATTTATACATTTACATTAATATTATTTAATTTCCACGGAAATTAGAAAATTACGTTACTTTAGAAAATTACCAGGCCCTTTAAGAGGCTTACACGAGGACATGGGTCCACCCTCTCGCTCCCGGCCGTAGTTCAGTCTATGGTTCGGAGTGAGAGGTCATGGAACGCTGTCGCCTCCTTCTGTGAGGAAGTGATTTCCATCAAAGAGGCAGCGGAGCGGGAGAGGAAGAGCTCAAACCCTCTCCTTAACCACAGAGCTAGGCGCGAGATGACCTTCAGCCACCCTGAGGTTTGACCTGGGGGTGGTGGGCTTTGTGGGCCTGCCCGCCATCCGTTCAGCACCAGGTCCGAGAGGCGGCGTGCGTCTTCCCATGCGCACGTCTGTTTTGAGTCCGTCTTCCCTCTAGGGGGAGGGACAGTAGGGTTTTGAAGTGAGTTAGTGCCTTTGGATAGGTCTCTTCGTGTAGTGGCCTGCCGTTTCATACGGCGGGCCGAAACCCTGGCGGGGTCGCGACCGCATGCGAAAGTTTTCCGCGTGGCCCCGTCGATAGCGGTTTTGTCGAGGAATACCGTGGTAGGTTTGATCGGTATTCCGGGAGGTACATAATCTTTTCATCATCTTTCTTTTACCCCGGCGAGTCCGACATAATCCCTCCGCCCGCCCCCGCGGAGTTTTGATCTAGAGTGGCATGGTGATGGGGCACTTATCGAGACATTATTATTATTACAAAACTAACAGTTAATAAAGTTCAATTGTGCCATGTCGAGACCGTAAAGGTCCTTGCCTCAGCTTAGGCTACAACAACGGAGAGTTCCAACACTGGTTTTCGGTCAAGTGCCTGCTTATTACATAAAAATTACTACAATATGTGCATTAAAGAAAAAGTAAAATTTAAAAAAAAAGTATGTATGTACATATTTATGTTTATCAGATCTATTGTCTAGTACCCTTAACTCTGCTTAGTTTGGGCTAGATGGTGATGTATGTGACAGAATATTATAAATTAATTAAATTAGTTTATATTACAACTTTTCCTGACGTATCGATTGCTTTTCAGCAGTCTTGGTTATATGAGTTATATTAGTATAATGAAAGCCGTCAATCAATAAGGCATCGAAGTTGCGATTGAAAGATTTTTGTTCGATTCCTACCTATTGCGCTATCGACGTGAACCCAGAAAAGCATAAAGCTTAAATCGATGGGCTGACAAAATTAAAAGTGCATTTGCAACCCGAATTACAAGATGAATATGTAGTACAGTCGGTGGCATGAGTCAATACTTGGGACATTTCGATTGCCTCTGTCTTTTAAAATATTTCAAATTGACATTTGTCTGCGCCTTCGTTCACCCGGAAACAATATTTTTCTGGTAAATTCTCAGTATACTTATGTACCCTGATTGTACCTACAAGCACATATTTTAAAATGCTTTTCGTAGCTTAAAGCCTTTATATTGACCGTTAAATGATTTTATTATTAGAATTTATAGTATTCAGGACGCTGCAATAATTAAACCGACAACATATATTAAAAATTGTTGCTTTAATAAAAAAAAACTTTTTCTATAATGTATTAAAGGAAAATATTTTTTTAATGAAGCAACCATTTTCAAATTATGTTGTAAAGGTTATAAACCTGGTCGAAAAACTGACAATGTTTATTACCTTTTTATATTTTATACTAGATGTTCCCGCGGTTTCACCCACGTTTATCGTTGATGCGCCGCTCTCGTGGGTCGTAGCATGATGTTATATAGCCTATAGCCTTCCTCGATAAATAGGCTATCCAACACTAAAAAAGAATTTTTCAATTCGAACCAGTAGTTTCTGAGATTAGCGCGTTCAAGCAAACAAACAAACAAACTCTTCAGCTTTATAATATTAGTATAGATTAATCGGCTTTGTATTGTTCATGTAACCAAACAATGCGGCGCTAAATGATAAAAAAATTATGTACGCGGTATGTCCCACAGCTGGGCAAAAAAGCAAAGAGACTCCCTCTCTTTCTCTCTATGCTTCTCTCTATATTCAGAGCCACTAATGACCAATCTTTGAAATTATAAACTACATAAAATACAATAGTTTATGCCCGCGACTACGGCTGCGTGTATTCTGATGTTACTGAACAGAATTAGGTTTTAAGTTGAATACTTAGTTACCAAACTCTAAAAATCACATCATAATTTACTTAGACATTTTTGTTTGGACCTCGAACATTACATAATCTTATTTAGGATAAGACTATGTGATGTTATATCGTTGAAGAAGTAGTAAGATGTGTATTGAACCCATATTTCACCAGTTATGGTTTTAGGTCATACGTAATAAGGCACAACGACAACCGAGCAGAATGTCAGACTGCTTATTGCGAAGGAGAATTTCTGAGAAAAATTCTAATAACAATTTCTGTATGGCAGAAACCCTTTTTACACTGAGAAGAGGTCCGTGCCCTGCAATGGGACAGTTTAATACAAAGCTGATATTATTAACCATTTCCGACTCGGGATTTAAAACCAAGATTGGCATAGCTGACGCATTTATCACGCTACCAAGATAAATAATTTCCACATTTAAAAACACTTAATTTATTTGACGGAATAATACCCGTCAACCACACGCTGGTCCAGAAATGTTTTAAAAGCTAATGCTTTGTACAATTTTTTGAGCCAGCAATGCGGTGAACTATATGATTATGTCTTAACCTTTTTTAATATACCACATACCTACTATTATCAAACAAATATCTTAATTCTGTTATTTTTATTGTAAGCTTTTCAATAAAATTTCGATATGAGTTGAATCAAGTTTTATAACAATAAATTGTTACTTATATGTATCTACAACAAGGATACGGGCCAGGCACCTTTAATACAAGTTGTTTTAACAACTTAGCAAAAGTGCTGGTCACCACATAGTGTGAGACCGAAATAGTTTTAAGGAATTATATTTTTTTTACTAATATTTTTATTTTTAAAACTATGTACCGCTATTTTATTTGAGGAGAACTAAAAAATAATTGAACTGAGAACTGATGAGATACTGATTACTGCTGGACATGGGCCCCGTGTCCAGCAGTAGGACAGCTTATATAAAGGGCTGATATTATTTTTATGTTTCTCTTATCACAGGTACTTTCTAACATATTATATTAGAAAATACCTGGTCCTTTGGGAGGCTTACACGGAGACATGAGTCCAACGTGAAGAGGCCCTTCGAGAGTTTTAATCAAACGTGTTATGGAACACCTACAGCGGCACTAGCCGCAGCAGGCGTAGGACTATTGCTACGTATGGATTCTAATATATGGGCTATAGGTATGGGTGTTTGGTGGACCGGTATATTGCTAACTATGGATGAAAAACGGCGTCTGCCCTGAATACTCTAATAGCATCAATGCAATGGGCAGACGGTGACTCGCCAACTCACTAGATGGGCCCTCTGATAAGCCACTATAGGCATACAAGCCAGCAGCAGAGGGCAACACCGGTGCAAGTGGCTAGGAGTGTCGAGCGGTGCGGCGCCGGTTTCACCATCACGGGTCTCGTGACAACGGAGACCCAGAGCGGGTTTCTCCGTAGTTATGCCCTTGAAAATGACACTTCCACCCCCAAGCATATAGCTCTAGCGGCCTCCTTCTGGCCGGCCGACCAAGGCAAGCCAGAGTTGAGAGTCCTGCGGGCGCTCTTGAAGTTCCATCCCGGCCAACCAGTAACGGCAAGCCGGGAACGAGGCCCTAACCAACTCTCTGAGGCATTCAGGACCGCAGTGTCGCCACTCACATTCAGCCCGCCACAAGCTGCCCTGCGGTTTGTGCGCTTTAATTTAACCTGGTGATACATTTTTTGTTTATATCACAAGGCGAAGGTGATAGTTTTAAAGCTAGTATACTGTGCCCTCCGATATCGCGTTAGTCTCATGATGAGATAACGACTGTCCCAGAGGGGTTTATTATTATTATTATTATTATCAAACATATGTATGATTTTTATTGCTTCATTTGCTCACGGCATTGTTTTTCAATGTTAGTAATTTTTCGCTAAAGTTAGAATACGATTCATATTATACTATTTACTGTTTCTTTCTTTATTAGCATTTTGACCTTTATGAGATGACCCGCATTGCATAATTGATACGCATACTAAACAAAAACAAGGTATAAGGATTGCATATACACGTGGCTATTATTCCCGTATGTCCCATCTGAGTACATAATCTATATTATGTAGTCCACTGTCCACTGTCAGTTGTGTTCTCCCTAGCCTTTATTATTCCCAAGTCACTTGGGGTTGGCTTTTCTAGTCTAATCGGATTTGACTAGATATCAGGTTTTACACGGAGCGGCTGCACTGTCCACTGTCACTGTTCGAGGATATCGTGTATGTTCTCGAAGATTAAGGCAATGGTCTGAAGGCCAGTCTTGTCAGTGACACCTTACATGTGACGAGATTTGCTACATCTTGAAGCGAGCTTTAATCAACACATACTTTAAGCCGCCAACGAAGATAAGTCAATTTTTATAATTCGTCAAGTGCCAACTACCTTTACAAGATGCAGGGGTCTATAACATAGGACTCCAGGACTTACACACATTTATTGGTCAAACCAAGAAAAGCAAAGGCACCCGTATAAAGAACACAAACCTGATGTAAAACAACTACGCTCGTTGCGGTCTACTGTGTGTTAACACGTGCTACAAGGGACCAGAACCATACATAAATACATATGAATGTTTTCTTCAGCAAAAGCAGCGATAGCCTAGTGGGAGACTGTTGAACTGGAGGCATTTTAACGGTTGTCGAAATCGAAATCTTAGCGAGGGCAAAGGTTTTGATTTCGACCCAAAGGCGCCTCTTTGACTTTTAGAAGTTATGTGCGTATTAAATAGTTACATAATTATCATTCACTTTAACGGCGAAGGAATATATCGTGATGAAACCTGCATATCTGGGAGTTCCTAATTATATTTTTCTTCTCATTGTCAATAATGATTGTCGTCGAATTTCGACCACTGAGCGAACACAAGTTTATTTTATTCGTAGTGATTTGTATGTAACGATAAATCCTAATAACGAAACTAAAGATTGTGTCTGACATTTTTCTTTTCTCTCCATTATAGAGTGTTGGAGCTCTAGCTAGACACAATTAATTTCTTTTCAATGCGCACGAAATAACGTTTATTTATAAAAGTAACATGAAAAATTAATAAGCTATTTGCAGAACTCGTAAAATTGATAAGTACTTTTATAGGAACTTATTAATTCCCCGACTGAACTATTACTCGACCGGATATTGGCCTGGATATTAAGAGCGGAATAAAGGAAATAATAATAATATTGTATCGCCTAATTCTATGCTAAAGTGAATTGAAAACGAAGTTTCCTTTTTGAGTTTAGATTGATAAATTGATTTGTTAGTGATTAGCTTACGCCTGCGACTACATGCGTGGGTAGGTAGTAGGTACCTGTATATATCTTTATTTCTTTGCACCTAACAATTAGTTGATTTTCAGACATAAAACATACCTATAGATTATAATAATAATAATAATATAATATCAGCCCTGTATTAAACTGTCCCACTGCTGGGCACGGGCCTCTTCTCAGTGTGAGAAGGGTTAGGCCATAGTCCACCACGCTGGCCTAGTGCGGGTTGGCAGACTTCACATATCTTCAAGAACATTATGGAGAACTCTCAGACATGCAGGTTTCCTCACGATGTTTTCCTTCACCGTTAAAGCAAGTGATAATCATTATTTAATACGCATATAACTTTGAAAAGTCAGAGATGCGCGCCTTGGGTTCGAACCCGAGACCTCTGCGTGGCAGTCCAACGGTTTCCCACTAGGCTATCGCTGCTGCTGTATTATAGGGGGATATATATTATAGGTATATATATTCATTGAGAAATACGTAGATAATGCACAATCTAAACCCTTTATTATTAATACTCGACTTCTAGGCGGCGTATAAAGGTAGCATAGCACACATATCGACTCGGAAACGGATCGTCAACCTAACAACTCGAGCTGAGCAGTATTCTTTGTATGAAACTCCTTACTGCAACGCAGACTAATCGAAATCGTAACATAATCGCCTCGCTTCGGGACAAGCTCACAAACCGTGGTGCGGTGCGTGGTCAACTTGCAGTCCCCGCGCGCTTACGGCTCGCCGTCGCCGTCCCCGCGCTTACGTCTCTCCGTGCACTATTGTTGCTGAACGTTCTGTTATTCACAAGACAACTACCAGTCGTGCTGCGCGCGCGTTTTATTGAATTTGTAAGTTAGATTTCAAACAAAACATAACTATGTAAAGGGATAAACTCATTGAAGAAATGCCAAAATATTCTTATTAATATGATTTAAGTGGGCGCGGCGTCGCCTAGCCGTAGCCGAGTCGACGTATCGGAGCTGCTGATCTGCTTTGGTTACGTGAAAATTGCGTTCACTTTCATGCAGTAGTTTTTGCGTGATGCGCGTATAAACATATAGACAGACAAAAATCTTTTTGTTTCTATATCTCTTATAAAATCCCCTCATATTAATTTTCCTTAAATATAACCTATGTACAACGATGGCTCAGTGGGGAGACCAACAGACTGCAATGCAGAGGGTCTCGGGTTCGAACGTCACGCACGTCTGGCTTTCGGAAGTTATATGACTTTTCGAAATTATGTGCGTATTGATTGACAATTATCGCCTGCTCCGTGCCTCGGAGAGCACGTTAAGTCGTCGGTCTCGGCTGCCATGAACATCTATGGCAGTCGTATGGGCAGTCAGTGCCCTATAATATCCTGACACAGGTCTAGCCTTAGAGTATCGTTAGCCTTCGGGTTGCGGAGGTCAGGTAGCAGCCGCTCCATGTAAAAACTGATATCCAGTCAAATCCGATTAGATCAGAAAAAGCCGACCCCAAGTGACTTGGGAATAATAAAGGTTAGGGAGAAGATAACCTATGTATGTACATACATCGACAAGATACAAATTTAGTAAGTATATGTATAGATTATTGTAAGTAAGTAGTGTCATCTTAGGCTAAATACGTTCGTTTTTACACATAAACAATATTAAAACAATATTGGTAATACTTTGGTTCACTCACAGATTTATTTCAATGCTAGTTTTGAAATTTATTTGAAGATGAAGAATACCGATTTTAATATTTGTGTCAGTCAGAAATGCTTGCGACTTGCGATCCATTTTCGAGTTCACTGCATATTAAGTTGACGTATCATTCTGGTCTATGAGAATAACATTTGTAATATTTCTGACGCTCACTTTCTAGATAGGAACTTTTTTATATGACTATTACTGCATTCAATTCCTTTTAAGCAATTGTATCGCATAGTCACTTTAAAAACATTCTAGCAACGAACAGAAACAACAGCCAGACTCAGAATAACTTTTTGTTTTCATCAGAACAACAAATTGTTGTTCGATGGGGAATTAAAATGTATAAGGGTGTGTCCAGATCTGACCAATGCGTCACGAAGGCGCCGATCGCGACACGCAGTTACTGCAATTGTTTGTTGCGTCTCTTTGGCACAACTCACGCAAGGCTTGCACAGTAAGCGCGTGTGTAGCTCGGACGCATGCAGTTCTGTTCGCATTCATACTGTATATGTCAGTTGTTAATTTGCTCGCGCGCGGCTCTTGCGCTGTTTACACATGGCGCGTAGCTGGCGCGTAAGCGACGCGCGGGCGGTGCAGGAATGGCGCATGAACTTGAAATGCCCGCACGCAGCTTACGAGCAGGACGCAAGCGGCGCATTCGTGGCGCATTCGTCAGATCTGGATGCACCCTTATATTCAGCGCATTGAGAGCGGCGGCGAGGCGATCACTTAAATCAACGTGAGTGCAGTCTCTATTTTGAGCATGTTTTCATTTAAGCATTGACCTTTTACTGTTACATCCACATTTCAGCAGCATCGGTTTGGCCGACCTGAAAATCAAACTTTTCGGTTAGAAACCTAGAGACCGAAGAAGCTTTTATAATTTATGAAGATAGCACCATACTAACCTTTAACCCGTTGACTCGCAGCGACACACCAGCGTCTATACACAATAGGTTTTCAATTATGTTTGGCATACCAAGACTTGACAGATTGAAAATCCTTGAGTGAAATTACGTAACAAGAGATAAATAAAAAGAATGTAGGTAAGTAATAGATGTCACAACAAAATCTCTAATATTAACAACATATAACAATAATAAACATATAATAAACGTTTTATATAATTTTAAAATAACTAATTTTTAGCATAACATACATTAAATATAAAATCGTTTGACATACCACTGAAAAGATATAAAACTTATTTGGTCTAATATGATGAAAACGCCTACTTAAAAACACCTATTTCTGGGTGGTTTAAAAAAAATAACCACGAAGGCTAAGGCGGGAGCGAAGCGGAGCGGAGCTCCTACCTTAGCCTTCTAACCTATCCTATCCGAGTCGGGGTACTCTGAGTCGGGGTATTAACCATAATGACGTTTTTTATATATATTAAACGATAGAACTAATGATTTTCGATTAAATAAACAATATACATATTAAACGTTAGACCAAATGATTTTCGATTACATAAACGTTATAACGTCAAACGTCATAACGTCAAACAACGTTATACTAATTAAGTTTTAAAATAAATAAATGTTATATGTAAAGAAATTATATCAACAGTTGGTATATCTCACGTTGATTATATCTTATGAACGATAATAAAATGAAATTAGACCAAATGAGTTTATACGTTATGAGACACACCCAAAGAATGTTATTCAAATTTTTGATTTTGTTCCTGCGTATGCGTGAAACATCGGAGTATCACGTACGAGCTGGGTTGATAACAATATTATTGGACGTGTCATATCGAAATCAACGAAGCATTTATTCGTATAACTGCGTTTACTGTTTCATAAGAAAACACATATGTACATATATATGTAACGATAGATTTTGTAGGAAGCAGAGGATGATACTGATTGAATATTTCTGAAAATATTGTGAGTCTCATTATGTGTTCTTAGCATATGCACTGTGTTTTAGCAACATACTGTACGGTATTTGCAATATTTTCCACAAAAACATAATTTCTATTATTGTTTAGAACTATATTTATTAATTTTTTTGCTTTATCATATATGTTTCTTTTTAATCGTAAGTGTTGTATACACCTGTAAAGGCATTTCACTTAGTACCATTTCCTAACTACTCTAAATTATAATTGTATAGTGACGTGTCGATGATATAACTTTGAATAAATAAATAAAAACATCAAACCCCGGTCGATATTTGAGTTATCGTGTGATATCTTACAATAAGTTTACGATCGATTTGGTTTCGTCTTTTGTGGCATAAAAAGTAAATAAAATTGTAATTGTACTTAGTTTGCGAAAGAGACTGACTTCTGCAACACAATTTGCACTCAGATACTTCTAATAAACATGTGTAATATGTCAATAAATAAAAGTTTATGTTTATGATATTCTTAATATTAATTGTATTGGCAATTAACTCGATACAATTAATATTGATAAATAATAATTAAATGAAGTCCTGTAGCTGAATGCCCTAATAGCAATTTGGAAACAAATTCGTAAAGATATAATCATTCCATTTATATTTTTAGAAGCAATAATTTAAAACAACGAACACAAAACACATCCAACGTCTCAATGTTCTTTGTGCCCATTGTTTTTGATAGCATGCACTTTTCTTCGTATTACATGAAATTGACTTGAGATCTCTAGTACAATCGGCAAAAAATGTGGTCTACCATCCAACGGTTGAGGTTCATTTGAATGACATGAAGCAACAAGGTCGATTTCCTCTTGCAATAATATTATGACAGTGACCATTTCTCTCTTTATCATGTGTTATATTTACGCCGTGCCATGTGTCAAGTAAGAAAAGTCAACTTTTGTCAAAACTGGTAGACCACTTTCTTGGCTGACTATACATAGTATTTACATGACTTTGTGAAAGGGTATACGTTTCGGCGAGATTGCACTAGCTGTGGTCACAAGCACTTTGCTTGTGACTTAACCTGTTATATAAAGAATGCAATGCAAAAGTATAAAAGTTTGTTTATGTAGTTTATATAATTTGATTTTTATTTCCGAAACTGCAAGCCATGGAAAGGTCTCTCTAAAACATTCGGGACTGCAGTGTCAACACTCCAGTTCAGCTCGCTGAAAGCGACCCAGCCATTTGTGCTTTTTAATTAATATTTCTTGTTAAATTTTATGATCGTTTCACTAGATGAAGTTAACCTTAAATTATAATGTAATAAGTAGCACTGATGGCGTAGTGGTTTAGGTCGTTACCTCATTACTACTGCGACAAGTGTTGTTGGTTCCATCCCAACACGTACACATGGCTACATATCATATTAGAAACCCTATATACGCTTAACTACGCTTCATATAAAAAAGAGAATTGTCGTAAAGGGACAGTGCATAGTGTGCATCACAGTGTACTAGCGCGTGCGGCGACGCCCGCAGCCCGTTCAGCGTGAATGAGACAAAATGACAACAATATAAGGGACTCTATTGCACGACTCGCAGCTTTCAACTTCTAATAGTTCAAAGTCCAAACAGTCTAGGTTGATGAGTTGCTGTGTGTACGTGATGGACGTACGGACGAAATTTGTGTGATTCACAAATAGTTGTTCCAAGCCTGGCGATATTTGGGTTATAGGTACGTTTACTTATAGGGGCGTGAGAGTAGGTATATATACACATATAAGTTATAAGTTATTTATTTCTTAACAATACAGATTGTGTTGAAAATATTTGTTTCAATCAAATAATAATAAAACCAATAATAATTGTAAACTATACAACATTCAAATTACATAAAATTCCAATCCCACGAAAGGGTGGGATTCGAACCCATGACCGGAGACATAGACGTAGTGGGTTCACGTCGATAGTGCAATAGACCTACCCATGTGAAGACACCATTATACACCACAATCCTAACAAGCACATTAGCTTTCGTGGAAAATTTAACAAGAATCTCAATAAGACACCAGAAACCCAAAATTTTTCTCAGTCTCTTAGATTAGCAAAAAATATTGGACACGTATTTTTCTTTTGTCGTACAAACTAATAACAATGAAGATACAACGTGTTTAAATTTTGTGTTACGTCACAATTCAGTACCAATTTTACAAAAGCGTGACGTCACAAGCCCCTATTCCCACACTTTTAGATGATCGATGGCGTAGTGGTTAGTGTAACCGACTGCTACGCCTGAGGTCGCGGGTTCGATTCCCGCACAAGTCAAACATTTGTGTGCATGAACATGGATCTTTGACTTGATCTGGGTGTTCATATGTATAATATGTACATATTTACAAAAAAAAATGTATATATGTATGTTTATCCATTGTCTAGTACCCATAGCACAATCTGCTTAGTTTGGGCTAGATGATGCTGTGTGTATGTGGTAGAATATTTATTATTTTATTATTTATTATTACTTTATGGAGTTATTTTTTATTGTTTCGTTAAAACAAAAAATTGGTGTTCAATATTATTGGCTAATCTAAAAGATAGAGTAATTAGAATCCCATATTTGTATCCCTGTTATCATGCCTATTGTAACCCAAACTGCTAGTAACATGCTTTAAATAGCTTTGGTATGTAGATCTAAATGAACTGATAAAGCACTTACAGTCAATACGTAAAGTACCGCATTAGCCAGATGGTCATCATCTATTAAAATCACGTGTTCAACACCTTTCGATTAAGCTGTTCGCACCCGACCAAATGATTCACATGAAAAATACGTTTCTTTAAACCCACGCGAAATATCAAAATTTTTAGTGGAATTTAACGGTTAAATTCATTTGTTATTCAATGAACGGTCGAATGAAATTTATAACACCCATTGCGAAGTATTTATTATTGTGTAAGCAGTAGTCGGCATATTTGTGGATCAGTCGGTTTTGGATTTGGTGTCAGGGTTGTTATTGGAATCTGCGTTAAATAACATA
Organism: Catocala nupta; assembly: GCA_963675205.1. Lineage (NCBI taxonomy): Eukaryota > Metazoa > Arthropoda > Insecta > Lepidoptera > Erebidae > Catocala > Catocala nupta. The sequence goes on along the minus strand of OY776101.1, from coordinate 7,022,113 downwards.
ATATTTTGTAGGATAGGAAGGAAAGAGTTTGGAAGATTGGTCAGTAGAATGCTAACTACAGATTAATATACTGTGACTATGCGCTGTGCTTTAGTAGAACATTTATAGTGTGTCAGTAACTAATGATTGCGGCGGTCTTCAACGACTTGAGTACCTATACATACATAGTCATACGCCTGAATATCCTCGGGGAAGATGAAGGCGTGTACAGGAATAATGTGTATTACACTCTTATTTATATTTTTTATATTATTTATAATATTCTATCACATATCACACAACACCATCTAGCCCAAACTAAGCAGAGCTTGTACTATGGGCACTAGACTGGATAAATTGGTATGGCTTTCTGGAAAACTTACAAACTATATTTTATAAGTAGAAGAGCCTCGCTGATTTCAGCATGAAAGGGCCGGCTCTACCGGGAAAGGACAACTCTCTCAAAGAATATCAACGTGAAATAGCAGTATTCCTAATGTTGTGTTTGGTTCGGTGAGTGAGATTGCCGGAGGCCCAATCACCTTCTTTCCCCCTTCTCGCTCTTTCTCCCTCCCACTACCTTTTTCTCTTCTTCCTTTCCGAAGGGTCGGCAACGCGCAAGTGATGCCTCTGGTATTGCAGGCGTCTATAGGCTACGGTGACCACTTACCATAAGGTGGGCCGTATGATCGTTTGCCAACTTAGTTGCATAAAAAATAGAAACTAGTGACATTAACATATTGCATACATTAATATTGTTTTCTAAAAATAACTCCAGCAGTATGAATATTGTCTGTATGGTATGTAACTTCACAAACATTCAATAAAAGCAGACAAAAATATCTAGACTCGATACAATAAAGCAAATGTCTGTTCCGTGTGGGATTTGAATCCACAGGACGCCACGGGTTATAATAATAATAATAATAATATTCTATCACATACACACATCACTATCTAGCCCAAACTAAGCAGAGCTTGTGTTATGGATACTAGACAATGGATAAACATACATATATAATTTTTTTTTGTAAATACATATCATACATAGAAAAACCCAGACCAAGACAAACATCCATGTCCATGCACACAAATGTTTGACTTGTGCGGCAATTGGACCCGTGACCTCAGGCGTGGCACTCGGCTACACCAGCCACTACTCCATCGAGGCCGCCCAATTTAATCAGCTATGTCTTAAGTCCTATGTCATAAGATAAGACGCACGCCGTTTTTATTGCGTCTCCCGGCCATAGTAGGCCTACTATGGTCTACCATGAAACGTAAATGCCGCTGCTTCGGGCCAACTATTTATACCGTAGAAATTTATTGGAAAATTTGTCCTGACTTTCGGTACATAACCTCTTGATTGTATTTAAAATTAAAATACTTTATACGAATTTTGTCACGTTGTTTATTTTTAAACACTTTTATTACATTATTTTGAACTCCAACACTTCTATTATTGAACTTCACTACAATTGAAATCCTTATAAAGTAGTTGATTTCAATATATAGCATTCGGGTAAATGTAAGATAATACTCTTGATTGTCATAAACCCTTTTATGAAGTAGTCCGAACAACGGATAAATCTTATTTTCAAAGAAATTAATCCATGTTATTTTCGTTACGACAGAAGTTTCGGATTATATTTTTATGTTAGATCTACTGACTCTGTAATGCTACAGACATCATATAATCTCAGAAAATCCATGTTCCTGGAGGTAATCGTCTTATTATCCTAGTCTTTCTTCATTTCATATGTATTATCAAACAAAGTCCCTCGCCGCGTCTGTACGTGATAAACTCAGAAACTTCTAAACGGATTTTCATACAGTTTTCATAAATTGACAGAGTGATTTATGAGGAAGGTTTAGGTGTATATCTTAGGCTATCCCTTTATTTACCAAGTTCACGAGGCAAGTTAATTGAAGCAAGTATCATCCTATGATAATACTTGCTTCAACAAACTTGCCTTGGGTTTTAAACATTTATGCCGGGGTACGTACCTTGTGAGTAATACGTGATTGCGTATCCAACATTTTAAATACTCTCTTATACAACACTATGTCAGCGTAGTACGGCAGACGCACAATATTTCTTTATGGAATTAAATATAATAACCACCAAAAATACTGATTGAGCAACAGAATATGCTTACTAAAATATATCATAACGAAAACCTATACGCCTCAAATCACTGCATTCCGTCTCGGAAGGGTTAGGTTATGTTAGGTTCCTTCTTAAATCCACCCAAAAATAGGAATCCCTAAGCTAAGCGGGGCTCCGTCAACTTAGTTTGATCTCTTTAAATATATTTTGGTGTGCAATTAGTATTTTTGGTAAACATATTTTGGTGTGCAATTAGTATTTTTTGCTGTGCAGTTAAATACTACCCTTTCTTTATTATTATATTGTCATTGAAATGTTTTTGAGCATAAGGACGATTTTATTACAATTGTATGAATAATGTTGTTATAAACTAGGTTTAAGCGTGCTTTGCATAATAACACATGTTATATTACGTACATAGTCCCACGATAGTTTATCTTTGCAAGGGTAGGTAGAGGCGACGTCTCGCCAGCTATGATTTTTGATGCCACGTGATAGTCGGCGAGCCTATAACAAGAGGCTCGTGTGATCCAGCCTCACGTTCACACTCTTCTCCCAAGCCTTTATTATTCCCAAGTCACTTGGGGTTGGCTTTTCTGGTCTAACCGGATTTGACTGGATATCAGTTTTTACACGGAGCGGCTGCCACCTGACCTTCGCAACCCGAAGGCTAACGATACCCTAAGGCTAGACCAGTGTCAGGATATTAAAAGGCACTGACTTCCCAATATCGACTGCCATAGATGTTCATGGCAGCCGGGACCGACAGCTTAACGTGCTCTCCGAGGCACGGACCAGGCGATAATTGTCAATCAATACGCACATAATTTCGAAAAGTCATATAACTTCCGAAAGTCAGAGGTGCGCGACGTGGGTTCGAACCCGAGACCCTCTGCATTGCAGTCTGTTGGGGCTCCCCACTGAGCTATCGCTGCTTTACAAATATTTAAGTTCCTCTATACTCAACCTATTGGAATGCAAATATTTCAAAGTACAATAAATGTTAAATAAAGCTGTTACAATTACCACATGTATTAGATCAAAAATTAAAAATTAAAAAAATTATTAATATGAATTCGTTAATTTATGACTGTTTAAAAAATAAAACATACATGGGAACGAGGGCTATAGCTCTTGGATTTACCAATAGGGGTGCTAGTGGATAGTGAAGTCTTCAGACCTTATACTTCAGTCACTTCAACAATAACCATAGAAACCGACATTTATTACCGCCAAAGACGGCTTTTGACAGCAGCTGTGACAGGATTGACAAGATCTTAAAATACACGTAGATTATATCGTAATAAGAATAAATCCTGGTGTCGAGGGATTTTCTGAACACTCAAACAACGGAACAAAACTACTTGTGGAATAGACGCAAATGTCTGACCCGTGTGGGTATTTAATCCACAACATACGGTGTGGGGGCAGTGCCAAGGCTTGTCTTATTTAGTAAACAAATATGACGTACTGGTAGCCATAGACAATACACAGCAACAATACATCTTTATGTATTGTGTATCTTGTTTTTGTTAGAGACAACGAATTGAAATTGAAATCATAAACCGATTATAGAATTAATTGTTTGTTTACAAAATAATTTTTGGTTTGACGTTCATAAGTGTTACAAAACAATTAACAAAACAAAATTATGATCCACAGTTCATAATTGTTACTTTGTGATATAAACGAATAAATGATATTTAAATTATACAGCATGTAACGGAAAGTTGTGGTCATATTTTAGGATGCTAACGTATATCTGGAAAATACAGATTATTTAAATTTTATAACAATGTAATTTTTTTTATTTTTTTGTCATTTAAACTACCTTTTTTAACGAAAAAAAAATGCATTACATCACTTTTAAAATTGTAGCTGGTCATTGTCGGGTTAACGCAAGTCAAGGGCATAATTTTAAGGGCATAATATAGATTGTGTTTTTGAGTAAGTTAATTTCGCATAGGGGCCCGTCGTTTCATACCTTGGTGGGATCGCGATTCGCTTGTGAGAACGATTCGCCTTGGTATCGTCGAGGAAAACCGTGATATATGTGAAGTCTGCCAACCCGGACTAGGTCAACTTGGTGGACTATGGTTTTACCCTTCTCACACAGGGAAGAGGCCCGTGCCCAGCAGTAGGACAGTTTATATATCTACAGCGCAGATATTATTTATAAAACGTAAATGGTGAAATTTAGTTCGCTATCGCTGCTCCGAAAAATTATGAAATAGGGAGCGAATATATATCCGTATTCTGAGCACATTTCTAGGCACCACAACGGACGATAAACTATCAGAAAATCTTATAATACTTTCCTCGCACCAAGATGAATTCTTATGTCACGTGTCGAACGAGATAATATACATACATACATACATAAACTCACGCCTGTTTCCCAGAGGGGTAGGCAGAGACTACGGATTTCCATTTGCTACGATCCTGACACACTTCTCTGGCTTCATTCACTTTCATAACATTCCTCATACACGCTCGCCGGTTTAAGGTGCTCTTAACCTGGCCTTTATCCAGAACGTCTCCGATCTGATCAAGAAACGTTCGCCTAGGTCTTCCCCTTGCGACTGTTCCATTCACATTAGCCTTATAAACTTTCTTAGTCAGTCTGTTCTCGTCCATTCTTTTTACATGCCCAAACCAACTTAACATACCCTTTTCTATTCTTGTCACTACATATATATAAAGATAAAAGAAGGTACTTTTAAATAAATATATATAATCGCATACTTATACGCTTGAAAGAGCAAGCAGGGATTTATGACACACCTACACATGATTTTGGACTAACTACCCGGTAAACGTACCAGGCACAGGACATATATTAGTGTTGCTTATGTATCGACTAGAAAGTACTGATATTGGTGCCAATTCTGTTGTCACAAAATTCTCTTATCTTAGCTAAAAATCTCTAAAATTTAGTTTAGTCCTATCATTTTTAGCGATTTCAGAACACGAAATGTCGTTTGACAGGACTAAACTAAATTTTAGAGATTTTTAGCTAAGATAAGAGAATTTTGTGACAACAGAATTGGCACCATTGACGTCAGTAAAAATGAGAATGCTATATCTTCGTGAAAATTATGTATACGCATTAATTTGTCGCGTTTAACCATTTTACAGGGGCTATGTTATGTGACGCTTAAATATGACCACACCTTTCTTTTACATGCTGTATATGATCTGATATTAGTGATGTAGTCAAGATGCCATCTTAAAGGTGGAACAAAGTGACACGACCTCGTACGACCTTGCCGCTGTGAGCGGCAACTTAGCGCGGAGCGGCGAGCGGTAAGATCAAATGTATAAAAATGTTTGAAGCACATCACGAGACGCCGCTCATAGCGAAAACGCGCGCGGTTTTCTCCGAGCGAATCGCTACAGCGGCGCGCGGTGCCGGGAGTGGCCGGAACAAAAGTACAAGTGAATGAGTGCGATGACGTCAAGACACAGAACGGCACGGACAGCGGTGTAGAAGGGATGAAGTCAGCGGCGAAGCAAATTACAAAATATATTAGACGATTTTGTGGCGGTAATGAAAACCAAGGCGTTTATTACTGAAATTTTAAATCGATCGCCGCCTATAGGGATGTCAAAACATCCCCAACTGCCTTCCTAAACTTTTCGGTAGCCTATTTACGGCCCAGAGTGCTAAGTCTCGAGTCGGCATTCACAAAGGCAGACATTAAGCAACCCAAATCACTACTGTCCTTGAATCTTCACGAGAACATAATAACTTTTATACTTTTCCGTACATGTGTTAACGCGATCATGCTCGGTTTTATTTATATTTTATTGCACCTAGAGGCGCATGAACTAATAGCTCACCTGATAATAAGTACCAACTGCCGCTCATAGGTTTCGGCAATGTCAAGGGTATACACAGCCGAACTCTACCTATCGTGATAGTAGTGCTTTTAAAACCTCGTCCAAGGAAGGACATGTCATAGCGCTTAGTAAAAACTGCCGCTGGTAGTTAATTCATACACGTATGTACGTGGGAGTAAAATATCGCTGAAAACGAGCCGTGCTAGACGAAAACGCTTTCAGATAAAATGAATTAACTTTGCTGTAACGAATAGTGTTAGTATTTCTTTGAAAAGCTTGACCTTTCCGCCATCTTGCACTGCCCGTCGACAAAGGTAGTTCAGGCAACAGTCTGCTTAAAACCACTGCCCCGTCTTTTGTTATATAAATTCACGTGAACATGTTTTCCTTGCTCCCGTCGAATCAATTTATCTACATCAAATAATATTATTTCATTGCTTTTCTTCATGTAAATATTTCTGTACGTTCAGTGAAAAATGATATAATTTGAAAATCATGACTTTGAGATATTTAACATTGAAGTTTAAAAAATTTCTTACTCTTTTTCTACTTCACTAAAATAGAAACTGATTAATTTCAGTGATAAACGTTACCATTGAACATGTTTCAATATAAAAAAAAATTAATTAATTTGTATAGTTCTTTTATTATTTAAAAATAAATCAAGTTGTATCAGTTACCACAACGAATATTAGCGTCGTTTTATGTGTCAATTAATTTAAACTTACATGAACCATTTCACACGTCGTATATTGGTTTGGTGTTAAAAGATCTATGATTCGTATTTTTGGAGGTTTATACTTTAAGGTCTTAATAAAACGAAAAGATGTAAAATAAATATACTTCAATTGTATATTAAAAATTCAAATTTATATTACATCCAGAAATTTGTGAGCTAAACTGAATTTGAATCTTTATACACTTGTACTTAAATATGATTAAGATAAAATGTGAGTAATGATACAAACTGTTGTGTGATTTGGTACATTTTGAAAATACTAAAGTGTTTATTGATACAAGTTCCGTACAGATACAATAAAATTTTGTTTACTAGAAGGAATTTGTAAGTAGATTTTCATTTGAAAAAATAAAACAACATTTTATTGTTTATAAAATAGCCGCCATAGTAAATTAAACTATCCAAATTAAACTTTTTTTAAAACATGATGTGAATCTTATAAAATCAGTATTCTATATATACGTAAAAAAGAAGCGTATTCTATAAACTAAAAAATCAGGTCTTGTTGAAAATTCAGCTTCAGACGCTGTACTGTTTATTATGCTTAAATTTTGTTCAATATTTTGTTTATGTTGTTCCTCTATTTCTATTGCGCTTAAGTTCACTGTCATCCTCTGTCCACTCTGGTCCTCTTTCTATATCATGTGTACTTTCCATTCTACTTAATCTAATTTCTGCATCACGGTTAATAATAATCATATCTATATCACTAAACACTTTATCCAAAAGTATGTTAGTACTGATACAGATTAAATCAGAATCATATACCACAATGAACTTGATTTGAAAATATAATGTAAATTCATATATTTAGAGTTGCATTATTATACACATATTTTTCATAATAAAGTCCACCTTTTTTATGATGTAAGTTTAATTGTACCGGTTTTCACAAAGATGAATAGAAGTACTAATAAATGTTAAAAGTGTAATTATATCAGTTTGTACTAATTTACGTTTAAATATTTAGATCGTTTAATATGAGTTACTTACATTTGTATTAATATACATTAAAGAAATAAAAATATTAATTTGTTCAGTTCACTTTGATATTAATCAAAATATATTATAATACACATTGATTAATGTAAAAAAAACCTTAGTTAAAGCATTTCACACCAAAATTATCTTGCTCAATTATCTCCTTAGAAGGACATCAATTAGACCAAAAAAATTATAATTTTATACTGTATAACATAGTATAAAAATATTAAAAGTGATATAAGTCAAGATGTATCACTTTTCACTGAAGGTACAGATTTAATTTCAACAAATAAATACCTTCATCAATTAACGTATTACATAATTTTTGTTCAAAGTTAGTTCGTTTAGCGTTTTATCGGATTCTTTGCTTCAATTCGCTATTGCATTGAAATGCTGGCATGAAATTAAACATGTAAATTATTCTCAAATTCGGTTTTGTTACTACAACTTTTTATTTTTTTGCTGCATGTCATTGTTACTGAGCGATTTTGTTATTAAGGAAGTTTCCATGCAGTTATTAAATTATGATAAAAATGAAACATAGGCACATGGGAGTGATAAAAATAGTTATACCTTTTTTGCTATAATGTGATTCAGGATGTAATCCGAGGAATACGTTTATATAGACTAAACACTGTCCACATTTCCTCGCCAATGGCAACACTGTGCCTTAGTCAAGATTTATCGCGTGAGTTCATTAATAGAATCAACATTATTGAGTACTTTGCCTTGATTGGTGTGACCAAATATTTTTCTAGACACATCTTTGTATTATTAGCAAGTTTATGAAGTCATCACTATAATTATGTATCTACTTACTAGCAGTAAAGCAGATAAGATACAGTTTTTTTATAGACATCTCCCGCTCTAGGAATAAACCCTGTTTTGGGGTAGCTGGGAAATTTACAGACACTCAAACAACGGACCCCAACTCACAAATATTTGTGGACCACACAGTTTTGTGGCTCTTCGAAGGATTGAACACGTAACACTTGACGCAATAGCATTTGTGAGGTAACCACTAAAACTTTTGACTCCACGATGTAGTGAAGCCAAAAATTATTGGAAAATGGATTCAGATCACGCAGAGTTACTTAAGTGTTAGTAGTTCAATAGTTAGCGTTTGAGACGTTTGATCGCCACCTACGTATTCCCTTATCGATGTCAACCAATTATTAGCCAAGTTTACTAAGTGCCTGTAGCTCAAAAGTTAAGATATTGGACTTGCGATTGATTGATCAAAAGTATACACGCACACACGTACACCCACAATCCTACAGTTATGTCTTAAGTCTCAAGTAATAGCGGGGCCATATCCTGACTTATATACACGCCTTAAGAACTCGACCGATAATCATTAAACTCGCTTTATTATTTTCAGGGGTACAGAAAGGAATATGGAGTACATTGCATCCAGGAAAATGTCCTTTTTCCGAGGGATTGAATTTAATTGACAAAATTTACATTATCGCGAGCGAAGCCGTGGTCAAAATCTAGTAGCTGATAAATAATAATAATAATATTTATTGCTATAAAAAATTACAAATAATACAGAGCAGGTTTTAAAATTCAAGAATTTGTTTAAATTGTTATTTTTTCTGAATCAATTAAATGTATATCTATGCATGTAATAAAATTGTAGTTGGTTGATGTTTGTACATTGAAGATATTTAGGAAAAGTATAAGGGTCTTATATAAGAGCTATAGAAATCAAAGCAATTATTTTTATAATGTTTGTGTTGCAAAAACTGCTGCTCAAAATTTGCATTTAATTTTGAACAGCAGTCTTTGCATAACACGTGGTTTTTATTGTTTTATTGTTGGAGGTCTAGCTTATAATTAGGCGCATGTTTCATATTGATAAAAAATATAGATAGGTAGATACTACTTCAAAATTCCACGCGTACGAAATTACAGGCAAAAGATAGCCTTGTAATAAAATATGTTCAAAATAGAGTTTAAATTTAATCTAATACACGTCTAATATGATCACTGATCACATTTGACGTTTATTTTCTTTTAGAATAATATAATTTGTGATATATACGACCCTGAGATATGAGATTAGATTGGAACTCTCATTTGAACAGTTTTTATTATGACAATTGAATCTCGGTGCTCAGATTATATCTTAAAGCTAGACTAAGCCAAAGTAGGTACGGGCTTAGTGGTCGATTGCACGAATCTGTTCGAAAGAATTGTGCGAAACGATACTTTTTGTTCTAAGGTTTTTTATGTGACATATACACACATATATTTGAATGAACCGATCTAAAAAAGAAGTTGCGAAAATCGACACCTTTTAAAAATTGATTTAATTTTAAAAAGTATCGTTTGGCGTCGTGCTTGCAGATTCGTGCGTAACGAGCAATAAGCCTAGATACGACATTTAAAAAAAAGAGGCGAATAAAGGGATAAAATCTCTCTTTACATTCTTGGGAAACATCTGATTTTATGTTATACGTATATGTAGTGATTCAATACACTACATATACGTATAACATAAAATCAGATGTTCGCAACTAAGAGAGTTCACATCTCGTGGAATAGGCCACAAGACATCGGCAACGTCGCATTGAACTTACCTGTAAACTAATATTATACTACACAATATTGTCAGTGGGAAGTATTACGTCTAACATACGTATATTTGTAGTCTTCGTTTTTGACGTATAAGCCGTACAGCAGAATGCAGAAAGGACTAAATTGAGTAACTAAACCAATTTTAATCCTGTCTCACTAAAATAAGTTTAGATCTGTCACTTTTAGCGATTTCAGAATACGAAATGTTGTTTGACAGGACTTAACTAAATTTTAGAGATTTTTAGCTAAGATAAGAGAATTTTGTGACAACAGAATTGGCACCATTGATTACCTTTGAAATCTAATAATAGTATTAATTAGGTACCAATAGACATAATTATATTGAAATTACACTCATTTATACGGTTATTATTGCGTTGTTTATTTAACATTGTATTACATAATTTTGAAACTATTACACTAATACTACTATTGAATTTTATTAATTTTTAAGCAAATAAAATTATTAAAATCATTAAAACTATATCTATTTAGGTTTACACTTTCCCCGATGTTTCGGTTGCTTTTCAGCAGCCATGGTCACGGGGAGACTAAGATGGTAGTTGTCTCAATGTTCCAGTGTAGTTATTTCAAAGTACCCGAACATAATTTAATCATTGGTGTTTCTATTTACGCAGAATGAGCTCAAAGTATCATGAAGTCTAGCTGTGGTTTGTTTCTTCTTGGGTTTGATTATTTGTATTACTAGAACACAAGCTGGTGGTACATTTCAACCATCTTCTCTATTGAAATAAGGATGTTTTTTGATTTCAATAGCCTCGCTAAGCATCCTTGGTAGGAATCGGTGTTCTTTAGCGAGAATCTGTGGCTTTTCAAATCTCAGGTAGTGTTTTGTCGCCTGTTGTATATGTTCACACACAGCAGACTTCAACAAGCGTTGGTGTTTTACATCAGCTATGTTTTCTTTTCTTTATTTTTTATTTTTATTTATTTATTTTCCAATATATTTACTTAAATTATACAACATACATTGCCGTACTACGAAAACCTCACAGGGTTTATCTGAGTACTGGCGAGTCGTTTATTGACAATCAATGTTACTTGGATATAATTTGTACCAATGTTGTTTAAAGTTAATAAATTAAATACAACTTATATGTAAAAGTGCTTCATTTTTGACTTGTAACCTTTCGAACACGTTTTATATAGTATTTGTAATCTTTCAGGCAGCTTATTCACGTAACTTGGAACCAAGTATTGTTCAATTCGCATACCGTATACATTATTTACTTTAGGTAGTACATATTTGTTTTTATGAGTAATAGATCTCAAAAATCCCGGCCTCGTCTTTTCGATTAATAACTCCGGTTTGTTGACTTGAGCAAGAGTCATAAATTCCACCTTGTTATAGATATTCATGACGTTGCAATATCTAAACAAATCATCGTTCTTATTTTTAAATTTCTTTGTTATGTATTTAGGCGTAATGACTTTTAATATTTTTAATTGTAGATTATATATATCTGCCAAATATGTTTGGTAAGTTCTACCATAGCTACTTAGGCCATAGTTTATGACCGAATCTGCTAATGCCAAATATAGCATTCTTAATGTTTTATATGGCAATTTGTATTTTAATATACTTAGTTTACCTAATATAGATCTCAACTTATTACATACATAATCTTTATGGGGCCCCCAACAGAACCGAAAAGAGTGGCTATGAGTTTCTTGCCCGTTCTTCTCATGAGCCCTACACACCCTAGCTTTGCTGAACGTGGCAGTAAATGTAAATTCACAGGAAAAAAATTACGTGTAACTTTGACATTCATAAGTGTTACCTTGTAACCTAATTTGAATAAATTTATTTTGATTTTGATTTTGATTTTGAACCGGTTATCAACTATTAGACCAATATACATATGTTTGTCGACAACTTGTAAGGGTCGGCATTGGCAGGCATTTGACGAGCTGTGTAAGCAAGAGTGATCGTGTGCAATGATTGTGGGTGTTGTGGAGCATTTATTTTGCGATGAATGTATGTGAACAATTTTTGTTTTAGATGCATTGATTACTAATCCCACGTCGTGGGCCCATTTACATAGTTGATCGAAATTAGACTGCAGACACTTTTCAGCCTCTTGGATATTTTTATTAGCGACCACAATACACGTATCGTCCGCGAATTGGTACACAGAGGCTGATTTCACCACATTTATCATATCATTTACGTAAAGTAGGTATTCTGTCGGGCCAATAATCGAACCCTGGGCCGTGCCTTGTGTGGCTGTAACCTTAGTACTAAATTGATTTTGTATTTTTACCGTTGAGTATCTATTTGTGTGATAGTTTTTTAATAAATCCAATAAAGGGCCTTGTATGCCATTACGTGATAACTTGTCATATAGCACATCAAATCGGAGCATATCAAATGCTTTGCTAAAGTCAATGAAAAGGGTCATTACATGTCTTTTTTCATTTAAATGTCTATTAACTTCATCGGTAAATTCTCTTAATAAATATGTCGTACTCCTATTTCTCTGAAATTCAAATTGTCTGGTGTTTATTATTTTATGTTTTTGCAAGAACATATTTATCTCATTACCAATATAACGTTCAATTACCTTATCTATGCAAGACAGTATAGTTATAGGGCGGTAATTATTGATATCATCACGGGTACCGCTTTTGTGGATTGGACGAATCACGCCGATCTTTAAGAGATCTGGATAAACACCAGTGTCCAAGCAGCGATTTATTAAGTGAGTTATAACTGGGACTAATTTAGAAGAAGCAATTTTAATATCTTTAGCTCGTATTCCGTCGTAGCCTGGGCACTTTTTATCATTGATTTGTTTGATTATTCGTTCAATTATTGCTTCCCGCGCAGGTTTTATTCTTATTGATCTATCAGGAATGATCTGATACAACTGTTTATCTAAAAGAGGTATGTCGCAAGAACTACAAATTTTGTTAACATTTGTGTTGAATTCTGTCATGAACTTGTTTGCTAAATTCAAAGGATCCGTTCGAAAAGTTACAAGTAATACGTGTTCAATCGACTGCATGATTTTCCAGTTAAATTATTCACAATTTTCCATATTCTTTTACTATTGTTAAAATTACTTTTTACATCCATCATAATATGTTTATTTTTTATGTACTGTGCATATTTATTCGTCTTATTTCTATATCTATTATATAACAATCTTTTTTTTTGAATTATTTTCATCTTTGAGCCAAATATTAAACAATAGATCACGCTTTACACACATTTTTTTAAGGTTATCATTTGCCCATGCACATGCATTCCGTTTATTAGAGTTATTTTTATTAAAAGTATATTTACATTGGTCGTATATAGTCATAATTTTACTGTATATGTGCCTATGCTTGCTCTATGCTCTTAGTTTGACCAATGTATGAGAGTCCGCAGTCACAATCTATTTTATAGAACCCTGCATCTTGTAAAGGTAATTAGCACTTGACGTATGTTAAAAATTTACTTATCTTCGTTGGCGGCTTGAAGAATGTGTTGATTGAAGCTCGCTTCAAGATGTAGCCAATCTTGTCATTGACACCCCTTACATAAGGCGCTCGACTGTGGCTACTGCCGCCTGTGTTTGTCGATCTGATTGTGAGCACTATTCCTACACAATACTGCACTGGATTTAATTCGGTTGACTTCAATGGATAGATTTATTTACAAGATAATCTTCAATGCAATTTGGCCGATCTATGATATTTTTACATACATTGATATGATATGTATGTATAAATCCCCGAAGGGGTTGGATAAGTGCATTATACCCAAATTTTGCTAGATATGATTTTAGGTCGCACGTAATAAGAGGCAGGACTACCATCGTATACCGGGTACAGTTTCAGGCGCCGCGCTGCTATTGAAAGTTTCCTTACTGAATTACCCAATAGCACTTAGCCCAGCTCGAGAATCAAACCCAAGATTTTCTGCACAACAGTCTTATTCTCTACAGCTACGTCACCAAAGCTATACTCATTTTTAACAAGTGAGAAACGGCAATGATTTACTGTAAATCTTAGAGTCCGAATAAATGGTTCAAGTAATATGCAAAGGTCACGTGATATTGAGGTCAGAGATCAAAGGTCATAGACATTTTTGTGGTCGAATGGCGTAAACTGCGTGTCTCTAGCTCTTACGGTTCTTGAGTTGAAAGCTGTATAACAGAAAGATGGATGGACAAAGCTGTTGTATAAGAATTTTTTCGAACTCTAAAATACAACTCTCGTACTAAGAATAAATCCTGTATTGCGGGGAACTTTACAAACATACATACAACAGACACAAAGAACATCTAAATTCGGAACAACTATTTGCAGGTCACAATTTTTCCATGTGGATATCGAACCCTAATTGGTGCAATAGCAATGGCGAGGCGATCGCTTAAACCAGTAAGCCATCTGTGTAGTCATTTGATACATTTTAATGAAAATTGGCACTGATCGATGACCTCTCCTAGACTACTAGGTAGAATTTTTAATTAGGTACACAATTTTTTTATTTTTATCATTAAAATATATATTAGTATTTTCACATTTATAGTATACTGTATTCATATATTTACCTTATTTTATATTAAATTTATGTTTATTATGTTATTTGGCAAGCGTAGCTGTCCGTAGCCTCACTGGACTTATCTGAAAATCAGCGCTGCACTACCTACCACGGTGCTGCAGCGTTATGCTGAGATAAGTGCCATTTTTGGTCTCGCATGATACTTAAATTGCGTATTCTTATAATTTATATGCTTTTATTTTTGTATTTCTAATTTTTCTTTGTTTTGTTTTTGTTTTTTGTTTTATGCCAGTGTAGAGGCCAAAATAAACTTTTTCTTTCTTCTTTCTTTCTTTAATTTTCGGTGGCCTTGAATGACCATCGACACATATTTCTACTTGTCTTATTTTTATTATTGTATAAGCAATAATAACTATGTGGCACGTTTTGCTGACGATACGTATGTCTGCATAAATGAATGCGTCAATTGTTGCTTAATACTAGCCATCTTGTATTTATCTTTACAATATATTTTCAGTACAATAAATACTCTGGTTATTTACGGACGCTAGAAACACTGAAGTTTTTTTTCTGTGTACATCCCGTTCTTAGCCATAACATCTACAACACAACACATCTAGTAGTATCAGTAGGGGTAAACTGCTCGTACAGGCCTCGTTTATGCAGAAGCTAATTATTATTTCTAACATTATTATCGAATTATATCACTATTCATCTCAATTTATGGTTGATAGCAACGAGGATCTTATCTTATCTTGTGTGGGGGCCAGTCAGTATAGACCGGCGACACTTTAACCTAGTGGGATCTTTTGTGTCGACTTCCCCAATAACGACTGACATAGATGTTCATGGCAGCCGGGACTGACAGAGCAGGCGATAATTGTCAATCAATACGCACATAATTTCGAAATGTCATATAATTTCCGAAAGTCAGAGGTGCGCGACGTGGGTTCGAACCCGAGACCCTCTGTATTGCAGTCTGTAGGTCTCGCCACTGAGCTATCGCTGCTCTTTTTAGCAACGAGATAATGGTATTTGAATTATATTCGTACTTGATTTTGCCCGCGGGTTAGCTCGCGTTATCCTAGATTTTGATAATAAATAAAGATGAATCTGGATGAAACCCTATGTTATTTTCTATACCCTTGACAATGATTCGTCGAGTGGTTAAGGAGTAAGCGTAATAAACAAATATATAAACAAACAAACTCACATTCGCGTTTATAATATTAGTTAGGAAGTTAAGATTAAATTAATACCACTATGAACATGAGGTGGTGTTGGTGGATGCGAAATAATTAACACCGTTTCGAAAATATGTATGACTAGTTTATTGCAAGAAGCACAGATGATAGGCACAGTAAATAGTCAGTAAGAAGGAGAACAGAGCGGAAATAAGAATTAAGCACAGTAGATTTAGATAGGTAATAGCACGAGATATTATATAGTACAGAATACGGCTTTAGCGGAAGCGATCGGCGGACGGGAGCACGAGCGACGTGCGCTTCGCGTTGGGATCAATTCTCAACTGCTGACGGGTCGGGCGCGCGGCGCTCGCGCAGGTAACAAAAAATAGCGGTCGGTGCGAGCCTATTGTTCGAACCGGCCCGCATTCCAATGAATATCTAATACATAAATATTATGCATGTATTTATTTATTTATACATATATTAAAATTTAAGTTTTACATGTATTTTATTAAACTAAAATCATAAACAATATGGCAATGCTACACCACCCCCCTCCTGAGACCGGGCTACGGGCGATAATAGTCTGGGAATAAATAATATGGCCATGCTACAAACATATACAGGGTGATTTTGAAATCGTGTAATTCCTTTTAACCACGCATTCTACTGGTGATATAGAATAACCCTGACCATTTCTTTTCTTAATTAGAATAATGGTTTCGGCAAAACTAGAGTACAGATTTTTTTCATGAAATGATTTCAAATAGTCATATTTCAACCTCCTGACACAATCTTAATATTTTACTAATTTAAAAATAATAACATAACAATAACTGATGTCGTAAATAATAAGGGGCAATAAAAAGGACCGCCCGTTATTATTTACGACATTAATTATTAATATGTTTTTTTATTTTAATTAGTAAAAAATTAAAATTGCTTCGGTTGGTTAACATATGACTATCTGACACCATTTCACGAAAAAAACGGAATAATAATTTTTCAAAAAAAATAAATCTAATTAAATAAAAATATGGTCAGGGTTATTCTATATCACCAGTAGAATGCGTGGTTAAAAGGAATTACACTATTTCAAAATCACCCTGTATATATAGCGCGCAATGTAGAAAAACGGTCATCAAAACATTTATATTAAATGTTTTCCCAACAAATAACTGCAGTTCGGACCGCTTATACCTCGGCAATCATAATTTCGTATTCCCCTGTTTCCTTCTCTAAAACTAAACCGATTTTAATATTATTTTATATATAAATAGCAAAAGGAGGATCGATTTTTTCTTAGCCTTTCCCTTGGACTTCCAAACCACTCTATTCAAAGACATTGAGTCATCTTGCCATCTCCGTTTAGGTCTGCCCCGTCACCGTGAGAAAACATTAGGTATATGTATTACGAGAAGGATAATTAATTATTATTGGCAGCAAATTCTTTTTCATATTAGTGTCTGCATCTAACAAAGAATCAAAACAGAAGTAAAGCGGACCGAATTTTGAAATTTCGGTAGGTTTCAGGCCTTATAATAATATAAATCATGAAAAGTAGGAAGATCCAGCGGTAGGTATATTAAGTATATCTGTATATTTTTGCTGTATTATGATATTCAGGGAGAGAACTGGGTAATACGTTTGTACACGAATTCGAATACTTTTGTAGATTCTCTAAGGGATTAATGCAAACCAAATAATTACGTAGATTACAAAATCATTCGAATTCCTTTTAAATGCAATTATACGTAGCGCTGTTTGCTATTCACTATTACCTGTAATATCTCTATGGTTTTTAATAAGTCTTGTCAACTAAAACCTCTCATTGAAATTAAACTACTATATAAAATCCGTATATAGTAGTTTAATTTCAATGAATAACATTCGCGTAAACAGAAGACAATATTATAAAACCTCTCATTCTTCACCAAGAATAAGTAAATAACAAGAAGACTCTACGATAATAAAATTAACGGATATAAATTACGCCCAGTCTCTCGCTTATAAAGCCGCGGCAGCTAATTATAAATAACAAATATGAATGACATTTAATAAAGAAGTTATTCATTTACGCTTCAATGCCGGTTCTTATAAATAGCTAAAATTTCAATAGGATTGTGACTAGGTATTGTATACTTATAAGTAATTATCTACAGCATACCAAAAACGTAAATGCTGTTGTTTGACTGAACAAAAAGTGGTTTGTTTAAGCACAGACTAAATGACTCATAGCTTTAAATCAAACTTTAGGCGTTCTGTAGACGATGGTCTTATTTCAACGGACAGAAAGGTCCTTTCCAATTGTCCCTTGACGTCCGCAGCTGCTCGCGGGTGGCCACGGCGGACAGTCAGGGCTTGCGTTGTTGTATAGGATTCCATATTTGTAACATCTTAATTTTCTTTTTATTAGACAACTCTCGCTATTGTGAGAGTAGTCTAATGAAAAGATTAGGAACATCTTTATGGATTATACGCGTTTTATGGTGTGGGAATTGAACCGACATCACTCAGCATAGTGGCAAAGTCGAGGCGATATTCGTGGCGAATTGTAACTTTTTATTCTTGCTAGTCAAAATAACAACACTCCGCCTGATGGTATGCAGTCGTGTAGTCCACGAGCAGAACCCTCACTCCACGTCCTTATTACGACTGAAGTGCTGCTGAAGTCCTTATGTTGTCCCTTTTCTCAGTGTGTGAAGGGTTAGGCCATAGTACACCACGCCGGCCCAGTGTGGGTTCGCAGACTTCACATATCTTCGAGAACATTATGTGGAACTCTCAGACATGCAGGTTTCCTCATGATGTTTTCCTTCACCGTTAGAGCGTGCGATAATTAACTATTTAATATGAGAAGTGAGAGATGCGCGCCTTGGTATTGAACTCAAGACCTCTGCGTGGCAGTCCAACCGTCTCCCACTAGGCTATCGCTGTTTTATGAATAGGATATATCCTATCTACTATTATAAATGCAAATGTGAGTTTGTTTGTTACGTTTTCACGCCGTAACTACTCGAGCAATCATCATGAAATTTCGTATACACGTTATCAGGAGTATAGAAAAAGACATGAGGTATCTTTTATTCAGAAAACAGTACTGTTACTACATTTATGCGAGCAAAACTGCGGACAAAATGTAGTATACCGGTTCAATTGCTCAGTCCGCCGATGTCCGTTGGTTGCGGAACGCCTAAGCCGCCGTTTAATTTGTATGTTTGCTTACAAACACTATTTATAGACTATTTATTATTGTTACGCGTATTTACAGCATATTTTCAATGGGAGATATCTTTTGTTTTGTTATGAACGGTCTGTTGAAATAATAGGAACAAATGGTTGTTTTGACGTTGTATGTGGGTTGTAGAATATGTGGACGGCGCTAAGGAATAATGAGAAGTATAATATATATGTTACAGAGAAGACCTATTCCTAGGCAAAACTATTTTCATCTTTAAAGTTATGAAATATCAGATATAATTGAAAATTTGGCTCAATAGGTTAATAAATGAAAGCAGTTCAAAGTATTTTGACTTAAGAATTTGGTCGGAAGTAAGTTTGGCTTCAAAATATTATTTTTGTAAGAACCTCTATAGTCCAATATTTTAAATCGTCCTGATTACTTTCAAACACGTTCCAGGATGAAAGGTAAGGTACATATATCGATCCAGTATGGTACAATGAAAGAGCAGAGATAGCTCAGTGGGGAGACCAACAGACTGCAATGCAAAGGGTCTCGGGTTCGAACCCACGTCGCGCACCTCTGACTTTCGGCAGTTATATGACTTTTCGATATTATGTGCGTATTGATTGACAATTATCGCCTGCTCCGTGCCTCGGAGAGCACGTTAAGCCGTCGGTCCCGGCTGCCATGAACATCTATGGCAGTCGTTATTGGGGAAGTCGACACAAAAAATCCCACTGGGTCCAAGTGTCGCCGGTCTGTACTGACTGGCCCCTACACAATATAAGATAAGATGGTACAATGAAAGTATATGATCTATCCGCGTGGCAAGTTACATCCAAATTGGTTCAGTAGTTTAGATGTAATTAAGTAACAAAGATTCATACATCTGCACAATATTTTACATTTATGACTAGACTAGCTAAACCCAGCCTCACTTCGCTGTTCAGTCTGATATTAATTACTAGTTTTAACCCGCGGCTTTCCTCGCTCGGCAACAGTAATTTTTTCTGGGTGAATGTTTTTTCTACACCTCTGGGAACTTGTATGCAAAATTGCATGATGACCGTCCAAGAGTGTGAAGCGAAAAAACAAACAAAGTTTATTTATTTATTTATTTCTAACACAGTATTTATCATTACAGGGTATAACCCTAATGCGATAATACAGCTGAACATAATCTTATAACTAATAAAAACAAAGTAAAAAGTAATTAATTCCCGTAACAAATAACGAACAGTGTTATTCTTGTGAATTCATTCAGAGTACAACAAAACAGATAAATTCTATCCGCTACTTGGTTAAGGGTGGATAACGCGCGTGTCAGAGGCGCTTTTAACAGTATGTTTGTACGCGCCCTCGGCAGATGTAACAATTTAGGCCTTCGTCGGCGGTGTATATACCCGTCGGGCACGATCAGACCTATCCGCTCAAGAATATCCGGGTTATGGATGTTTCCTCTGAGTATTTTAAATAAGTATGAAGTTAACGTAAGCTCCCTTCTAACACTTAGCTCGTTATAGCCTACCATTCCTATAATGAATAGTGTTGGATACATAAGCGGGTAGAACGGATAGACTCCATATCGCCTCATATATAAATATCTGATAAATTTATTCTGTACGCGCTCCAACATGAGATTATATTTAATTTCATGTGGGCACCAGATGACTGCGTTGCATTCTAATTGGCTCCTTACTAGTGCATTATACAGTGCGCTGATAGATCCAATATCAGTAAAGTTTTTAGCTGTTCGAAGTAAAAAACCCAAGTTCCTGTATGCCTTCTTACAGATTTTTATAATATGACTGCGAAACGTTAGCCCTGTGTTAAATTTAACGCCTAGATCTGTGACTTCTGTGACGCGGTTTAATAAAGTACCCTCTATATCATATTGATATACAGCTGGAGTACGCGCTCAATAAAATGGTATTGTCATACACTTTGAAGTGTTAAATTGTAAACGGTTTTGTTTACTCCACTCAACGACATTATTAATATCGCTTTACAATTTTCACTATCTATTTTATCTTTAATAGCTAAGTATAACTTTAAATCATCTGCAAATAGCAAAGACTTAGCGTTTTGAATTACGTTTGGCAGATCATTAATCATTATGATGAACTCCAACGGACCGAGATTACTGCCCTGGCTTATTCCAGATAGCGTTAAATATGGCTCCGATACGTATCCTGCGTACTCTACATACTGTCGCCTATCTCTCATATAACTAGCAAAAAAGTTAAGTGAAATCTTTATTTCCATATAAATGCATAAAAAATATATTAATTAAAATATAATAATGAATAAAAATAAAAGAAAATAAAACATTTGCATAAAAAAGCCTGTTCACTTACACTCGCATTTATAATATTAATTAGGATTAGGGAAGAATATAGACGTATTATATAATTATTAAACTATATAAAATCTTTTCATATATTTTTATCCCAAACTTCCCGCGATACGGATATAGAACTTTAATTCACTTCTCTATGTTAACGCTCTTCAGTAATTTATTTTATTTTTATATCGTAATCGACTAAACGTGAAACTGTTGCTATTGAGATCGGCCTACGTAATTCACTATTCCGTGTGTTTCCTGCGTTGGTTTAAAGGATTACCTCACCTTTGCGAGTGTGGGCGATTCACACATTAGTATGATCCATAGCAATAGCGACACCTTAGTAAATCTAAAAGCCTAAATTACTTTACTAGAATACTGATTTCAGCATGAATGGGCCCGGCTCGTCCGGGGAAGGACTACCCTCTCACAGAATATCGATTTGAAATAGCAGTATTCCTACTGTTGTGTTTCGTTCGGTGAGTGAGAGTGCCGGACCCAAGACCCAATCACGCTTTTTCTCCTTTTTCTGCTCCTTCTCCTTCCCACTTCCTTTCCTAAAGGGTCGCCAACGCGCAAGTGATGCCTCTGGTGTTGCAGGTGTTCATAGGCTACGGTGACCACTTACCGTCAGGTAGGTCGTATGCGTGCTTGCCACATCAGTTGTATAAAAATAAGTCTCATTCTTATATCTTTTTAGGTATAGGCAGAAGTGTCTTACAACCTCATTTCGCTAGCCGATTCACCATTAGGCTCATTTTCCGACGTCCAGTGCCTCTGTTGGTCGGAGCAAGTCGGCCCCCACAGATGCAAGAAGGCCTCCCTCATATCCTCCGTCGCATTTTTGAGGTCCCGGACGAACTCTCCCTTCAGGTTACCGGGCCGGGACGCCATCCTCAAGACGGTCACGGCGCCAGCCTTGAACCGTTGCCTGAGGTCAGCAACTGAGTCCCCTCCTGAGGGGGACGCATCCGCGCCCTCAGCCGTCTTGAGGAAGTCTCGACGGGCAGGTGAAGTTTTCCCGAGGAGCTTCCTCGTGGAGGGAGGCGGCATCGGGGAACCGGCCCTTCCTCCATAGGGCGTCCCCTCCACTACCACCACCTCCGTTTCCGAGCCAGAATCGAACGGCGCGTGGTGCGACGTCTTTCGGTGCTTCACAGAAGCGCCGGGCGCCGCCCAGAACTTGGGGTGGGGAAGCAGAGCTATCCCCCCGTACCTCCCTATCTCGTCGAGCCGCCGACGAGCACCGGCTCTGAAGTCGACTGGCCTGACGAGCCCGAGCCCGCCCGGGACTCGACGTCCATGTCAGTGCCGGTGCCGGCGCTAAACAGGGCCAAACCTTTTTTTTTATTCCCATTAAAAATGCTTGATGCACTATCCGCCGGCTAGGCTCGTTCCCAGAGAAAAGCCTGACCGCTCTCTCCTTTTGATGTTAGAAGGCGCGCGGTAGCACCGCGCGTGCCCTTTCGGGGCTTTTAATTTACGGGTGGTAGAGTCCCCTAAGGCCCTGTCATCTGGAGCCCCGGGGTAGGGGGCAGGAGAGCAACATAAGCGCGTCTCCTGCGCCCCCTCCTCCAGCGGCGGACATCCAAAACGTATTTTTTAAAACAAAAACAAAAAAAAGGTTGCTAACCTAACCTAAATTTACAAGGCCGAAGCCGCAATGAAAATGTAGTCTTTCATAATTCCACATAATATTCATCAAATAACAGAGTTCATTTATCATCGGTCTAGTTTATACAAAATCCACACAATACCAACATTGTTCGGTAATACAAAAAAAACTAAGATAAGAAAATAATAAAATTCTTACTATATTTATAAATGCATTGAAGTGCAGGTGCACTCAATTTGGGGTCCAGCTAATGCTAAGGTGGTGACTCTTTTCAGCGAGGGCATACACTTTTTTTTATCATGTATAATATATTTTTTTGTATAATTTGTTTTAATTAATTGTGTGTGCTCTGTACGAAATAAACATGATTTCTTTCTTTCTTTCTTTCTTTCTTTCAAAGTGTAGTTTACTAGAGCAGTGGTATTGTAGCTAGAAGTCATAAATACTTTGTACTCCGAGTGGATAAAGGCACTACTCTATCTAAATGGTGAAAATAATGTATGAAGCAGACCTGATGCAAATCGTCAAAATGCGGCCATTACATGTTTCAATACAATGATAAACATATACAATAATTATAAAATAATTGAGAAGAGAGGAACAGGTTAACAATACCAAACTTCTCTGGTTAGAGACAATCAGGTCGTGGGATCCAGGTGTATTTTAACTTGCATTCCGCTTCGAACACAAAATATGCGTCGCCAGGTATTTCGCCTCAGCGCGAGGCATCTTCAGGATAATTTGCTTATTCATTGCCAAATTGTCCTGAAGATCCCTCGTGCTGAGAATTCCACATCGTGGTTGTCCCTAACCAGAGGAGTACCACAATAGGAGGATGCGTAAAGTCAGGTAATCCAAGGATGCCTAGCAGGTTCCACTCTTCCCAATTATTTTATTACAATAAATTGCCGCCAAGTAACGCCTAATTCGATTAAATATATTTTACAATTATCTTTATTTACCCTCTTGACTGTCAAGCATTTATATTATTTTTGGATGTTAATCAGCTAAACACACGGCTGCATACGTAACACGCTTCTCAAGACATAGTTTTTTCCGTCAGTGTTAAACCGGGTAATAAATAAGGGAATATCCAGCTTGTATTAAATACCTAGGTCTAGAAATAAAATTTAATCTATACTAATATTATAAAGCTGAAGAGTTTGTTTGGTTGAACGCGCTATTCTCAGGAACTACTATTTCGAATTGAAAATTTATTTTAGTGTTGCATATCCTATTTATCGAGAAAGGCTATAAGCTATATAACATCACGCTATGACCAAAACGAGCGGAGCCTCAACGAAAAATGTGGCAAAAATGGAGAAAATTCTATTATGTGACGCAGACGAAGTCGCGCGGATCAGCTAGTACGTTATGAATTGTTATATGCTCACGTGTCCTGCTAACAGCTTGCATGTATAGAATACACCTCGGAAATAAAAGCCTTATAACACTTTATCAGTTTATTCGCTTATTTTTATTAAAATATTAAACAGTTCACCGCTCACTTCACAGCTTGTTATAGTTCATATCATAAATTGTAAATTATTATAATATTTCGCACTTCACACTGTCTACAGTAACACTTGCACAATCCACGGTTCACGAACGAATGCCCGAGTTGCAATGCCGATCCACCACAATGGTATTATCAATATAATGACTATATTTATTGCCAATGGAAGTTGATAAACTTCTGTTCAATATTAAATAAAAATATTTGACAGATATTGGTCGCTACAAATACTTTTCACTGATTCAATATTCCTAGACGGAAGTTGATAAATCTCCGTTCAGTAATATTTATTAAAAATAACAAAATATTAGATGACGGAAGTTGTTAAATTTTCGCTTAATATTCAATATAATAATTTGTAGAATTTAGTCAAAATAAATACCTTTATAAACTAAATATTCGTTGACGGAAGTTGACGAACTCCGCCCAATAAATATAAAATATCCATCAAGAATTAGTCGACATAAATACTTTTAAATAACTAAATATTCTATGACGGAAGTTGATAAACTTTCGTTTAGAATTTATAATCTAAGTATTGTTTGATGTGCAGTGTA
Organism: Catocala nupta; assembly: GCA_963675205.1. NCBI lineage: Eukaryota > Metazoa > Arthropoda > Insecta > Lepidoptera > Erebidae > Catocala > Catocala nupta. Next base: position 6,996,956 of record OY776101.1, on the reverse strand, counting down.
AATTAATATTCGTATATAATTATAAATATTAGTATGTTGCTTACACATGTACCGGCAGAAGTGTTTATTATTTTCATATCGCGGAACGCGTGAAAATTTCAGCGCAATTTTACCGCCACCCGCCATCCGCATGCAGTTTACAGCCGCGTAATGCTGCGCATTTAACAAAAATATAATAAAACAAATTCTATTGAAGTTTTGTTTGCAATGCGATCCATCAGGTGTGATTCATCCATTATATTGCCTTTGTTCTATAATTGGCTGTTTTTAATAAAACAATGTGAATGTGAATAAGTTCGATGGAAAACTCTTTTATTCATAAGCAATATTGAATGGAACCTATTGGGAATGGCTGAACAATAAAAGTAAGGTAGTACCAAAGCTTTGGCGATGCAGTATTGATATTCTTAGTGTGTTTATCGGTATCTGTAATTGCTTACAGGTTATTTATTTACTAGTTTCTGCCCATGGCTTTGCCTACGTAAATCCTCTTAGAAAGCATGCCAGGATAAAAAGTATATTGTGTATTCATTCAGCTAGGTCGTGCCTAAATGCATCTAAATCGGTTCAACTCAACAGGCGTGTTTGTGTAACAAAGATCCAAACATCTTTATAAAATTCAACATTTATAATAAAAGATTATGCATAATTACATATTTCAATAAGTCGTCTATAGTTTCAGCATGAAAATAGTGAGTGTGTATTTAAAATTTCCATTTAATCTTAGAATAGCAAACCCAGGGAAGTTTATCCCTTATATTTCTCGCTACAGAAGTTTGCTCCGCTAATAATATGGGTTAACAGAACTCCTAAAGTAAGAGTTGAAATTACAAAAACGAATAGTTTTCACCGACACTAAAGCGAAAACTACTTCATTGAAACGTGGTGTAGAAGCCTCATCAACTACCTATGAACCATAAATAAATTTATTTGAAAGTGTTACTAAGATGCCAAATATAAAAAAAATAATTGGTAGTTCCTTCAGGCTCTGTTACAATCATTCAAATGCGCAGTATATCAAAGACTTGATTAATATCTATATTTCAGTATAAAAACAAAGTAATTTCATTTACTTCTGCAAGTAAAACAAAAGGAATTTACGTAAAGTCCATCTGTTTTTTTGTATATTGGCCTCGGGCACATAAATTTTGGTCTCTTAAATTTAAGTGCCTGTAAAGGCACTTTTCATTACCGACCCATTTTTTAACATGGTAAAAGCTCTTAGAAAGGTTTCAAAAAGGAAAATCTCAAAATTACTTCATTGCTAACATCAACTGCTGTGATTGGTTGGTGACAGCATTACCATTAGTCAATCAAATTTATTTTACATCAGTTTTCTTTTGACACTTCTTTAAATAAGCCTGTTGCTAGCTACACATTGCAACTATACAGCCATTAAAAGTTGCCATATGTGCGTATCACGATATCCAGTCAAATCCGGTTAGACTAGAAAAGCCGATCCCAAGTGACTGTGAGTGTGTGCGTGTCACGATCAGGTTCATAACTAGCAAATAGAATTGTTTTCAACTTAAAACTAAACGATCTTGTTAAAGGTTTGTAGACAAAGAAAATAATAAGTCGAAAATGATAAACTTTGACTGTGGATTTAGGATAAGGTTGTACAAATAAATTAATGTTAAATAAAAGTTTTTGGTTATTTGACTTAAGTTACATTACTTCGGGCACGCCACAATAGTGGCGGTAAGACCCGTTTTTTAGGAGTGGCTGGAGAGACGGCATGGCACTATCACCTCTCGGCTGGCACAGGTAATGACTGGCTACGGTTGCTTTGGCCAGTTCCTGTGTCGCATAGGCCGGCAAGAGACGCCCGGTTGTCACCACTGTGGCGACTACCGCGACGTTGTTAAGGACTCACGGCGCTGCGATGCCCAGGCGGGACAGTTCGCCAAAGTGTGCAGCGCCGTGAGTTGATCGCGGCAGTCGGTATGGTTGCCCTCTCGCTCCCGGCCGTGGTTCAGTCCATGGTCCGGAGTGAGAGGTCGTGGAAAGCCTTCGCCTGCTTCTGTGAGGAAGTATTTCCGTCAAGGAGGCGGCGGAGTGGGAGAGGGAGCGCTTAAACCCTCTCCCCAACCGCAGAACCGGGCGCCGGAGGGCGCGAGATGATCTCCAGCCACCCTGAGGTTTGACCTGGGGGTAGCGGACTTCGTGGGCCTGCCCGCCATCCGATTGATCAGCAACAGGTCCGAGAGGCGGCGTGCGTTTTCCCACGCGCCTCTGTGTCGTGTCTGTCTCCCCTCTAGGTGGGGGAGAGGGGGAACTGGACAGTAGGGATTTTAAAAGTAGTGGTGACCAAAGGGTAGGTCTTATGCCATGTTTTTGTATTTGCACCATTTGAGAGTCTCCGCGGATGCAGCAGCAGCGCCAGCACAACCCGAATTATTATTAATCGTTATTGAACTTTACTACTATTTAAGCTACTTATTTAATTGAATTAAAACTATTTATATTTAAGTTTACACTTCGCCCGACGTTTCGGTTGCTTTACAGCAGCCATGTTCACGGGAGACCAAGATGGTAGTTGTCTCAATATTCTGAAGTGTACCTATTTATTTCAAAATACCCGAACATAATTTAACGTAAAATAAACAACGCGACAATATACGTATAAAGTGTTTATTTTCAATGTATAACATCCGCGTAAACATAAGACAATTTCATGCACAGCAGTCATTCCCTACCGCTGTTCAGTTTAAAGCATATAATAATCTGAGCCCTGTGTTAAACTATCCCATTACTGGGCACGGGCCTCTTTTCAGTCTGAGAAGGTTTAGAGAATAGTCCATCACGCAAGCCCAGTGCGGTTCGGCTGATTTCACATATCTTCTAGAACATAATAGAACTCTCAGTCATGCAGATTGCCTCGCGATGTTTTTCTTCACCGTTTAAGCGTGTGATAATTAACTAAGAGTAGTATTTAACTGCACAGCAAAAAATACTAATTGCACAGCAAAATATATTAAAGAGATCAAACTAAGTCGACGGAGGCCTGCTTCGCGGGGCTCCTATTTTTGGGTGGGTTTAAGAAGGAACCTAACATAACCTAACTCTTCCGAGACGGAATGCAGTGATTTGAGGCGTATAGGTGCTCGTTATGCTGTGTAATATTTGCTGTGCAATTAGTATTTTTGATGGTCATTATATTTAATGCTAATAACTATTAATACGCATATAACTTTGAAATATCAGGTAGGTATGTGATTTGGGATTAAACTCAAGATCGTGCGTTGCGTGTCTAACGCTCTCCCAATAGGCTTTCGCTGCTATCCTTCCTAATATTATAAATGTGAATGTGAGTTTGTTTGCTTGTTTATTACGCTTTCACGCCTTAACTACTCAACCAATCATCATTAAATTTTATACAGGCTGTCCGGTAATTAATGGATAACCTTGAAATGTCTTATAGTAGAACTTTGTTAGGTTAGGTTAAGTTCTAACAGTGCTTATTTCTGGATGAAAGTATACTATGTACTATGTTGCATCCCTGACTACATATATACAGGGTGTCCGGTAATTAATGGATAACCTTGAAATTTCTCATAGCAGAACTGACGGCCGATCAGAAAAATTAAAAAAAAAAGTTCAATATATAGTGTCATAGCTTTTTGACTGTCTATCTATTAGCATAATTAGTGTTTAATAATAAAACAACAAAATACCGATGGAATTCATTCATTTATGTTCGTAGTGTATAAGAAAGTTAAATACGGTAATTAAAAAAAATCATAGCTCAGGTAGTAGTTAGGATAGTCATTTTTTTCATATTTTTTTCCGAACGGCCGTCAGTTCTACTTTAAGTAATTTCAACATTATCCATTAATTACCGGAGATCCTGTATATAGTCAGGGGTGCAGAAAAGGACATAGAATACTTTCATCCAGAAATAAGCACTGTTGGAAGTCAGTTTCTTATGCCTGAATGTGGCATTGGAGCCTATGTATTATTGTATATAGCATGCAAGAAAACGAGACAGCGCGATTACTGTATATCTTTATCACGTTTAGACGCATGCAATAAAGGCTTAAACTGAAGATAGTACGGCCTTTATCGATCACATTTAATCGTTTACGACATTGATTTGAAGTTGAGGAAGTGTGAAGCCGACCGCCACGTGATTCCGATTTAATTAGTTCAACAAATAACGTGAAATCAATCTACTATTTTGTATGTAATAGTTGTTTAATCAAAATATTTATTGAACAGCTTAATTAGACCTGCCCGTGACTTCGTCTGTGTACATAAAATCCTAACTAATATAATAAAATAGATACTGCCCGCGGCTTCGCTCGCTGTAATGTAGCATAAGTTAGATTAGTAACAGTACTTTTGTTTTGAATAAATGGTCTTTGTCTTTTTCTGTTCCCATGATAACATGTGTGTGAAATTCCATGATGATCGGTCGAGTAGATAAAGGCGTAATAAACAAACTCATATATACATCCAGACTAATATTATAAATAATAGTGTGCCCTAGGAATAGCAATTTATTGACTTAATCTAGATTAACTCGAGCGAAGACGCAGACAAAATCTATTACAGTATAAATTATTGGCCTCGGTGCCGCAGCGGTAGTGAATGCGACTGCTGTGCTGTCTCCGGTTTGATTCCCGGGTCGACCACGAGTTACTGGGTTTTTCTGTCAAGTAATTCTTAATACTAGCGGTCGGCAAGTAGTCGAAATTCAACTACAATTGATTAAAATTTAAAGTTTGATCGTTATTAAGGTTTTATTGTCTAAAATCACATTTTATTTAGTCACCTACTCCACGTACATAATATGTAACCATAGTTACGAAAAATTCTACGACATCAGCCGAACAATGCCGAAATACTACGAACGCACTTCGAGTGGTCGTGTCAATTTATTGTATATATATATGTATTTTAATGCATAGTTAAAAAATGTTAGGATTCGCCGCTCCTTCTCCAATTAAACTTTAACTGTGCTAAATTTCATACCATCCGCGCAATTTTCGTAAAAAGTGTTACAAAGTTTTTGCTTCACGTATTGATATATAGATAAGTGTACGGTGCACCGCTCGTACAATAACCAACGTCAGCAAACTCGTACGCGGCGCGGTACAACTAACGCGTCAGTAATCAGTTCGCGATCTAACCGTATCGGATAAAGACACGGGCTCCACCAAACTTGCTCCGCGGTGATTGTGTCAAGTTTCGTTCAATATACCATAGTTTACTTAAAACACGTCTTTTATTTGTTGACCTCATTGCACGGCCAACAATAAGACCTGAGGCACTATATTGATTTGCCAAATATTTTGTTTTAGATATAAGCTTATCTAGAGCATTCGTTTTCTACCTGTAATGTTAGGTGTGGGTTTGAGTAAAGAAATACATTAAAGTTTCAAAGAAAATAATATATCTAGATTTTTTTTTTGTTTTATGCCAGTGTAGAGGTCAAAATAAACTGTTTGCTTTCTTTCTTTCTTTCTTATATAAAACCACTGAAGCTTAGTACATGAATTTTGAAAGGTATATTTCCTTCATGACGTAGAAAGACGCACCACCTTATACTTAATTGCTTATTCGAAATTAAGTCTCTATTCGAAATTTTTTTTAACAAAGAAAAGTCTGAAGAAATTATGATTTGGTCATTCAACTAAAAATAAATATAAATGTATGTCAACGTTTCTGTTAATTACATCTTTAATTAAAGATAATAAAATAATAATAATAAATAATAAAATTATTTGTGGAAAATCTTACAGACTAATAACAATAATAGGTTCGAGTACATACATATAAGAAAGTAGACAAAATACATTCTCAGAAAAAAAGTCCTCGACGAGCGAAACAGAAACTTACCTATGAGATTACTAATTTATACGCAAGTTTATCTATTCTGCGTCATAAGGGAAAAAGACGTATCTGGCAAAAAAATATATTATATATAAATATACTGGCAAATGCGTCTTTTTTACCGATACCAAGTATGTAAAAATCTCAATTTCGAAAAGTAATTTAGATACGTCTTTTCCCCTCATGACGAATAATATTTTTTATTTCTGTAAGTCTTTGTTTAATATTACTGTATTACTACCAAATAAATAAATTTTAAATTTAAAGAATCCCCGACACATCATTAATTTGATACCCATACCGAGGGAGATGTGAAAAAAAAAACTGGTCATTTTGTGGTGGCGGCCATCTTAAATTTATCATAGTGTATAGTACTCTACTAGTCAAGCCCTTTCATTTAATACTCATATTGTAGGAGTTGTAGAAAAATATGTAGGTAATCAGCCATTTTGTGGCGGTGGCCATCTTGGACCAATTTTCATCAAACATAACTAAGAACACTACCGACTAATTCACCTTTCAAACAAAAAACAAAATTAAAATCGGTTCATCCGTTCGGGAGCTACGGTGCCACAGACAGACACACACACACACACACAGAGACCCGTCAAAGTTATAACACCTCGTCGTTTATGCGTCGGGGGTTAATAAAACCACTTACAGAAATTTTACTCGTTACTTGTTTCAAATGTGTAGAATACCCATATCCACATTCTAAACTTTATATTGGAATTCCTTATATGTTCATTTTACGTTTGAAAATTCGGTAATACGTCTTTTATATTGAAATAAATGACGTGTTCCAGAGACGCCAATAAGGTCTAAAGGGGTGTGATCCATTATCCACATTCCATCCGTAAAAGGAGAAAAGGGATTGAAACGTTTGTATGGAAAATCCTATTCCATTATCATGTTCTCTTACAATTTACGCATATATAATAATAATAATATTCTACCCCATACACACAACACCAACTAGCCCAAACTAAGCAGAGCTTGTACTATGGGTACTAGACAATGGATAAACATACATATATACTTATATTTTTGTAAATACTTACATATTATACATAGAAACACCCAGACCAAGACAAACATCCATGTTTATGCACACAAACGTTTGACTTGCGGGATTCAAACCCGCGACCTCAGGCGTGGCAGTCGGTTACACTTACCACTACGCCATCGAGACCGACATGCATTTCCCCTCGCCTTCGCTTGTGTCAAAGTAGAAAAGGTTAGGTTAATAACAATTCATCTCTAAATGTAGTTTATCTCTAAAGGTAGGTCGATTTAAGTAGTGGCCTGCCGTTTTTTAAGGCGGGCCGAGACCTCGGCGGGGTCACGATTGCACGTGAAAGTAATTTTCGCGGCCCTGGCTTTTTTGTCTAAAAATCTCTGGTTTGTATTGAGATAACGTTAACTTTTAGCTTTTTGAAAAGAAAACTTCCACACTAGGAATAAATCTTGTCTCTCAAGGAACTTTACAAACATTCAAACACCGGAGACAAAGAACACCCAGAATCAGAACAACTATTTGTGAACAACAACTTTTGTCACTCATGTGTGGGGAACTATGTTCAAACAACAATAAATTTTAAATTAATCGACACACAGTTGTAAATTAAATGTTCTATTGTAGCTTAGCTCAACATCTGTGGATCTAGTACAAAAATGAAAATGGTTATGAGGGGAGTTTTTGAAATAATATACAATAATTTTTTGATTTGCATAATCTTCTGATATTTTTTATTGAGCTTCATATTGTTTTCAAAAATGATGGACATGTTAACACATTTTTTTGTAATGTAGATGGTAGACAGTATTGTTGCCCTTCGAATAAGCCCATTTTTATCTCAATAAGACCAAAACTTTGGGCGATATTATTTTTATTGTACCCACATAGGAAATATTTCGACGAAAAAACAAAATGTCTGCCACATAGCGGGGAAGTGGATTGGGTCCAAGTTAAGTGTATTTGTGTATAAAAATAGTTGTTATATAAGTATTTAGAATATCGCTAGTCCATGACCGGACTTACTGTATATGTATATGTTCGATAGATGGCGTTATACTCAGTTAGTATGAAAATTGCTTGGTTAGTTTTAAGTCAGCGTTATAGAACAAACAAAACTAACTTTTTACTGTTTACTCACTAACTAAACAAGTGAGTTGAATGCCGTTTAAACAATACTTAATAGTACAATCAAGGTCATATATCGATGGCTTAGAGTGAAAACATGCATACCCGAGGTATGCAATTTTAGATTTATTTTATTATATTTCTGGAAAGAAAACCTCTTAATGCACAATCTAGTTTCAAGCAAAATTTGATTCGATACTTGTAGCGTCATCTATGATCTTGAATGCATACCTTGTAACTACTCGCTCGAGTCAGTTTGGTATGATAACCTCGCGACGTTGCATCAAAACTTGTCCAAAAATTCAAAAAACAATATTTTAATTAATAATTTTTAAATATTTGATTAAAACACGTAGAAACACATTTAAATTACATGATAATAAAGGTCTGATTTGGTTTTTGGAACAAAATTTTACAGAGTGCAGTTTTTTGTGCCTCCTCCTCATAGTACCTTTATAAAAAGGAAAAGGCTCACAGCAAGATTTTAAAAGCTATAGAGGCATTAGCTTGCTCAGCGTCGTCAGTAAATTGTATGCGAAAGTGTTAATTGAAAGGATCGTGAAAGTAACTCACGAGAAAATATGGGATGCACAAACGGGATTTCGAAAGGATATGGGAAGTACGGATCAGGTCTTTTCCTTACGGAGCATAGCCGAAAAAGTTTTGGCCAAAGGTCAAAAGGTCTATTGCGTGTTCGCGGATCTGGAAAGGCTTATGATAAAGTGGTGAGGAATTAACTATGGACGGTTTTGTCCATGTATGGAGTGAATAGCAACCTCACACGAGCTCTGAAATCTCTTTATGACGATTGCAGAGCTTGTGTTAGGATAAATGGAACTTACACAGAATGGTTAAGTATCGAAAAAGGTTTTAGACAAGGATGTGTAGCGTCACCCTGGCTGTTTAACCTGGATACATGGACAATTGTTTGAAAGATTTAAAAGATTGTGAATGGGGATTAAGAATGAATGAGTTACTTGTCAAATGTCTACTTTATGCCAACGACCAAGTAATACTTGCGTCATGGCGGAAGAGTCGCAGGCGATGGTAACTATTATGCATGGTGCTCTTGAGAGTAAAGGAATGAAAATGAATGTAAGCAAGACGAAAGTAATGGTATTTGAAAAGGAGGAGTGCATGACGATGTGCAATATTATTATTGATGGAGAACAAGTGGAGTAAGTGAAAGAGTTTGTATATTTGGGTACTTTGTTTACAAGGCACGGTACACATGAAGGAGATATTGAAAGTTGAAAGAAGAACGATTGCTGGCAATAAAGTGAATGGCGCTCTACGCGCTTTTATGAACAGTCGAAATGTATCCGAAAAGGCACGTTTGGCTGTTCACAGAGGACTATTAGTGTCTACACTTATGCATGGAAGTGAAAGTTGGGTATAGCAAAAGAAGCATGAGAGCAGAATAAATGCTGTAGAAATGAGAGAGCTGAGAAATATATGTGGTGTTGCTCTGAAAGATAGAATAAGGAATAATGTGATTAGAGAGAGATGCGGCATAAAAGTGGATATAGTGATGAGAATAGAAAAGGGTATGTTAAGTTGGTTTGGGCATGTAGAAAGAATGGACGAGAAAAGACTGACTAAGAAAGTTTATAAGGCTAATGTGAATGGAACAGTCGCAAGGGGAAGACCTAGGCGAACGTTTATTGATCAGATGGGAGACGTTCTGGATAAAGGCCAGGTTAAGAACACCTTAAACCGGCGAGCGTATATGAGGAATGTTATGAAAGTGAATGAAGCCAGAGAAGTGTGTCAGGATCGTACCAAATGGAAATCCGTAGTCTTTGCCTACCCCTCTGGTAAACAGGCGTGAATCTATGTATGTATATATGAAAAGTTACGTATTTCGCAGTTAAGAGGTTTTCATTATAAGACATCGATATACTTATTAATATGAGCCCGATTGTCGAAAATGAGATGTTAGAAATTAATTTCTGATTCAAACCATTTAGGTCATTGTTATTGTTAAGTCATGATTTTTGATGATTATAAAATGAAAACACACGCGAACGGAGCTGACTGCAATAGCTAGTATCCTAACTAATAATATTATAAATGCGAACGTGAACTTTGTTGTTTGTTACGCTTTCACGCCTTAACCGATCATAATGAAATTTCGCATACATGTTGTCAGCGGAACAGAAAAGGACGTATGGTACGAGTCATCCAAAAAAAAATACCTACTGTTACTAATCTAACGTAACCTACGTTTATGCAAGCGAAGCCGAAGGCAAAATGTAGCAATATTATATGTTTAAATGATTGCATTTATACGCCCTTTAAATAATTTAGGTACCTTTTATACAATTAGTTGATCCCTGACTTACAAAATAATTTTCGGTACAGTGCTTTTATAAAATGGACGTTTATTTTTGTTATATAATTAGTTATTTGTCATTATTAACTCAGCCCAGTCATCGATGCAGCAAATATTTGAATAATATTTTCTGCCAAAATATTTACATAGTTTTAGTTAAGAAATACATGTCTTTCTTAAAGGGACGACGATTTCGGTGAAATGAAATAGTTCTTGAACTATTTCATTTGTACACCTACAAGAACACTTAATAGTACCCCGAAATCACAAAATATGGGTAATTATATATTTACTGGTACCATCTACATTGTACAGCCACCTGTAATAGTGCATGGACTCGAATTAGAATGGATATGAATGAACTAGATGACGTTGTTTTATAAATATTGCAACGCGTAGGTATTCATCGTAGTAAATAGGCAACATTTATAAGAAATTATAATCTCAACTAAAAAGACATTCGAACACAGAAACAGAATAATTTTTGCGTACGAACAGTTAAAAACAAGTTTAATGCACGAGTTAACCTGTACCACCACTACTTCACTCGCACAACCTTCGTTCAACTTGTCACTTATTCACTTACGACGCTGACAGCGCCATCACAGACTTCCACTCGAAACTACTGACTCAAGGAAGTGAGTAACTCTTAAATGAATCAATAGATGGCGCCACCTTGAGATGCCTCGAATAGACACACATGGATAGATGGCGCCACTCGATTCAATAATTATCCGACACGTCCATTCTGACACTGCGCGCGTTCTCGAGCGCAACAAATACAAGATCAGTGCTATTGAAGTCACCTGGACAACACAAGATCTCATATGAGCTATACTACACACTACTTACACTCAAACGTACCTTAGCATGTAGCCTTTAGCTTTCAGAGAAGACTTACTGTTGTGGTAAGTGAAGCGCTGAGCTGCCAGCTCAAGACTCGAAGCGCGTAGCTTCTTAAGCGAAAACCCAGAGCATAAGACACATTAACACAAAATTTACATTTAATAGTAAGTACATCTTTAGGTGCTAACTCCAAAGTACCAATTGCACAATATATTTTTCAATTTAGAAATGCTAGTATTAAAAATATCGATATCAACATCCTGGCTCGCTACGAGTTTTTACGATCGACAAGCTCTAATTAAAAAATGAGTTTTGCCTGTATGTTGTTCTTGGCGAGAGAGTGTACAGCAGATGTGATTTGCGTAGGAATGCAGATGGTACTCGTAGGCCGATTTTGCTCACCAACTCAGGTATGTCAATGGATCGGTTCATCATTTTCCATAAAAAAGAAATATCTGCAATTTTTCTTCGCTCATAGAGACGTCGACGACGAAGAAGATTAAATTTTTTTGCAACGGTAAAAATAATTACATAAAATTTTGCCCGATGTTGAATGCACCTCAGAAATTTCTTTTGTATTCTTTCAAGTCGACTTACATATACATATATCATAGTTCGGATTCCACACCTGAGAGGCATACTCGAGATGACTACGAACCAAACAGCAATATAAAATGTTTAGAGTCTTAATGTTTCTAAAGTCTGATGAAACTCTGAGAAGGAATCCCAGCGTTTTAGAGGCCTTACTTACTAAACTATCTATATGCTTGTCAAATAAAAGCTTAGAATCGAACACCACTCGCAGATCCCTAATGGTGTGGACTCGGATTAAGGAAGTATGGAGTAGCTTATAATCATAGTGAATGGGATTAGGTTTGCGTATAAATGAACACACGTAACACTTAGCGACGTTTAGCTCTAGTTTGTTCAACTGAAAATAGTCTTAAAAGCGCATGAGATCGTCCTGTAATAAAATAGTGTCTGCAGAGGTGGATATTTTTATTTCTTTTTATCATCCGCATATAATAATATTTTAGAGTGTGTGAAGCATGGATTAATATCATTAATAAAAATGTTACACAAAAGAGGCCCTAGTAAAGAGCCTTGAGGAACCCCTGAGGGAATGCGAGTCACTCTGGAAGAGTACCCATTCAGTACTGCAGTTTGACACCTATAGTCAACATAAGACGAGAACCATCTGAAAAGATTGCCGCGAATACCCATCGACAATAGCTTTGACAATAGCGTAGCATGATGTATTCGATCAAAACATTTTCGGTAATCAGTATATATAACGTCAACCTGCGCCTTTTGAGACATAGAATCCGTTAGGTACTCGCTAAAAACAATAAGGTTCGATGTGGTAGACCGACCTTTTATAAAGCCATGCTGATATTCTTTAAAATTGAGTTTAAGCGCAGCGTATACCTGTTTATGAATAATTTTATCAAATATTCTAGCGAGCACGCAGAGCTTTGAGATCAGCCTGTAATTTTCAATGGAACTTTTGGAGCCCTTTTTATGTATTGGCGTTATATATGCTGACTTCCAGACTGCAGGTATTTCACCCCCTTCAATTGAGAGGATTGAGTTGATTAAAAAGGATTGAGAGTGGAACAGTGAGACTTTTCGCGCAACTCCTGATATACATGGGTGGAATATTGTCTGGGCCCACTGATTGACTGTTTAGATCTACCTGCTTAAGGAGCCTGAGGATTTGGTCTTCACATATATCGATAGAGCTAATATCTGAGGTGACACATTCAAAACGCGTATGACGTTCGCGCTCACCTTGGGACGAAGAAGCATTGTTAGTATCTGTCTCTTCAAGAAAATTAGAGCAAAAGTAATCATTAAACATATTATTTGTAATTTCGTTGCCATTACTCGAGTAAGGTTGACCAAAATGTAGTACCGAGGGGTAAGAGTTGGATTGTCTCTTTGACTTCACATAACGCCAAAAAGCTTGCGGGTTGCTACATATATCCTTTTCAATTCTAGCTATGTGGTTATCGAATAGTTGTTTTTCTAAGGTTTTAGCCCGATTTCGCAAAGTAATAAAGGACAGATAGTCAGAAATGTTTTTATATTTTTATACTTAGCGTGAAATTTTGATTTTTCTTTAATAATTTTAACAAGCGAGCTTTTGTACCAGGGTGGAACGACCGAAAAATGACAGACTTGGTCGGTATGAAGGTATTCCGTAGCTTCTCTAATGTGTCATAAAAAAAGGTTAACGCATCTTCCAACGGTCTCGAATACAGTTAATTCTGCCAGTCTATTTGGGTAATTTCTTTATTTATTTTGTCTAATATCTAAAATCGGCAGAATTATACAGGTATTTAATATAGGTACGCATAGGTATATAGGTATATATGTAGGCTACGCAAACGTGTATATTATAGGTTACTCGGGGATTCTTGCAATGTAGCTTTAAAGTAATCCATAAATCTTCGGCAGATGAACTCCAATCCTCGCGGACTTCAACGGCAAGTTCTCGTTTAACAACTATTAATACACCACCACCCATAGCTTGACCTGTCATGGCATAATTATGATCCCATCTCCACACCAAGTATCTGTCATCGAATAATTCGGTCTCAGAAATGCCATCAAAAAGCCATGTTTCACACAAGCAGATTACATCATAATCGTTTATGCATATATTTCTATAGAAAACACCTGTTTTAGTTCGTAGTCATCGAACATTCTGATAATAAATGCTAATAGGCTAAACGTTAGCATTTGAATAACATAAAAATAACAAAGCACATGCAATTCGTATCAAAAAATAAAATTAACTAATGATGGGTACATTTGTATAAGTAAGCAAATAAAGGCCTTAGCAACATACAAATTAGGTGCATAAACTAATGAGCAAGAACAGGCGTCAAAATAAAATATAAATTTACTATTATTTAAATGTATGAGCATAGAAAAGCGAATTGCGATCTTAATGACCTGTAAATAAAGTTCAAACTTAAAAAAGCTAACATGTGCGGACCGATTGACACTCAGCGACAAGAGAACAAAAGGCCGGCGAGCGTTAAATGAATGCAAAAAAATTGTACCTGCGTTTCTCAACGTTAATAGGCCAATGTGTACAGAGAACGTGCCAGTATGTTGCATAGATACATTCACGAAAAAAATTTTTTACGTCTTGCTCTTTTCTTCAGCTCGTAACTTGGTATTGTTTAGGAGTTTTTTATTCTCAAACGTTAAATGGTCGTTAATATAAATCCTGTTCACATTCGAAAGACCTAGTTCGGTAGCTTTAAGACATTTGTACTTTTTAGAGGCCGCCACAAACTTTTCACGTAACTACTATGCACTGAGCATATGATGTTTTTAGTATTCTTCTCGTTACGCATTGGCACTCTGGCAATATAGTTGATTTGGTCTTTCAGAATTGTGCAGTTGATGACGTCACCAAGCTTGGCTATAATATCAAATAAGTTTTCTGAGTTGGACATCGGCAGTCCCTTGATTTCTATATTGTTTATCCTGGACCGCTGCTCACATTCTCGATGCAAGCTCTCTAGCTTGTCAACACGTTCACTTAACAAAGACAAATCCTCCTTTGTCTTCTTCATTTGGGCCATTTCCATTTCCAAAGAAGATACCTTGTTTGTTAAGGTTTCTACGGCATCATAAACAAATTCAATGGAGGACTTAATGTCCGAGAATTCCGCTCTTATAGCCTTGAATTTAGTAAGCTCAGCTTGTATGGCCTTTACGCTATCCATTAATGCTGGTAGTGACTCCATTTGGGTAGACAGAGTCTTTAGTTCACTTAAGATATTCTCCGAATCTGCTGATGAGGCTTTGAGTGATCCAGTGCGCGGACTAGCTGCCACTAATGATTTGCAGCTTGATTTGCTTTTCACTATCTTACACTTCAAAGTTGTTTTGCGGTTCCCAAGCATTCTCCAACCACCTTCAGTTATGCCCGCACAGGGAAATTCGAACTGTCCCGCGCATAAAGAGTAGGTGACTCTATCACGAGCTTCAATTTCACATATTTTACAAGTAAACATTTTGTAGTGAAAACTTTGAGAAACGTTGACAATTGTTAAGTAACGAGCGGCAACACGTAATACACAGGTTGCTGTCTACCGACTTACTACTCCACGTTTTATCTCATCCAAGATGTTTGAGTTCGTCATGGAAGCGCTGAATTATCTGCCAACGGTAATTCTTTGGGATGATTGCTCTACATAAGGTCTTTTTATTAACTTGAAACTTTTTGTAAAGCAAATTATTTTTCATTTCATATGTCGATCTCAGACTGGGCTCTAAGGTATCGTTTTCTGAAGCCTCAATTACTTTGTTAATGCCTGATTCAAGGCGTTGTTCCGCCTGTAAACAATCATCTCTAACCTGAATTACGTTAACTGATGCTGAGCTAACATTAGAAGCGACCGGATACCTACTCAGGAAGTCTACGTGAGGGATCCTTTCACCCGTACGATACTCAACTTCCAAATCGAATCTTTGCATGTATGCCTACCACTTATGCACTCGGGGGATAGATCTTTTTTATGTCGAGACGCCTTAAGACTATTACAGTCTGTTATAACTTTGAATCGCCTACCTAGTATGTAATGTCTAAAGTGTTTAAGAGTTGTAAAGACCGGTAACGTTCCCAGCTCGTAGCTGTGATAACGGCTCTCTACTTCGGACGATCTCTGACTATAATATTCAATAACTCTGAGTTGGCTGTCGAATTTTTGGAAGAGAACTGCTCTATAGCCAAGAGCACTCGCGTTTGTGTGCATTTCGATTTCACGAATTGGATCAAATATAGTGACCAGGGCCTCGGAAGTGAGATGCTTTATTACTGTGTCGCATGCTTTCGTATATTGGGTTTGCCAGACCCATTTGGTATCTTTTTGTGTCAGCTGGTAAAGAGGACCCATTATAGCTGTTGAGAAGTTAGCCACGAACTTCCTGAAGTAACCTGCTAAACCATTGAATTGACACAGTTCTTTTACGTTAGTGGGAATTGGAGACCTGGCTAGAACTTCTACCTTTTTGGGGTTTCGTTTTACTGAATTTTCTGATATAATTAAACCCAAATATTTAACGGAACGTTTTAAGAATTTGCACTTATTCCACTTAAATGAGACCCCAGCACCTGGGAGAGAATCTAAAACCTTTTCTAAATGTGTAAACGCTTCTTCTTTGCACTTAGAGAAGGCTAGAACGTCATCCATATAGACTATAGCGATAACGACTCAACGAGCCTAGTGCCTTATTTATGGCTCTTTGATTGACGGCAGGTGCGTTATAGAGTCTAAAGGGCATCTTTAAATACTCCAATGAACCATCAGGTGTCACAAACCCAGTCTTTTCTACAGAGTTTGACTTCTGAGAAATAGGTATTTGATAAAACCCGGACGCCATATCAAGGGAACTGAATACATAAGATTGCCTTAAGGTATCTATTTGCTCCGAAATTAATGGTAGAGGGTAGTTGTCGCGAACGGTATTGAAGTTTAACTCTCTATAATCGATACACAGGCGATCGAAACCGTCCTTCTTTTTCACCATAATCGCGGGACTAAAGAACGGTGAAGAACTCTCGCGTTATGTTTTTCGAAACCAAATCAGCAATAATATTTTTCATAGCCTCACGTTCAGCTGGAGCTAAGCGATAAAGGTGGCGTTGTACTATTTTATTAAGATCTTTAAGTTTAATTTCAATTTGGTCAGTAGTAACTAGAGATTGAAAATTGCCTTTTACAAAATTATCACTAAACTTAGTTATGAATTTTTGTAAACGAGATAAGTCATTGCCATCGGTTAGATTTGTGTCGATCGGACGGTCCGGATCAAAGGTTGGCACGTATACGTCGCTAGGTTTCATCCGCTTGTGTAGAATGTACGATTTTGGTGTTGTCGTACTCGCTTCAGTGTGACGGAAACTCTCTGCCATACCACGAAAAAGGGACGCCCAGATATCGTATGACATTGCGATTGCAGGATGTGGGTTCGACGCGCTGGAGGTGTTTTGTTCCAATCCCACCGCTGCTGTCGCGGATGAAAACCGATTCCGCCATATTGTGTACGAAATAAAATAAATGACTTAGTGCGCACGTCCAACGCGGTCGAGGTCCCGAAGTCAAGTGACAGCACAAACGGTCGAACAAGTTAACCTGTACCACCACTATTTCACTCGCACAACCTTCGTTCAACTTGTCACTTATTCACTGACGACGCTGACAGCGCCATCACAGATATCCGCTCGAAACTACTGACTCAAGGAAGTAGGTAACTCTTAAATGAATCAATAGATGGCGCCACCTTGAGATGCCTCGAACCACTGATAGATGGCGCCACTCGATTTAATAATTATTCGACGTACATATTGACCTACTCAGTGGTTGCGAGGAGATGACTTCCGCGCGTCACTACTGTATACTTGCGTCTTATTATATGAAACTAAAGCTTCAGCAGTGTCGCAAAATTATGTGGTTAGCCTAAATCTCACAGTAATTGAGTGTAGTGGTTTCACATTGCCTAGTGACTTTAGATGCGACTGCTGTGTATTAATTAATTTATTTATTAGTAGGAGACTCAACTTATTTATTTATTTACTAGTACCTTTTTTCCTATATGTCTTCTTGATAAATGAAATATAGCTTAAATAAATAAAATAAATATACTTTTAAAGTTATCCGTGTATTTTTCCATAGCTGGCGACAAGGAATAATATAAATGCGAATGTGAGTTTGTTCGTTGGTTTGTTATGCTTTCATTCCTTAACTACTTGACTCATCATCATTAAATTTAGCATACACGGTGTCAGGAGTACAAAAAGGATATAGGGTACCTTTAATTCAGGAAAAGGCCTGTTTCCGAGCGATAAAAACTCATTGAATACATCCAGATTTACGCTAGCGAAGGGGTGGGCAAAATCTAGAACACTATACTAATCTATGTCACTTTCATACGAGGGTGCGTTTTTAAGTTCGCGGAATGGAGGGTATGGAAGGTGGTGGGGGTGCTTGTTTAGTCACTAACGTGTTTAACAACTAATAATTAGTATATATACCGAGTATTATCATAATGAGGTCATTAGTCTTTGAACTATCGTCCCTCAAGCAACTCAATCTGGCAGAAATTGTGAAGTATGGAGAAAATCGAGTTCCGCGCCGTTATAAAGTTCCTTACCAAGCAAGGAAAAAATGTTCAAACCATTTTGGAAGAGATGTCATCTGTATACGGGGACTCTTGTCCAGGAAAAACCATGGTATACAAGTGGCACAACCTCTTTAAGCAAGGCAGGGAATCAATTGAAGACGATTCCCGGCCTGGGCGGTCTGTTGAGGTCACCACTCCAGATCTTATCGAAAAAATCGAAAAATTAATATTGGAGGATGCACGTTTGAAGAAAAAACAAATCGCAGAGATGGTTGGAGTATCTGAAACGACCATTTTCAAGGTTCTCCATGATCATCTCGGCATGACAAAAGTCAGTGCAAGATGGGTGCCTAGAATGCTCACACCGCCTCAAAAACAGAAGCGCGTCGAGTGTTCGCGTGCGTTTTTGAGCCAGTGTAATGAAGACAAGGATGGTTTTTTGGAGCGAATTGTTACTGGGGATGAAACTTGGGTTCATCACTATGAACCTGAGTCTAAACAAGATTCCATGCAGTGGCATAAAAAGGGTACACCACCGCCTAAGAAATTCAAGGTGTCGCAATCGGCGGGAAAGCTCATGGCGACAGTTTTTTGGGACACAGAAGGAATTTTGTTGGTTGATTACAAAGAAAAAGGTGTTTCCATAACCGGAGAACACTACGCTTCAATTTTAGAGCAGTTAAAAGAGGCAATCAGAGAAAAAAGAAGAGGAAAATTGACCAAAGGTGTCCTGCTCTTGCACGACAATGCTCCTGTTCACAAGAGTCGAGTTGCGTTGGCTGCTTTGCACAAGGTGGGCTTCGATATCATTGATCACCCACCTTATAGCCCAGACTTGGCTCCCAGCGACTATTATCTCTTTCCAAATCTGAAAAAAGAGCTTCGAGGAAAGAAATTTTCAACCGATGAAGAAGTGAAGGATGCAGTTTCGGCGTATTTTTCAGAGAAAGACAAAACATTTTTTTATGAAGGTATTCATAAGTTAATTCAAAGATCTGAGAAATGTATTAGGGTTTCAGGTGAATATATTGAAAAGGAAAAATAATTTTGTAATATTATTTCATCCCCTTCTATTCCATTCCGCGAACTTAAAAACGCACCCTCGTAGTAGTGGATGTAGAAAATAGAATCTGTTATTAATAACTGTTTTTGTATTAAGCATTTGATAAATAACTAGCACATATATAGGTTTATAAACACACAATATATAGGTACATAACATCAATATGTATTGCACCAGATGTATCATGTCGTCCTTATTTTAAGGAACTTAAAATTCTTCCCTTGGCCTGTCTTTATATAATTGTGGTATTTGTGTAATGTCCTGGAGATAATGTGTTAAGAGAGAAATTAAAGAGGTCTTTGCACTATAAATCTTGTTTAATTACGTTTCTACAATATAGAGTACAAAGGACAACGTGACAAGGCGGTGTAATGTCAGCGACTGGCGAGCGCCATGCAGTTCGAATATTCTCAACCTAAAAATGCAACGTTAGCACACTGCGTCGCCAAACCGCTACATCAAACCCCCCTTTTTTAAATTTTACACATAAATTAAACTTAAAATTAACTTACAAAATTATTGAACCCAGTACCCTTACAATCAAACAGCCTATACTTCGTTTACATTTCAATAAGTTATCATGTCGTATCAGCATAATTGGTACGTGCCTGCGTCATTGCTAATTCCTCATCGCGTCATTCCTCTCCCCCCGGACCTCTGTAGTGTACAGACGTGTTTTAATAGCACCCCAGTGTCAATTTTAATTAAAATAAAATATTATTTATTGCAATAAATATTGTGCAAGTACTGAGCAAGCAGAAACATTAAGTGGTTTATCGTAAAAAGTTTATGTTCAAGTAAAAAGTGTTCTACATACAGAGGGTCAAGTTACGCTGGCCGCAAGAAAAATTGTATGAAATCGTCGATCGGCGACCAGTTTAGAGACCCCTGGGCAAGGAACTCAAGCGCAACCTCTATACAATTTATGATCGCCTAGTACTTCAAGCCGAGTAAATCGTCTGTACAACATGCCTCTCCGACGTTCTCCCCCCACTGCCTCACCCGCCATTGGGGCCACCGGATCCACCCGTTCTACGCCCACCGCTCATGCATCTCAAACATGCGAATCGGACACATCCGAAAGAAGTGGTAATTAAAATGTTAGCATAAGGCAAGAAGCGCAGACGTGATGACGATGACCTTGAAGAACTTAAATGTCTAATTTCGTCATTATCAGCCAAATTCGATCAAAAGTTCCTGGAATTGAAGCAAAACAACGAAGAACTAAAGGAAAGTCTTCAATTTATCTCTGACAAATATGATACCTTGCTGAAGACACTTCATAATATGCAAGGAGCTAGAGCAGAAGACAAAAAGACTATCCAGACACTAGAAGAGAAAATGGAAGCCCTCGAGCGGAAAAGCAGATCCGCCAGCCTAGAGATACGCAATATACCTATTTCTTTACGAGAGGGAAACACATTTGAATCGAAAGAAGACACCAGTTTGATTGTAAAAAGTTTATCTAAGGCTATTGGGATAGATTTACACGACGGAGACATTAAAGATGTTTATAGGACTGCGACACGGAAAGAAGGCTGTAAACCTATTGTAGTGGAGTTGAATAGCGGCCTAAAAAAAGAAAAAATATTACAAGAAGTAAAGAATTTTAACAAAAACAAGATAAACAATGACAAGCTGAATACCGGACACCTCAACGTACCTG
This sequence comes from Catocala nupta, assembly GCA_963675205.1. Taxonomy (NCBI): domain Eukaryota; kingdom Metazoa; phylum Arthropoda; class Insecta; order Lepidoptera; family Erebidae; genus Catocala; species Catocala nupta. The sequence continues at coordinate 6,975,919 of OY776101.1, read as the reverse complement.
GGCCTGTCAAACCAGTATTCATTTCGGAGTCGTTAACACCTAACGCTCAAAAACTGTACTACGCAGCCCGACAGCTAGCGCGAGAGAAAGGATACTCCTACTGCTGGACTTCTCGAGGCCTAATCTATCTACGCAAAGCTGAAGGTGAGCCTCAAATCCGAATTGGCAATGAAGCATGTCTGAAACTCATAACAAAACAGTGACTATCTTATATAGGTTGTTATAGATTCGTTTCTGTGTCCCTTGAAATAATATTTGTAATCAACTTCAACTCAGTGACAATTTTTAGTAGGAAAACACACTTTCCCACCAAACAACTATTCAATTTTCGAAACGCATGTTTTATGCACTTATTACTTTTATCTTTAAGTCATGAATATAAAACCTATATCTACAATTACAAAATAATACACACATTTCTTAAACCTAATGTACATAACACACCACTACTTACCTTTATACTAACACACTCACACAAATACCCCTACACATACCCTAACCCAATAACTTCGCGACCTATAACATTTTTATATCCCAATGGCTAATAAGCATGATAATATTATCAATCAACTAGACCAATATACAATAGCCCATTCATCTGTTTGTGATATTGATGATTGTAAAAATTTTGTCAAAAACTCAAAAAATTCGCTTAATGTAATTCACCAAAATATACGAAGCATATCACGTAATACGCCTAGTCTACTTACACTTTTAGCAAGGTCACAGATAGATTGGGACCTTATTGTTCTAACTGAATGCTGGTTAACACGCACTCATCACATCCCCTCACTTGAAGGCTATAATTCCTGTAAAACTAGCAATAATATAACCCAAAATGAAGGTGTTGTCGTCTTTTACAAAAACACAAACAATGCCTCAGTAGAAGAACCCGCTGTTTTAGACTGTAATATCCTTGCCATGAAAATTAACAGCAAAGCGATTATTTTAGCGGTCTACAGACCGGCAGGGTACAAAAATTTAAACAACTTTATATCGTCACTGGATGCTTACATAAAAAAACTATCTAACTTCTCCAATATTATTCTAGTAGGTGATCTCAATATCGATATTGCGGAGCATACTACTGACTCATATTCACTTTCATACCTAAATCTATTAGCCTCACATGCTATGCTACCTGCCCATACTATACCAACCCATGGCAAAACCTGCTTGGACCACATATTTTTAAAAACAAGACTCCCAGCTGCATGCTATGTAGCTGAAACATCTGTTACAGACCATGATGCCGTAATACTTACCTTAGAACTTAATTACTCACTAAACACATCACATAAAATTATCAAAACACTCGACTATGAGAAACTGGACAACGATATGACTAGCATAGATCTTTCTCCAATTTTCGAAAGTACAGACGTAGACTTGGCGGTATCACTTTTTATAAATACACTTAATGACAAAATATTAGCAAATACCAAAACTATTAGACTACCAAACCGCAAAAGAATCTTTAAGCCGTGGATGACCTCAGGGCTTCTGAGGTGCATGAGGAATCGCGACAAACTACATCAAAAGGCTAAGAAATACCCCAATAATAATGATATTATTCTTACATATAAACGGTACAGAAATTTCTGCAATGGACTAATAAAAAACATTAAGACTCAACACGACAAAAATAAACTTGCAGCTGCTACAAAAACTGGTAATAAAACCTTATGGTATGCTGTGAAAGACATGACACATACAAAAATAAATAAAAAATGAAGCCTTACAATTAATTAATACATTAGACCCATCTACTACCGCTAATCAAGTAAATTCATATTTTGTGAATATAGGTAGAGCTATTGCAAACAGTCTAGGTAGTCACACAAATAGCCCTCCGACACTTCCAACAAAATCGTACCCCCACTCACTGGTTCTTCTTCCTGCAGACGAAGATGATATCGGAAGTTTGATTACTGGTCTGAAAACTGATTGCGCCGTCGGCTGCGATATAATACCAACTGTATTTATAAAAAGATACAAGCAAACTCTAATTCCAGCGATCAACTTTATCTGTAATTTAGCTATAACAACCGGTAGATTCCCTAGTGCATGGAAGTTAGCGGAAGTACATCCAATTTATAAAAGTGGTGACGGAGCCCGTGTTAACAATTATAGACCAATTTCTATACTGCCAGCGTTCTCGAAGATCCTTGAGAAGATTATGAACAGGTCTTTGGTAGGATACCTTGAAGTCAATAAGCTTCTTTCTTCTTCCCAATTTGGGTTTCGATCGAGATTGTCTACTAGTGATGCTATTCATGAACTGACTGAGTTTGTCACAAATAATTTAGATGTAAACAAAAAAGTAATTGTTGTCTTTATGGACTTAGCTAAGGCATTTGACACGGTCTCCGTCCCACTTCTGATTAAAAAACTGGAATACTTAGGAGTCAGAGAAAGCCAACTAGGGTTGTTTTCTGATTACCTTACTAATCGCCATCAACGAGTCAAGATAGCAGAATATGTTAGCAATGACCTTCCAATAGGTCATGGTGTACCGCAGGGAAGCATCCTCGGTCCTACTCTATTTCTAGCATATATTAATGAGCTTTGCGACTTAAAATTGCCTAACGGAAGAATAATTAGTTTTGCAGATGACACCGCGCTTTTATTTGAAGCAGACACTTGGCAACAAGCATACAATCACGCACAAACGGGATTTAATATGGTTATGTCGTGGTTGTATAAAAATAGACTCGCCCTTAACGTTGACAAGACCAAATACATATGTTTTTCTGTAAAAATCCCGCTCATCCTATAGTAGATCTAAAAATCATAGCACATAATAGCTCGTGTCCCTCCAGTACCAGTTCCTGCCTATGTCCAGCTCTACAAAATGTTACTACAATAAAATATCTAGGTGTTATTTTAGACAGAGCGCTGAATTATAACGCACATGTTGATCTTCTTGTAGCGAGAACAAAAAAGTTTATTTATCTGTTTAAGAACCTTCGACATGTTGCGGACAAAAAAGTTATAAATATGGTATACCTAAGTCTCTGTCAATCAGTTACCTCAAAGACAACCTTATTAAAATTAGAAAGGGCCCAAAGAGCGGTCTTAAAAGTCAGCAATTTTCTACCATTTATGCATCCTACAAAATTAGTATATGAACTCACCGAAATGCTAACTGTTCGACAACTCTACATCCAACATACGGTTCTCAGGCAACATTCGTTACTTCCATACAATCCCTCACTACATGCTACTAAACGACGCAAACATGCAGTTTGCCCCACGACTCGCACAAACACAACCTTCTCACATCACCAATTCAATTTTCTTGGAGCGTACCTTTACAACAAATTAAACAAAATCCTAAAAATCTACAATTTAACCAAAAATCCATATAAAGTGACTCTATACAGTTGGCTGAAAAAACAAAGTTATGACGAGACGGAGCAATTCATCATCGTCCCTCGCTAACTATAACCACAAGTAAATGTGTATATAGGTATGTGTTAGTACCACACCATACATATGTTACAATATACATCACTTATACCTACTTATACACACACAAAACACACACCCACCCACACCCACACACACACACACACACGTACACACACGCACACACTTCTCACAAAGAACACATACCTCATTTTGTTATGTACTCTTACTTTTGCATTCATACTTAATGACAGTCTTTCAAAATGTTATATACTTTATGCATGTTTTTAATGTATAATTTGAATTGTATATCTAGTGTATTTTAGTGTATAATTTTAATTATATATTCCGAGGTGAGGGCCTGGTGATCCGTCACACAGGGTTTCCCTAGTATGGACACCAGCCTCTCACAAAGGATCATAAAGTTCCTATATCTAATGTATATAGATGTGTAAGAAACATCTTTGTGAAGAGAGAAATAAATAAAATAAATAAATTAATAAATTACTAAATGTTACAGAATGATTTTACACATACCAATAACATATATATATTTCCTATAATAATTTTGTTACACTGACATTTCAAGTATATACCTTTTGAATAACAGGATAAAAAACTAGGTACACTTTACTTATACTGTCTCTAATTAGTCTTAAATCTATATCTACCTTCTTTATATTTTAGGTAATGTACATTTTATTGCAATTTGCAAAAAATATCATATTCTAATGTACATTTTATTCTAAAAACCTTACGGGTTGCCTAATCACTCGGCCACTGCGTGTGGTTTTACTTACAGGCAGTAGCGTTTTTATGTTACCTATCTGTTCACCAGCAGTATTTATATTGTCGCTATCGTACAGGTTGTCGCTACTGCTGTCGTTAATTAAATATGCTGTAACCATTAGGGTTTACTTTAAGAGAAATGTAGATATAATTGAAAAGTACAATGAGAGAAGGTATAACAAATACACTTTTATTGCGTTAGATTACAAGTAACACAATCTTTACAATATAAAATATAAACAGGGCGTGGTTCGCTAAAGGCTTGCTTCGTGGTCCTTGTAGTCAGGAACACTTAACTGAAGGTGTGGAGCCGGGCCGGAAGAAACGAAGTCCAGGACGCGATCGGGCTTATATATCGCTACCGCCGGGCAGGAGGGGAAGGGGGGGCGCCAGCCACCACTCCGACTCGCAGGCAGCCGTCAAGGCACGCGCGGTCCGCGTGACAATGCAAGTTTCAAGTTTCAACCTATAATCTATCGTAATAATTGATTGACGTTGTCCTTTTTTTTTTGTTTTAAACGTCTTGTTATTTCAATTAATGACTTCGTACGGGCCACTTTATGTCCCTATCTTCAGAACCCGAGTAGATAGGGTTTCGGGAGGAGAACTACGAGTCTCCCCCTTTGGATCAGGGTAATGCGGGATCAGTAAGCCCACTGCGCCTCGAAAGACGTGTTCTATCGACCGCGCTGATTAGAGTGCGCAGTGCCTGACAATGGTGTTGGACTCGCAGGGGTATGTGGTTAACCGCTGAGGACGACATGTTAGTTGCTCGGCAAGCACGTGGCGTTCGAGCGTCGGACTCATGCGCGACTAGTGCGAATCAGTCGGTCGCGCGAGGCACGGAGTTGTCTTTAGCGAAGAGGCGGCGTGGTTGCTGCCACAACGCATCTCGGGCGCTTGCCTGCTCAGCAAGTAAGAGGCATAGCTGGAGTGACTCGGGCCACACCCGGTATGTAGGCCTATTTGGGTAGACGTATGGATGTACTTCGGGCAGTGAGCGTGCCTTATACAGCTCCGGTACCATACTGTATATATGGGACGCGGCTTGTCTGTCGGCTTCAGCGAGGTATTCGTTAGCAACTCCCAGAGTTGCGAGTGGTGAGCGGCTTTATTGATCCGGTACCTATCTGGAGAATAGGTAGTGTCACTTGGGCTTGCTTACGAGAACCGGATCTCTGAGATTAGGGTGGAGAGTCGAGATTTGGGGACATGACCTGTCTATAACTGGTCCCGGAACGTGCTCTTGGGCACTGGAAGGTACAGCGGCTCCCACTATTATAACCTAACGGTTGGTGTAGGGGAAAGCTATATCATAAACTGGACTAGTCGTAGAGAGAGGGGGCCACTATATGATGGAGTCAATGGCATTTGTACCATATCATTTCTTATGAATACATGTGTACAATTCTGTAAATCTTTATGCACGAAAACTTTTCTCAAATCGCTACTTGCTCTTGAATGAGACCGCACCCTATCTATAATATGCCTTAGCTTGCTGATACATGTTGGCAAATGCTCTTTTTGTTGACATCGGTGTCGCAAAAGAAATCTTTATGTCCTAACACTACTTCTGCTGAACTGACATTCTGGTCACTTTTACAGGCTGCCCGAAGTGCCAATAATACTGTTGGTAATTCATCAACCCATGACCTATTATCTAATAAACGAGCCTTTAATGCTACTTTCAAGGAACGGTGCATCCGTTCCACCTTGCCATTCGAGCATGGGTGATATGCACAAGTTTTTTTTAATATCTAGTAAATTCATCAAGCAAGTGAATGTTTTACTTTTGAACTGTGTTCCCTGATCGATAGTTAGCGTGCTGGGACAACCAAACCTGCAAATCCAGCCATCGTAGATTGCCTTAGCTACGCTGTGATATCTGTCACTGGTATTACGTCTGGCCAACTAGTAAATCTGTCTACCATAGTTACGCAATATCGGTAGCCCTCCGTTGTTGTCGGTAACGGTCCTGTAATATCAACATGTATGTGCTGAAAGCGTTGTGTTACCGGAAAGGGAACTGTCCACTTTGTATGTGGGTTTTGGCTTGGAATGTACAGTCACTGAGAATAATAATTATATATTAATTTAGAAGCATTAACCAGTAGGAATTAGAAAAAAACAAAGTTTTGAGTCCAGGTGTTCCTAATTAGTTTGTTGTGGTGGTTTATATAAAGATATTTGAAATGAAAAATCATTGCTTTTATGTAATTTTTTTTATTATTCTGATTCATATATGTTATTAAAATGTTATCTAGGAACTGGGCTGGTGGATTTAAATTGTTTTGATATCTTGCCCCACTCAAAAACCAAATAATTGTCATTATATGGGCGCAGCAACCTACTGTCCGTCGACCGTAGGACCGTCGTTAATTGTTTTTATGTATGAATTCTGTCTACGCTAAGCCAATAATGGACAGTTCCTTTTGCCTAATTGACCTCGCCCATGTGGCTACATCGTAGTTCATTTCTGGCCAATATTATAATACCGCCTAGGTACCATTTTACCTGAAGTTCTGATTACCGGATGTCCTAAATTATGTACTAAATCCAAAGCGAATCTGCGCAAATTAAATAGTAAATAAGGTTTAACTATGTCGCCTACAACATTACAATAAACTGGTTTGTTACACAATGGTGAATAATTATTTTTAAAATAGCCTTACCTGTTGTTTGTTTTAACAACTTATCTGTTTTCTGTGCCCGAGTGACTTTGTCGTAATCCATGCACGTTTGACCCGCAATTGACTCTATTGTTCTCGACAACGCGTCAGCCACCGCATTCTCGCTACCACTCACTGTATATCGCTTGTGGATTCGCTGATATTCAATAATTGCCTTGTCCTTCTCGGTGTTTCGCAGTCAGTGCCTATTTTAGAAAAAGCGTATGTTAGTGCCTTATGATCAGTAAATATGGTTATCTCGTGGCCTTCAATAATATTTTCAAAATGAATGATTGCTAAATAAATGGCCAAAAGTTCAGGGTCTAGGGTTTCATGTACTATATTTTTGTTGTGTGTCAGACAGTTTTTTAGGGAAATAGCCTAACAGTTCCAATCGTTATCAATTCTCTGTTGCAATACTACGCCTACATACATATTGGATGCGTCACACATTAGTGACAACGCTCCCCTTCTATCTGGATGTGCTAACCTTACGGCGTTTTGCAACCCCGTTTTGCATTTCTCGAAAGGCTCTGTAGGCTTTATACCCCACTCAATTTTACTTTTATCCCTTTTTATAACTCCGTTTAGAAATTTATTAAGTTCCGTTTGACTCTCCGCGGCCTGCTTCATAAGTAATCTATAAAAGTTAACCATACCGAGGAATCTCCTAAACTGTTCTACTGTTTCCGGTTTCGAATAATATAGAACATTATCGACTTTGTTCTTTAATGGTTTGATTCAGGGAATCATCATCCCTGTTCATTAACTTCATACCCCAAAAATTCTACATTTCTTTGCCCAAAACTACATTTAGCTAGGTTAATTGTTATACCAAATTTCTCTAATCTTTTGAAAACCAATTCTGTGTCCCGATTACTGATGACGTCAAAGCTTGCTATCATGACGTCATCAATGTAACAGAACAAACAGGATTTTCTCGCCCGTTCTCGCTTTTTAAATACTCTATACCCTGTAATACTGCATTTTTAATAAACCTTTGAAAGGTCTGTGCTGCATTACGCAGCCCAAAGGTCATTCGTGGAAATTCGTACAGGCCGTATGGAGTAATAATGGCAGTTTTCTCTATGTCCTGTGGGGCTATACAAATATTATGATATGCTCTATTTTAATATCTAATCGGTAAAAACTATTTTTCTGCTAATCCGTATGTAAAATCCTGAAGCGGCGGGATCGGTTAGCGGTCCGGCTTCGTGACCGCGTTGAGTGCTCGATAGTCCCCGCATGACCTAATGTGTCCGTCCTTTTTTGGCACGACGTGAAGCGGGCTGGCTCAAGGACTCTTCGACTGCCTGCATATTCCTAGTTCCTGCATTAATCTGAATTCATTTTGAACTAATTTATACCTGTGTGGTGGCAATGGCCTTGCACGCGTGAAAACAGGCGGGCCCATAGGTTCAATATGATGGTAAGTGTTATGGCTCTTTATATGAAATTGGCTTCGTTATCTCTGGAAATTCCTCTAACCAATCTCTGTCTATCATTCTGTATACTGGAAATAGAAAGGCCATTCGATTATATTTACTTACTTACTCAAATTAGTTAGTCCGTCAATCAATCGTTTATTACACAAATCTACTAATAATTTATGTACTTTTAAAAAATGTGCTCCATTAATAGGTTGTTTTACGTTTCATATAATGAACGACCATCTAAAATTCCTACATAAACCTAAATTAACTTCTAAAGTCTTTATACCGTAAGTTCTAATTTCAGTGTTATTTGCTGCGAACAGTTTATATGTACGTACATTGTTTTTCGATTTTAGACATTTTCACTTTACTCACAGGTACCACCAACACGTTTGCTCCCGTATCCACGTGATATAGGATTCCGCTTCTATAGTCTCTCATACACAAGCGATGATTGCCTGCGGCACAGTCATCCACCGCTGCTGACTGCACCGCGTTTAGTTTATCGAGTTTTCTTTGCGTTGTCTCTTATCCCAGTTGCACGGTGGCTGGCATGCCAGTGCGCTTTCCTTGTAACGATAGTGATGTCTGCACAACCAATCCGGGCTGCTTGGCGTACGTCTTGACGACGACCTGTATCTGGATCCCTGTCGACTTGAATTTGTTCGCTGCCACCCGAAATTATTTCTGAACGTCCGTCCTCGTCGTATTTATTTTACCTCACCTCAAAATTGTGCCATTTCAAGAGATATCGCTTGAAGCTGATTGATCAGTTCTGTATTTATATAATTTGTGGAAGGCGCAGGGTTTGCCGTGATGGGCGCTATCTCGTTGTTGCCCAAGTTTTCTACAATTTTGTCTGCTATGGCTGCCAAATCGTCTAATTTCGTATCTCCGCTCACCGTTAAAACCGCTGGTACTGCCGACTACCAAGTTGGTTTAACTATAATTTCCTTAGAGGTTCACCTGTGACGTCACAATTTTTCGCCAATTCCGTCATTCTCCTCAATAGCTGGGACGGCTTTTGCTTTCCTAGGTCCATATCATTCACATAAGTGAAAAAAGAAAGCCGAAGAAAGCGCCGAGAAACAATTTCAACGATTGTGTTGAAATTGTTTCTCGGCGCTTTCTTCGTAGACTGCTAGTAACCTTTTCTTTATTGCATCATATCTACCGCTTTCTGGTGGAGACTCAACAATATCTAGCACTTGGTGCAATGCTTCACGTCCCAATTTTGCCACCACCATGTCGAACTTGACCCTTTGCTTCTGGTGTGCCATAATTGATTCAAACTGGGCGAACCATATTTTCGGTAAGGTCGTCCAAAATTCAGGTACTCTCATCTGTACCATGATCATTGAAAAGTCTAAGACTCCTGTACTCACTGCCGCACTAGCCATTCCTTGAGGATTCATTGTGACGCACTACGCACTACGCGATTTGCCACACGGTTTAAGCACCCTGCCACGTTTCGACTTGAGTCGCTTACTACACAAAATTACGAAAATCACGTCGGAGTCACCACTATATAGGTAATGTGTTAAGAGAGAAATTAAAGAGTTCTGTGCATTATAAATCTTAGCGACTGGCGCCAGGCAGTTCGAATGTTCTCGACCTAAAAATGCAACGTTAGCACACTGCGTCGCCAAGCCACTACAATATATATTAAAAGTTGGAAAATTTATTAAACAACACCCTCAATTATTTAAACGGGCAAAATATGTCTCGAAGTGACAACATACAGAATCCAGGTAGGCTTGTACTAAACATGATGCCGAAAAGCAGTCGTCTGCAAAATAACTCATACGCCATGTGTATAAAAATATATAATAAAATCCCTAATAATATAAAAATATTACTACTAAATAAATTTATTACAAAATTACATTGGTGGCTCCTGCAGAGCAATGTCTACTGAAGATTTCTTGGAAAATAAGTAGTTATCCGAATAATGAATAAAACATAAACCCAATAAAATTGGTTCGTAATTGACCTATAACACAAATTTCAATTATGAATCAAATTAGATTTATAACTGAAATTTGAAATGTAATATGTTTGTGTTAATGATATGGCTTGTAATAGTTTGCCACTCTGTTACATTTGCATGCCATTTGAAATAGTTAAATGGGCTTGCAAGTACAGGTAACATGGGATGTTATGTTAGAAGTATACAATTAGGTAACACTGTACTTAGCCTTGCGGCTTACAAATATAAAACTAAAGAAACTTAGCATTTGAAATAGTTAATAAATTGTGTTAAAAATTTTTACTAGATAAAATGTAATACATAACATTTTATCTAGTAAAAATTTTCAACAGTGTAATAGAATTTTTGCAGCAAAATTTGTTTTAGTTTTTACATTTTGTTCTTCAAGAAGTGACTTAGGCAAGTAATTATAGATTCTGGGCGCCATACAAAATATACTTTTGTTTAAATACACCGTTGTTTTAGACGGAATACTTATTTTTAAATAATGTCTTCTGCTTTTGAATTTTTCAAAGATACATATATAAATTATTAACAGTTAACAGTTTACAAAATATATACACATGGTAGAATAAGAATGTTTAGCATAATACAAAATAAAAATATATAACATTATATAAACATCTTCTTCTCCCTAGCCTTTATTATTCCCAAGTCACTTAGGGTCGGCTTTTCTAGTCTAACCGTATTTGACTGGATATCAGTTTTTACACAGAGCGGCTGCCACCTTACCTCTGCAACCCGATAATAGATAACGATACAGGCTAGACCAGTGTCAGGATTTTATAGGGCACTGACTTTCCAATAACGACTGCCGTAGATGTTCATGGCAGCCGGGACCGACCGCTTAACGTGCTCTCCGAGGCACGGAGCAGGCGATAATTGTCAATCAATACGCACATTATTTCGAAATGTCATATATATGTAACATCCGAATGTCAGAGGTGCGTGACGGGGTTCGAACCCGAGACCCACTGCATTGCAGTCTGTTGGTCTCCCCACTGAGCTATCGCTGCTATATACTATACATTATTGAAATTAAACTACTATATACGGATTTTATCGCGTTGTTTATTTATCACGGTCTTACAAAATTTTGAAAATATTACACTACTACTACTATTGAATTTATTTTACTAATTTATAAGCTAATAAAATTATTTAAACTATTAAATCTATTTATTTTTGGTTTACACTTTCCCCGACGTTTCGGGTGCTTTTCAGCAGCCATGGTCACGGGGAGACTAAGATGGTAGTTGTCTCAATGTTCCAGTGTAGTTATTTCAAAGTACCCGAACATAATTTAATTATTGGTGTTTCTATTTACGCAGAATGAGCTCAAAGTATCATGAAGTCTAGCTGTGGTTTGGGTTTGACTATTTGAAGTACTGGATCCCAAGCTGGTGGTACATTCCAACCATCTTCTCTATTGAAATTGGGATGTTTTTTGATTTCAATAGCCTCGCGAAGCATCCTTGGCAGGAATCGGTGTTCTTTAGCGAGAATCTGTGGTTTGTCAAATCTCAGGTAGTGGTTGGTCCCCTGTTGTACATGTTCACACACAGCAGACTTCAACGAGCGTTTGTGTTTTACGTCAGCTATGTGTTCTTTTATGCGGGTGCCTATGCTTCTCTTGGTTTGACCAATGTATGAGAGTCCGCAGTCACAATCTATTTTATAGACCCCTGCATCTTGTAAAGGTAATTGGCACTTGACGGATGGTAAAAATTGACTTATCTTCGTTGGCGGCTTGAAGTATGTGTTGATTGAAGCTCGCTTCAAGATGTAGCCAATCTTGTCAGTGACACCCCTTACATAAGGCAGTATAGCAGGCTGGCGCTCGACTGTGGCTGGTTTTTCTCGGGATCTGTGACAACGGCGCGGCTCTTGGAGCTTGTTGTCTTGCAGTACTTGCTTGACATGTTGAAGCTCGGCGTCCAGGTGTTTCTTGTCACAGACCCCGTGGGCTCTCTGAAACAAAGACATTCCCACGGTAGCTAACTGTTTAGGATGGTGGTGAAATTCACCGTTCAAGTACCTATTTGTATGGGTCTTTTTCCTATACACGGGATAAAATCCGTATATAGTAGTTTAATTTCAATGAATAACATTCGCGTAAACAGAAGACAATATTATACTATACATTATATAAACATAACATAACATATACATATATAAAACATATTTAACATTTAACAGTTTCCAAAATACATACACATGGTAGAGTAAGAATGTTTAGCATAATGAGAAAGGGTCGACAACTATCTGTTGGTTTAATTTTATAGATAACTCTTACACATTTCTTTTGGGCTATTAATGCGTGCTGTACTTCTGCTGAATTCCCGTGAATGATACCGTAACGTTTGATAAGAACTGCGTATCCATGATAGGCGGTTAATAGTCTAGGTGTAGATGCTCTTTTTCCCGGTATATAAAGAGCATACAAGTACTGGTTTATTTTTGTACATAAACTTTCAATGTGTTTATTCTAGTTGAGACCATCATCAATATTTATACCTGAACAATTTCGTAGATGGAACCTATGTAATATTTATGCCGTCGTAATGTATATCTTATTTATCTAGTTTATACACTCTATTTATAAAAATCATAATTTTAGTCTTTTGAATGTTTATTTAAGGTTATTTATATTTTGCCAGCTAATGCTCCTGTTCAAAGTATTATTAATATTATGTTCTGCCGTTAGCTTGTTGTTGCCTATAAACAGAATAGTGCTATCATTCGCAAATAGTATCTATTCATGACCTATTTATTACTTTGGGAAAGTCGTTAATATAGATTATGAATAGTAGTGGTCCCAATACGCTTCCTTGCGAAACGCCGTATGTAACGTTTCGCTGGTCAGAATAGTAATTCACAATCTTTTTATTAATGAAGCATAACCTAGAGACTTGAGTAAAATGTTTTCTAACTAGTGTTACGACTTTATTAGATTGAGTACCTTTCCTCTACACTGTAGGCACCCAATTTATTTAGCAGCGTGTGATGATCGACATAATCGAAAGCTTTGGGTACATCCATATATAAAGCGGAGGCCTCATTTTTAATATCTATTTCCATCATGACAGATCAAAGAAATTTAAAAATCGCTGTATTTATATCTTTGTTGTTTCAAAATCCTATCTGTTCATCAACCAGTAAGTGTTCTATTACAAAATAATTAGACAAACAATTATGAATCACTTTCTCAAACATTTTGGATATGACCGGAACTAAAGCTACAGGTCTGCAACAAGACATGTCATGATAATTATCCTTTTTAAAAAGTGGTTTTATCATTGTTATTTTAAGGTTGGTTGAAAATACGCCATGAATAATGGCTTTTATATGGCTCAGTTCAAAAGATAATTTGATGGCAATATGCCTTGTAATTAATATTAACATCACGTAACAGATATCGTCATAGCCAGTACTTTGTTCGTAATGTTTAGATTTATGATTATTTTGTATAAATCGCTAGGCATTGATCGAGGCATGAAAAGTGAATTTAAGCTACTACTGTTATAATTTTGTGAGAAATTTGGGTATAGCTTGGTTACCTGATTAATATAGTAATTATTAAATGAATTAGCTAACTGTGTGGGATCATTGATAACATTACCATTTACAATGACATGCTGAATGTAGTTTAAGGACATTAAATTTGTTGTTGTTTATGACACACCAAGTGCCTTTACATTAATTGTTAACTTGATCTTAACCTATTTATGAAATTGCTTTTTTAGACTTTCTGTGTTAACGATGCGATTTAGTCTCTATTTTAGTAATATAACTTATCTTGTTCTGTAAAGTGCGGCTCTTCCGGTATTGCCACAAAAGTCTTCTTTTCCTTTTACAGCTAAATTTTATTCTTTTATTGATCCACTTGGGTTTAGTTATTGTGGCAACTTCTATAATCTCTACGGGAAAGCTTATGAAGTAACAAAGTCTAAATAAGTTATAAAAATTGTGAAGGAAATATTTATAACATTTATTAATATACCTACCCTATTTATAGCAAATAAAGCCTTCTTATTTTTATTGATATATAAACCTCTTGATTATTTGTAAATTATAGCCCTCTAACCTTAAACTTAGCTACGTCTGGTGGATTAAGCCTAAGAAAATGATCTTGTTACCACGAAAAATACGAGATATCTTAGAAGTGTTATCGTTTATTTCAATCCATAAAGTTTAGTATTACTGAACATAAACTGACTTTAGTTAATAGCTGTTTTTATTACAGAATTTATGGACTATAATGGGTTTTGGTAGCACTCATATGTTTATGTGAGTAAGCGTGTCTATATTTGTTCGCCGTATGAAACTAGCTATCTGTACCTAACTAATTTGTGGTACTGGCATGGCATGGCTAACCTAAAATGGTATGTACCAAAAAAGATTTTTAGAAAAACATATTTTACAATTACCCTGTATAATTTTTAAATGACACATCAAAAGTTATAGGTAATTTTTAATAGGACACTTATACATACATACAACAACACGACTATAGAAGTGGCAAAGTGGATTAAGCGTTCGTCTCGTGACTTTTTGTCGTTGTGAGTTTGATCCTTACACGAGATCAAAAAATGTGGATCCCACAAACGTTTGTTCTGCTTCTGAATGTTGAATGTTGCGGTTAGTTAAATATTTCTAAAGTCCCTACGACTTTAACTTAAAAAGATGAAGATAAGGCATGGTATGAAATTTAAGTGTGTGTGCTTGTTTACATAATATTGTCTTCTGTTTACGCGAATGTTATTCATTGCTTGTCCTTACGTACTCATCTCAGAAAGTACTGCACCGTTTTTTATTCGGTACTGCCTAGTAGACAGTCTGAGTCATGATGATGATTTTAGTATACATAGTTTATGAACGCACGAATCATCCGATCTATGGTGATTAGTTTTCGCGCTGTGGTCTAAATTCGACCAAAAAGGGACAAAATTTTAATTCACAAAAAAAATATACCACATGTTTTTTATTGTTGACTCTAACAGACATCCATAGCTACCAAACAAACGCATTTCTCACATTATTTTTATTAAATATCTTCTATGTGCAGACATAGGCCAATTACAATAATATTATACTAGAATTTGCCTGTGGTTTCGCTCCCGTAAATGTATTATAGGTATACTAAAAGTACTTTTCTTGGAATGAAAGGTACCCTATGTCCTTTTCTGTATCTCATAAAACGTGTAGGCGAAATTTCGTGGTGATCAATCGAGAAGTTAAGGTAAAAGAGAAACTCACATGAATTTATAACATTAAGTTAGGATGTACATACATACATATGTATAGTACCTATCCTTGTTTAACTTTTATTTAAATATTCGCTTGACATTCATGCTTTCTAGTGCATATATCCATTATAAGCACACAAAAACCCTTTAGAGTTGAGAAAGCCGAAAGTTAGGCACTGGCACTTAATAAAGAAACAAAGAATACGAAAGTATTTGGGTTTTTTGAAATCGTTTTGATATCTATTCTGGTCATCAATGGTTTCCAAACTACATCTCCCTTATTCTGATATATCTAACCTGCTACGATTTGAAGCCAAATTAAATAACCGTAATATGGCTTATTGGATATTAAGCTACTTTAGCGGGTAGAATTTCGGTCGTCACTGTTGGGACTAAATTCAGTTATTCAATAAAACATGTATAATATCCGTAACAGTTTCCATTTGGTTAAACGTTGGCTGAGAAATAACAATAATCACAAAGACTGACAAGATTAAGCTCTATAATATGCTATAACTACTGCTAAACGATAATAATATTCTATAATAATAATAATAATATTCTACCACATACACACAACATCATCTAGCCCAAACTAAGCAGAGCTTGTACTATGGGTACTAGACAATGGATAAACATACATATATACTTCTTTTTTTTTGTAAATACATACATATTATTATACATAGAAACACCCAGACCAAGACAAACATCCATGTTCATGCACACAAATATTTGACTTGTGCGGGAATCGAACCCGCGACCTCAGGCGTGGCAGTCGGTTACACTAACCACTACGCCATCGAGGCCGACAAATACAACCTAACTTCCTAATTTGTTTGTTCTTGTTTGTTTTTTGTTACGCTTTCACGCTTTAACTACTCAACCGATTATCATGGAATTTCGCATACACATTGAAGTGGGAATAAAAATGAACATAGAATACCTTTCATCTGGAAAAAGTGCTGATGCCGAGGGTTGGAAAATGGACATAACCTACGCTTATGCCAGCGAAGACGCGAGCAATTAAAGCAAAAATTACATATGCAGGAGGTAAGATAGGATAGGGACAGAATTCAACGTCTACGTTTCAATGGTTACGCAATAAGCACACTTGGGACTTGCAATATTCTTGTCTTCATTCATAACAAGACATTTCTTTTTTTTTATTCGTACCTAACTTTAATTGCATAAACAAAGCAACAATTATAATTTACAACTTAACTAAAATTAACAAACCTAACCACTTAAAAATAAAACATGAAAAGTTACAAAATATGGGACTATAAATTTAATATAAAGAAAAGAAATGGCTGGTTTAGTCAGCGTCGTAAAATTCCTCAGTATCGCTTTCGACCTGGAAAGTGCCCAGAAGACTGGCAGCATTGCCACGTTGAATGGCAATGCTGATTCTTTGAGTCAAGAAAAGTCCAGCCTTCTGGTCACGCGAAGCGTCGATTAGCCGCTTAGATATATTTCTAAAAATCGCACGAGCGTCCGGACTCCATGAACCTAGCGTCTCCACCCCAAACGGCTCAAAAACGTAATTATCAGTTAAATTACTGTATTTGCGCCATTTCTTTATTTACAGGCATTTCTGAACAAGAATATTTGTATTTTCATAGAATTGCAAAATGTGTCATCTAATAAACCTGAAGAAAAAGTTGTCAAGGTAATAAATATAATAGAAAACTTCTTAGTAGCAGCTTTGAGTCTGTGACTGTGATCGGTAGAGCGTGATATGTATAATATAATTCGTAAATATAGCAATGATTTTATTTTGTGTATGATATATATATATTTTAGAAGCGATAACCTAGAGGGAAACCAGTGGACTGTCACACAGAGGTCTTGATTTAGTTTTTAAGGCACCCTTCTTTGACTTATTAAAGTTATGTGCGTTTTAAGTAGGTTAATTATCACTTGCTTTAACGGTGAAGGAGTTCGGCATACTGGTTTCGTTTTTTGCGTGCGTGCGTGCGTGCGTACGTGGGTGCGTGCGTGCGTGGATGAGTGCGTGCGTGCGTGCGGGCGTGCGTGTGTGTGTGTCTGTGAACGAGTATTATCCAACTGTTAATTCCCCAACAGGAGTTCCTCGGTATTACGGAAGGTAAGTATGTGAAGGAAATCCTTTAGTGTAAGTTTAGGTTGAAATTTAGTTTTAGTGTATTTTTAGTTTTTTATTTAAATTGTTATAAAGTTTAGTACTTGCCACGTAGTAGTGTCTTTTTGCGAATGAGGTTTTATGTGAAACTTGAGTAAAGATTTTGTTTTAATCTGCCAACTGGCTCTGAAAGAGGGTGAGATGAGTGCTTACGCAGGATGGATATAAGAACATAAAGCTGTCGAACTGTTAGCATATTCGATTCCGCATATAGCTGCTTCATAGGATATCTAAGCAGCCGTGAGAAAATAACTTTAAGTCCCCTAGCCGGCGGGTAGTGCATCAAGCATTTTTTCCTGGGTATCAAAAAAAAAAAAAAGGTTAGATTGGGTTAGATTTTCTGTTTGGTTATTGTAGGAACACCATGGTAGGATTAAGGTCATAGCACACATATCAACTCGGAAACTGATCCTCACCGTATCAACTCGAGCCGTGCAGTATTCTTTGTATGAAACTCCCTTTTTTTTTTCTTTTTTTGCGTGGGGAAATGCGCCTGATGCATACCCTCTCGCCACAAGGGGAGGCGAGAGGGTTATGTCCGGCTCTCCCGTACTTCGGGCTTACGGACCAAAACCCCACGATGTGCACGTTCGCTGCCTTGCATATTGGATGGGCCGCTGGCAAAATTACTACCTCAGCGACCCACCCAGCAGTCTACACCTCCTCGGCGACGCCCCGGCACTACATAGGGCGTCAGACCGACTCAATGGCTGGCGGACGGAAGATCCCCGTTCTCCCGCCCGCGGCCTTCATTATGGCAGCATTATTATGGCTGCGCCACCCGGTTCGCCGGCGACGGCTCGGATCCGCAAGGATACTTTCTTCACGGATCCGCTCCGCCGCCGCCTTCTGCGAGATGACGTCCTCGCAGAAGGACGCGACCGCTGCCCATTTCCTCTCGCTGTCGGCCATGGCTTTGATCACGGCCGGCAGCGAGAGATCCTCACCCACAATCTCAATGAGTTCACGGCGCTGCACCGCCCAAGCAGGACATTGCTCGAGCGTGTGCTGCGCCGTGTCCTCCTCACAATCGCAGTGGTGGCAGATGGGACTCGGTTCCCTCCTAGCGACCATGTGCAGGTATTTGCCAAAGCAACCGTGCCCTGACAACACCTGCACTAGCCGGAAGGAAAGAGTCCCATGCTGCCGCCCTGCCCACCGCTCCAATACCGGCTGGAGGGCCCCAACGGTTCTGAAACCGGCCAAGGGCACCTCCAGCCGCGCCTGCCACTTTAAAATCATGTCCTGATGGGCTCGATTGCGCGCGTACTCAATCACTGTCGGGAGGGGACGACAACCCGTCTCCTCCCACACCGCCTCACTCATTGCAAACACTTCGGCGAGCACTTCAGCCTCCAAATCCCACAGGGGTGTTCCGGCCAACGCACAAGCTGCGTCGGCCGACACCGTGCGGTATCCGCGTATTACCCTGACCACTATGACTCTCTGCGGCCTCCGCAAGAGAGTCCTGCACTGAGCGGTCAGGGAGTCCACCCACACCGGTGCGCCGTAAAGCGCCATCGACCGGATAACCCCCGTGTAGAGTCGCCGGCAACCAGCACTGGGCCCACCTAAATTTGGCAATAGCCGCCCAAGGGCGGACGCAGTGCCGGGAAGCTTCGGGGCGAGCTGTCTGAAATGCTCGTCGAAGTGCCACCTTCCGTCCAGCACCAAGCGCAGATATTTCATGTTGGCCTGGACGGGAACGCGCGTCGAGCCCACCATTAACGAGGCGCCGCGGGGTGGACTGCGACGAGGCCCATGAAAGACCAGGGCCTCCGTCTTGTTAATAGCCACCCGTAAACCCAGCGCCTCGATACGCCCGACCACCTGGGAAACCCCCACGGTAGCCAAACGGGCCGCCTCCTCGAAGGTACCCCCACGGGCTGTGACGAGGGTGTCGTCAGCGTAGCTGATGACGCTCAGCCCGGGGGGTAGGGCAGCACGTAGGACCCAGTCGTACCCCATGTCCTGTATGAAACTCCCTACTGCAACGCACACTAATCGGAATCGTGACGTACATAATCGCCTCGCCTCGGGACAAGCTTGCAGTCCTCGCGCTTACGGCTCGTCGTCCCCGCACTTACGTCACTCTGTGCACTATTGTTACCGAAAGTGCTGTCATTCACAAGATAACTAACAGTCGAGTTACGCGCGTATTTTATTGAATTTGTAGGTTAGATTACAAACAAAAAATAACGATGAAAAGGGATCATTGAAGAAGTGAGAATATATACATATTAATACGATTTAAATGAGCGCGGTGTAAACACAACGTCGCCTAGCCGTAGCCGTGTCGGCGTACCGGAGCTGTTGATCCACTTTGTTTACGTTAGGTTGACGCCTGTTTGACGGCGAGGCGAAAGGCGGACGAGCCAGCCATCACTCCGTCGCGCATCGCCCCCGGAGAGATATTATGCGTCAATGCATTTCCACACGTAAAAAATAAGGTTAGATTGGTGACAGTACTTCTTTCTAGGTACAAGACGTTACCCCATGTCTTTTTCTGTTTCCCTGACTAACGTGTATACAAAATATCATGATGATCGGTTGACTATAGTCTGTTTCAAATACGAAGTTTCATTTGACAGATAATCGCTGGGCAGCAAAAGTGAAGACACCGTTTCAACCGACACAGCAAAAAATCGATTACCGATTAACTTTATAAACAAACTGTAATCATGGCTTAAGAATCGATACAGAAATGATAAAATAGAAAAATAAAAAGGAGGAGTCAAACTAAGTTAAACATATCGAAAGAATAGTTACATCAATGTTATTCATAATATTTTATTTTAATTTTATTATTCACAAAATTGTAAATCATACACATTTTTTTTTTAATTTTAATTTATTTAACTATAAGTCCAATATCCCTTCAAATCCATGTATTGATAAAAAAAATATATTAAGGGGTTGCTGAATGGGATTTAATGTACGTTACAACCTAAAAACAATTAATAACGAATACAGTTTTACAAAAGTATTTCTCGGACAATTGTTTTTAGCTCGAGCTAGATCGATTTTATCCGATTCATATTGTCGCGTCACTATGACTGAAAGTAATTTTTTTACTTACCATAGTGCGTAACCATGGTATTGTAGTGAAATGTTATTTTATTTTGATGTTTAAATTATCTAAGACCGATATCAATGGAAATTAATAGTTGATTATGTTTGTGAAACAATGATGTCATGTTTTGTATAGATTCTAATTATTTTTATATAGTCTTTAGTACCACAAGTAATCATTGTTTATTTTAGCAAATTATATGAAATATGCGGAGTTACGTGCTATGAAGTGTCAAAAGGGACTTCGTAGTTGAAACAAACTAAAGTTAAGACGTGAAAATGTATAAAACAGAAAAATACACATTCGCATTTATAATATTAGTAAGTAAGTTAAGATTTGTAAAGATGTTTGGGAACTTGTTATTATATCACATATAAGCTGCTTCACGGATTTGGATGAATATTGGCACATAGATTGATCATATAAGAGTGCGTGTGACTATGATTGTAAAGATTATTACTTAATTACACGTAAATCAATCCACGGCTTTATATGAAACTAAGCATTTATGTAGATTAGATAATCCTGGATTAATGTATAATGTTTCTTTTATCCTAATAATTTAACATAAGTGTTACATTTTGAACTAAAAGATTAAATTATTTTCATAATATAAATTGCTTTTAATAATATAAATGCTGAGATTCGTATGTCGTTACACAATTACACGTAAACTTTTATACGCGTGAACTCATGAACGGAATATTGTCTTCTGTTTACGTGAATGTTATTCATTGAAATTAAACTACTATATACGGATTTTATCGCGTTGTTTATTTATCACCGTATTACAAAATTTTGAAAATATTACACTACTACTACTATTGATTTTATTTTACTAATTTATAAGCTAATGAAATTATTTAAACTATTACACTATTAAATCTATTTATTTTTGGTTTACACTTTCCCCGACGTTTCGGTTGCTTTTCAGCAGCCATGGTCACGGGGAGACTAAGATGGTAGTTGTCTCAATGTTCCAGTGTAGTTATTTCAAAGTACCCGAACATAATTAATTCATGGGTGTTTCTATTTACGCAGAATGAGCTCAAAGTATCATGAAGTCTAGCTGTGGTTTGTTTCTTCTTAGGTTTGACTATTTGAAGAACTGGATTTAGATGAAATTTGGCTGGCACATAGATTGATTATATCCTAAATTAATATTATATTCTAATATAAAAATCTTGTGTCACGGTGTTTGTGGTTGCACTACTCCGAAATGGCTCGACCGATTTCTATGATTTTTTTATGTTTTTTAAAGTATATTTCATACCGCTAAGAAATGATTTATATGGCAACAACGTTTGGCGGGTCAGCTAGTATTCTAATATTATAAATATAAAAGATTGTTGTTTACTTGTCTTTTCCAAAATTACGCGTAAATCAATGAACGGATTTGCATGCAACTATAAAAAATAAACTACATCCTGGTTTAGAACACAGTATATTATTTTTATCCCAGTATGTCTCCCTGCGTAATAAACTTGATTGAAGCCGCAAGAAGAAGTACTAACTTCTTTAGGTTTCTAATAAATCAAATTGAATTGAAATTAAACAAGTATAGTATCAAAGAAATTCTATAATAAACATTATATTAAACGTCAGATTTTAGTTCATAATGTAAACTGAATATGATTATATGCAGTATCAGATTGACAGTTTGTTTATTTTTCTGGTATTACTAATTTCTGCTCGCGACTTCATTTACGTGGAATAAAGATCAACGGCATTTATGTTTTGGAAGATTTTGGTACACAATATAATTTTGAATATAAACCTTGCATATAAACTGTCCCATTGCTGGGCATGGGTGTCTTTTCTGTAGGTAGACGGTAAGGCCGTAGGTTACCACGCTAGCTCAGTGCGGGTTGACAAACTTAACTTCTATGGTTGATTTTAAAAACACAACTTTTGGATTAATTCCTTCGTCGCGAGAGAAAACAAACATTCAAACAACGGACACAAAGAACACCCAGACTCGGCATAACCATTTGTGGATCACACAAAGTTTTGTCCTGTGTGAGGTTTGAACTCACAACATTCGGCGCGGCGGCAGTAGCGAGGCCTTCACTTAAATCAAGACGCCATCTGTGCAGTCTTTACATATATGCGGGAAGAACATGGAGAACTCTTAAACATGCAAGTTTCCTTGCGGTGTTTTGCTTCACCGTTAAACGATAATTAGCTGATTAATACAATAAGGGATCGAACTCGACACCTCTACATGGCAGTTCAACGGTCTCCTGCTGGCTTGTTGACAACACTACCTTGAAAGCCTAGCCTCAATATCATACGTCATCGGCGACAATAATAGCACCTAATTCACTTCTCCAATAAAATAATTGACTCGTAAAAAGCTACTTAAAGTCCAATACATTCTGTTCATCTTCTTAATTAAATAGACAGCTACTTTATTGGTTTCATATAGGGTAGTCATTCATTGATTAGACTCCATAAATAATTATATACTATTATTATCAAATTATTAGAAAATGACTTAGCTACTCACAGCTGTGCCCCGCAGTTTCTCTCACTGCGACCCGTAATACCGCAGTCATATCAGGAGTTTCACCTCAGAATGATATATAATAAGTTGTAAACTCGTATACACCTTAATTTTGGTGTTCTAAAAGTTGTCTCAAAAGTCTCATAAAATCTCGTGTACGCGCCGTCAGTTATTCAAGGTCAACGGTCACAAAAATCAGTTATTCGCGATTATTTCGGATTCTATAGCTCCAATGATGTTAACATTTATAATAAAATTGTAGAGCATACAATAAGCAAAAAAATTTGTTTCAACATATTTTTTATACGTCAAACAGTTTTTAAGGTAGAGGGCGAAGAGTACTAATCGCTCAGTCATATTGACTGTAATGCAAGGTCTACCGTGAATCTCAGTGAATAATACCTTGTATAAAGTTATTAAATTATTGAAATATCATTAAGAATAAACAATTTGTATTATTTATTAGTTAATACATTATATTTAATAACATTTTGCATATTATATGTTTTATTTGTATTTAATAATACCTACCCACTTTGTGTAATTAAAACTCATTAGATGAAATACCTATTATTACCTATTTAAGATATACAATCTTAAATTTATATTAATTTATTGAAAGTAGATTTTAAGTAAAAATAAAACGAGTAAATAAATTGTAATTTTACCTTTATTCGGTATATATGTATATATTTCTTACAATTAATTATTTTAGGGACCAAAAGATTTAATTTTCTTCTTCTTCTTTATCGTCGTCATCTTCATGGGCATGTAAAAATGTCTGTTTCATTGTCATCATCTTCGTTGTCCTGAATCGTTGTTGCCCGGCCTTACAGAATTTCCGTGTTAAAAGCACTCAAACTGAAACAGCATTGAGGCAAGTTTGTCCATTCAATAGCCACAAGCTAAAGTGCATTGCAACTCCGATTTTTTGCACCCACAGCGTACACCACATCCATTCTTACAATTACAAAATAGTGTATTAAGTAATTACTTAATACACTATTGAGGAATTCCTCAAGAGCTAGTGGTAATACAAAGCAACCAACCCCACTGCTGAGGTTCTAAATCATGCTATAACCATTTTTGAACCTGGTAATAAACACGATTTATATGCTGATGGGCTGCTGCACTTGTCGGTGGAAGATTGGACTGGATAGGTTTATGAAGCTTTGTAGATTTTATGAACTGAATATATCGAAGATGATCGATATTGTCCTTAGCTTTAGGAGCATTATATATCGCTAGTAAGATGCGAATCCATTTTCGTATATTATAGAGGTCTTTCGAGTTACTACCTTAATAAAAAAAGTATTGAAAACGATACATTTTAAAGGCATAATACTAAATTATTTTTCTATTTAAATCTACTTTCATAAATTTAAGATATACAATAAGTATTTTATCTAATAAGTTTTTAATTACACGAAGTAGGTATTACATACATACATAGATTCACGCCTGTTTCCCAGACGGGTAGGCAGAGACTACGAATTTCCATTTGCTACGATCCTGACACACTTCTCTGGCTTCATTCACTTTCATCACATTCCTCATACACGCTCGCCGGTTTAAGGTGCTCTTAACCTGGCCTTTGTCCAGAACGTCTCCGATCTGATCGAAAAACGTTCGTTAGAAAGTAGGTATTATTAAATAAAAATATAAGAATTGTTAAGTAATCATTACTTAACAATAAATTATATATTTTAATAATTTAATAACTTTATACAAGGTATTATTCACTGAGATTTACGGTTGACCTTGCATTACAGTCAGTATGACTGAGCGCTGTAGGCTCTTCTCAAAAACGGTTGGACGTATAAACATTTTTTTAGATAAAATTTGTTGCAAATTGTATGCTCTACAATTTTATAATAAATGTTAACATCATGGGAGCTGTAGAAACCGAGATAATCACGGAAAACTGATTTTTGTGACCATTGACCTTGACGCAGACACGAGATTTTATGAGACTTTTGAGACAACTTTTAGAATACTAAAATGAAGGTGTATACGAGTTTACAGCTTAATATCTCTCATTCCGAGGTTGGCCCCTTTTTCTGCTTATTTAACTTGACTATTATAAGGGTCCTTGGGTATGTTAGATATAACATACCTTCTTGAATAAAACCTAACTAATAATATAAATGCGGATGTTAGTCTTTTTGCTTGTTTATTTGTTACGCTTTCACGCTTTAATTACTCTACCAATCATCATGAGGTTTTGCGTTGTTATATACATTCATATTTTTGACGTCCTCGATGGCGTAGTGGTTAGTGTAACCGACTGCCACGCCTGAGGTCGCGTTTCTATGTATAATATGTATGTATTTACGAAACAAAAGTATATGTATGTTTATCCATTGTCTAGTACCCATAGTACAAGCTCTGCTTAGTTTGGGCTAGATGGTGTTGTGTGTTTGTGATAGAATATTATTATGTTTCTCTTATCACAGGTACTTTTTAAGATGTTATATTATAAAATACCTGGCCCTTTGGGAGGCTTAAACGGAGACATGGGTCCAACGTGAAGAGGCCTTTTGAGAGTTTTAATCAAAGGTGAGATGGAACACCTACAGTGGCACTAGCCGCAGCAGGCGTAGGACTATTGCTACGTATGGATTCTAATATATGAGCTATAGGTATGGGTGTTTGGTGGACTGGTATATTGCTATCTATGGATGTAAAACGGCGTCGGCCCTGAATACTCTAATAGTATCAATGCAATGGGCAGACGGTGACTCGGCAAATCACTAGATGGGCCCCCATAATAGCGACTATAGGCATATAAGCCAGCAGCAGAAGGCAACACCGGTGCGAGTGGCTAGGGATGTCGAGCGGTATGGCGCCGGTTTCACCACACCGGGTCTCGTGATAACGGAGACCCGGAGCGGGATTCCCCGTAGTTATGCCCTTGAAAATGACACTTCCACCCCCAAGCATTTAGCTCTAGCGGCCTTCCTCTGACCGGCCGACCAACGCAAGCCAGAAGTAAGAGTCCTACGGGCGCTCTTTAAGTTCCACCTCAGCCAACCAGTAACGGCCAAGCTGCGGACGAGGTCCGATGAGGACCGACTCTCTGAGGCATTCAAGACCTCAATGTCGCCACTCACATTCAGCCCGCCACAAGCTGCCCTGCGGTTTGTGCGTTTTTATTTAACCTGGTGATACATTTTTGTTTATATCACAAGGCGAAGGTGATAGTTTAAAAGCTAGTGTACTGTGCCCTCCGATATCGTGTTAGTCTCATGATGAGATAACGACTGTTCCAGATGGGTATATATTATTATCATATTTTGCCGCATAGTAACGGGCGAACCTATTATCCTTTACCGAGCGCACATTATTGTGTTAGGAAATTCTCAGAAACGGCATAAGGCCAAACTTAACGATGTTACTGTAATTTACCTAACAAAATAACCCAATACCTAATTGAGTAACCGTAAATTATATAATAATAATAACAGCCCTGTATTAAAGTGTCCCACTGCTGGGCACGGGCCTTTTCTCAGTGTGAGACGGGTTAGGTTATAGTCCACCACGCTGGCCCAGTGCGGGTTGGCAGACTTCACATTTCTTAGAGAACATTATGTAGAACTCTTAGACACTCTTTAAGATAGTAGATCCGAGCTGGTTTCAGCATCAATGGGCCGGATCGACCGGGGTAGTACTACCCTCTCACAGAATACCGGCGTGAAGTAACGGTACCCGTACTGTTAATGTTATTAAACTACTGTCTACGGATTTCAACGAGTTTTTTTTTAACAAAAACACAATAGAGATTATGGTTAGAATGTACCACCAGCTACGGAACCAGTGAATCAGTTAGTAATCCTAAGAAGAAGCAAAACACAGCAAAACTTTAAGATACTTTGAGCTCAGTCTGCGTAAATAGGAATATCAATAATTAAATTATTTTTGAGTATTTACTTTGAAATAACTACACTTCAAGACAATGAAACAACCACCACCTCAGTGTCCGTATGACTATAGCTGTTGGAAAGCAATTTCGATTGCTTAACATCGATTTGCGTCGAAGAAAGTGTAAATTTAATTTATAATAGTTTAAAGTTACAGTTGTTTAAAAGTAGTGATTTTTAAAATAAACCGGGTAACGAAATCGTGAACAGTAGTTTATTTTTTAATTGTATCCTTTTTAGCGATGTGTTATCTACTTATCGCAGTATAAATAAGAATTTTTATATTTCTATATAGTCGAGATTGTGTATCTTTTTTATTAGATGGTAAATATAAATATAGAAACTAAAGCCAAATTGTAAATTTTAGAAAATTGTTTGTTTGTGAACCGCTTCAAAAGTATCTACTGCTCATATTTAAATGAAACTTGGCACAAAGATCGCTATTTTTCGACTCAACATGTAATATTATATGAATTGTCAAAATCAATTCACGTACATGGGTTTGTGAAGTGATGTTAACTAACATATGAGTAGAAATTATTGTGGTCCTTTATATAAAATACTGCTTGCAACTACCTTGTATATTGTGCTCACTGTCATCACATAGGTATCTTTTATACCTATGATGACGCAGTGAGTTAATGCTGCCACACACAGGACCACTTATGCCTGCAATCGGTGGTCATCGCGAGTCAGACGGTTGTAGCTTACCACAAGTACTTAATATAATGCTAGGTACCGGGTCTACCTAGCGATAAACATTCGCATTTATAATAAATACCTATTGATTGCCCGTGACCACGATCGATGCAAGTTGATTGAAACGTCGGGCAATCAATAGGTATTTATTACCTTTTAAATACTTTATCGCGAGTAAGATCCGTTACCTAGCACCATATTAAGTATGTGTACGATATACTGTTAAGTACTAACCTAAACTACATTTACACGAGCGAAGCTGCGGGTAGAATTTAGTTATAGCCAAATAAATGCAAAACTTTATGCACAACTTGTGGCGACTAATGTGAGTACGTTTGTATGAACTAAACGATGGCCTCATTTTTTCTTAAAGAACGTTATAAACTTTGAACTTACTAATCAACAACATTCATAAGTGACACTTCAAGCCAGAATGAAATTTATATTTAGATTTGAGCATTTCTTTTTTCAGGGCTGGAACGCTATTTGCAGCCAAAAACGGTAAAACTTTTTCGTTATATGATTTATGTACGTACCTATACATATATTCATCATCTCACTGTGGCAACGCCCTTTCCCAAAGTTGTATTACACCAACACTAGCCCAGCCAAGGTTTTAGGTCCCATATAATACATACATGTATGTATCTATATATAAATATATATATATATCTTATGCCGCGGCCGTGCTGCCAGCTCCAATGTCTGTAAAAAAACTTGAAAAACATAAATTTACAGGAAAAAGAAAATTGCCTGTCTCGGGAAAAGAACTTGAGGGGTCATGGATAGCAGCCATCACTACAACTACACTATTAACACCTTCGGCGCAAGTGTATCATTTTTGCACACACTTGTTTATATAATGTGTATAAAAAATGATACACCGTGCCCATTGCGTTCAAGGCATTGTGTATCACTAACGCACACGATTTTTATAAAAACACTACTAAAAGCTAAAATATGATGTATATCACAAATGATACACATGGCCCTGGAGATATAAGAACACACAAAAGTATTTGGTAGGTCAGTGTATCATTTTTGATACACACACTGGAAAAGCTGAAAAAAAGAAGGGAAAGGAAGAGGGAAGTTTAACACACATTAATACAACAAATCAAACCATGTAAACAACAAAAAAATAACAAGAAATGTGTGATTTTGGAAATCATACTTGGCGCCGAACGTGTTAAAGCAGTCTTTTCCAAGTTGGTTTTAAACAGCTATCGGAATCGAAGTATCATCAATATGCATTTTATTCGTTCCTATATTAAATTTGAATGATAAATATTCTTTCTAGTGCCTCATTTACACGTACAAAAAAAGAAACCGACAAATACTTTCATCTGTCTGTGTACGACAAAAATACAAACACCAGGTTTTACTGTAAGGCCGGGCGCCTAATAGGTAGAGGGATGGCAATAGATTAATAAAAAATATATATATACCTTACTTTTATGACATTAAAGTTGGAATTCTAATAAAGCTGCTTAGGTGGCCGAGCAAGTAGCTTTGTTTTAACGTCCGCCGCAATCAGAGGCGTGTTATAAGTTTTAAGTGTGTAACAGTTTGTGGCATCGTAGCTCCCAAACGGATGAAACGGTTTTGATAAAGATTCTTTGTTTGAAATGTGATTTGGTCGAAAGTATCTGATTGATTCGAACTTTTTCCAGACGTTATTGCAAACCTATTGGGCCTGGACGCCGTGACACCACTACGACTCAATAGATAGACTTGAGCTAATGCTTTAGTATCCCCTGGAATTTGCAGAAGATTTAACTCTTAACAGCTCCATTATTAGACTTTGATCACTGATAAGGTATTTAAAATGTCTTATTTGAATTTTGGTAGTTACTTCTGTAATTTCAACCTTAATATTCACCTGAAATTTGATTGCTACGTCTTGTCAATAAGCCTCTGAGTCTAAGCCGGCCGTTACCAACTCGACCACTGATACGAATGACAGATAAATGTGAAATGTCTTTCAGCTGTATTGATATGTACGCTAGTTATAAATCTTGTTATTTTCCTTGAATTTTCCTTCGCGTCAACAGTTGGAACAAGAAAATACAGTTATCCATTATAATATATATAATATAAATTCGTTTGTATTTCTACGAAAAATCTTTTAGTAGATTTGTTTGAACGCAGGAACAGCGATAGCCTAGTAGGAGATCATTGAACTGGCCTGCAGAGGTCTGGAGTTTTATCCAACGGCTTATAATTCTGACCTTTCTTATAATTTTCGTCGCTTATATAACATTATTTTAAAGACTACAATACGACCGAATCAATACTCATGTATATCACATAATCCACATAAACCTTTGGACAACCACACTTTTCTTTATTCTACGTTTCTATAATCCACACCGTAATGCCCACATACGCACATGCACATACGCACATATACACAAGCCCCGCGCGCCCGCACACACACACACACACACACGCACACACACACACACACACACACACACACACGCACACACACATACACACACATACACACACACACACTTTGTTAATACCATTATTTAATTTTGTAATAAAAATCTACAATACATACCTAGTTACTATGTGAGTCAAATTATCCAAGTAAAGATATCGACACAACTCCTATTAAGCCTAAACTAAATGTATGGCTGAGAACTGTCTCTTAAGGCACAGGTTTCTTACCTAGTTTAAGAGGCAGGGTGCTTTATGTATTTTGTTGATAAGGTTTGCTCTGTAATACAACATACCTATTACCATTATGATATACCTAATATTAAGAACCAATTTATGTAACAACCAGTGTTATTGTTTTGAAAATAAATTTTATTATTATTATTTGGCATTCAAATTCATATTTTAGTGTTGCATGATTTCTAAAATTGAATAGCAAAATAGGCAGCAGGATTTATGAACATACATACATAGACGTTAAAGAGTTTTCTGAAGTAAGATACACCACATACGGCGGCCCGTATGTGTTCCATATCACTTTAGAAAAACTCTCAAAGGGC
Organism: Catocala nupta; assembly: GCA_963675205.1. Classification (NCBI taxonomy): domain Eukaryota; kingdom Metazoa; phylum Arthropoda; class Insecta; order Lepidoptera; family Erebidae; genus Catocala; species Catocala nupta. The sequence continues at coordinate 6,945,008 of OY776101.1, read as the reverse complement.
CTCTTCGCGTTGGAGCCATGTCTTCATGTAACCCTCCCAAAGGGCCGGGTATTTGTCTAATTTAATACATATATTAGAATAATAATTGTGATAAGAGAAACATAATTATAATACATTTTATTCCACGTAGAGGACACGTGCCCGAATACAAGGCGCGTATCTATGACATCTCGAAGTTATATGCGTATTAAATAGTTAATTATGCATGAAAACATCGTGAGGCAACCTACTCCTCTGAGAGTGTTCCATAATGTTCTCGAAGAAATGTGAAGTCTGCCACCCCGCACTGGACCAGCTTGGTGGGCTATGTCCTAACCAATCTCACACTGAAGCGGCCAGAGTCCAGTGGAAGAGTTTAATAGAGGGCTCATATTATTATTATTTAATTTCATAATTCATTTCTGCCGTAAGCCATATAAAAGATGGCTCATGGTTTCTTTTAAAGCGTTTCATAGAAAACGGCAGATGTATTCCTAGTACGATCAGTTAGAACAACGTTATATTTAATTGAAAGTGTGTACGTGGGCAGGCGTTGATAGACACATCGCGTTGGTAGCTAATTGACATGTCAAGTAGAGTAATGTTTTGTTTGAAGTTTTTGTGTTGAACAGTTTTAGTAATTCTATATTGGATATCAACTAGTCTGTGTTATTGTCTCGGTAGCGTAGTGGTAACGACTACTGTGCTTGAGGTTTAAGTCGAAGTTTGATTGAGACTTTCTGGAAAAATATTCTCAATAGCCGCATGAAGTCTGGATCTCTATCTGATAGATGGCAGTAGACTTACTCCGTGTTGCATGTGATCTGAAACCAGCGCTAGCCCTTAATCAGGATAAAATGAGATTATTTTGAGCTTGCGCTTCACTTAAATTCTGCTTGGGTGTTATGTCAAATCCTTACTAATATTATAAACGCGAAAGTTTGTATGGTTGTATGGATGTTTGTTACTCTTTCACGCAAAAACTACTATATCGATTGCGATGAAACTTGGTATGTAGATAGCTGAAGACCTGGATTCACGCATAGGCTTTTTCTCCCGATATTCCCACGGGAACGGGACTTACGCGAGTGAAACCGCGGAGAAAACTAGTAATTAATAATCATCAAATTTTCAATTTTGCACTTCAATTTGCCCAAATTGGCGCTGGAAATAGTTTTAGGCATTTTGTTTTTTTGCTATACCCCAGAGCCGGCGCTGTCTGAAACCATAACTGGGAAAATGTTGATGTAATAATGCTTAACTTTTCGGGAATATAAGTCTATGTATGTATAATATACGTATAGCTGAAATTGAAAAGGACTGTTAATAGCGGAAGACCTAGACGACAATAAACGTTCTCTGACCAGATTAAATACATTTTGGAGAAAGGCCACGGTATTTTCTCTTTTCTCATAACATTCTTTATGCAGGCTAGTCGGTTTTGGACTCAAGCAACTCGAGCGTACATGGAAAATGTTATGAGAAAGAAGAAAAGATACCTACATTTTGGAGAGAGGCCAGGTCAAGGTCCTTTGCGTATCCTTTCGCCAAAATGTATTTAATCCGGTCCAGTTACAAATTCGATCAGTGTGCATAAAAATATGATGAGTAAGAGATATGCCTGGTAAAAAGCAAGTGTACACACGTAGTCATACCGCCATCGCAACAGACATGAGTTGTAACTATTTGTTATATACTTATATATTCTCGAAAAAAAGCTTCATGACGGGTGCGCATTGTCTTACATAACTTTTCAACTCCTCTCATCGGAGGTCCGAAAATATTTCTCATACCATTTAAAATCATAGTGATCATTCTTCATAAAAAAATCAAAAACTAAATATTAAAAACTATAATCATTGAAATTCATAATATCACTAATTATACACATAGTTTTTACTAATATTTGTTTTCCTATAAAATATATTGTTTATACTAATGATCGAAACTCATAATCATTCGAAAAAATAACTATAATATTCATAAATGTTTTTTATTCTAATATTTGTTTTTATAAATTTCTTAATCATACCAGATAAGTAGGTAAGGTTTGTGATCCCAACAACGCGCGAGCCGAGCGTGCCGCGGCAGCGGCCGGCGAAGCGCCAGAAACAAATTTTTGATAGAAAGGTAGATAGACACACCGTATGAGTCGAAAAATGTTCTTAGTAACAATACTATTAATTAAAACAATATGATCATTGAAAGTAATGAAGAAAAAGACCTGAAAAAAAATGGGTATTGGTAGTAACGGTATTAATAAAAAAACTATGATCACTAACTGTTATGAGCTCCGTTGGTAGTAATAAAAATGTATGAATATGAAGAGTGATTATTATGAAGACAAATCTGTAGTAAGACAAAGAATAGGATTTAGAATTTCATGTGAGCCAATATGGACCCCTTCATGACTATGTCCGCGTCCATATATTGCGACAAAACTGATGCACTCACATAAGGAGAGACGTACCTACAGCAAATGCTTACAACGAATTTAGATCAAGTATACATGTCGACTGCATATGTGGCGCAATGGATTGAGTGATCGCCTAGACACTATGGTGCTAAGGTTCCGTTCGAGACAGAAAATTATATCATCCACAAATACATAGTTGTTCTGTGTCTTGTATAACATTCGATTCTCCTAAAGAAGTTCGCGCCGCAGACATTGTTCTTAGTTTAGTAGTTAACTATTCTTAAAAAAAAAACAAGAGAAAATAAAACATAAGAAAAATACAAGGCGGAATGTAGTAATAAACATTCGTTTGACGTGTGCTGAATTCGGCACATATTGTATGTTACATAGCATTTTCAACAGGCAATTTTTATTCCATGCTTCATTCATAATAAAACCCAGCCCACGTATGCTATCTCACGATACGAGATACTCGAAAAATACATCAAACTCACACATAAATATGTTAGCAATAATATTTACGAATCACATTAGCGTTCAAACGTAACAGATTTATATTGGCAATGACGTAATTGCGTTTAAAGGTCAAACGCATGGCAGCGGTACTACATTAGCCTCATCTAATCGTAAACCAGCCGTCAACGCGGTGTGACGTTACCTCTGATTAGAACATAACAACATATAGGAGAATTAGCGCGATTCCAGCTAGGAAACCGTCCGTTGACGGCTGAACGTGACTCGGTAAACTTAGGTATAAGAAATGGTGACATAGGATGGGCATGGTTGATCTGTGACACATACCACAAGATGAAAGCGCGATTAAAGAAAAGCCGGGCACTGAAAACAACCACGACTGGCAGTTGAAGTTAAATGCGGCGGCTGCTGTGTTTATAGTACGCTACTGCATTCGTGTCATTGACTGCATTCGTGGTCGGTAGCCACGATGACATTTTGATATTCAGTGTTCTTGAGATGTTTTTTGTGATCTGCAGCGATCACATGTCACGTGTTACGAATACTGCTGTGCTATTGGCCACTGGATAAGGCATTGGACTAGCGATTAAAGGGTTGTTGGATTCGAAATCTATCCAGGCGGCATAAGCATTCTAGCTCTGCTGGAGTGGTTAACAAAAATACTATAAAATTGTCTTCTATTTACGCGAATGTTATTCATTGAAATTAAACTACTATATACGGATTTTATCGCGTTGTTTATTTATCACTGTATCTATTACATAATTTTGAAAACTGTTACACTACTACTACTATTGAATTTTACTATTTTTTATGCTAATAAAATAATTAAAACTATTAAAACTATTTATATTTAGGTTTACACTTTCCCCGACGTTTCGGTTTGTATCAATTGAAGGGGACCAATCATCTCCCACACACGTAAAGTGTCACTGTTAGTATGAGTACAATCGTGATAATGAGATAGTTTTGTAACATAACCTTATGAAACTTATGTTATTAATATACTATGGAAGTTTTTAGTAATAATTAAGTAATATTTTGACGCTTAATTATAACGATAATTATAAATTACATTTAAATGTTATGTTAAGTTAAGGTTATGCCAACTTTCAATCCCTCGGAAACAGTAATTTTTTTAATTAAAGATACCCTATGTCATTTTCTGTAACCTTACGACTTGAATTTCATGATAGTCGGTCGAGTAGTTAAGATGTAAAAGCGTAATAAACGAACAAGCAATTCGTAATATTAATATTAGTAACGTTATTAGGTTTAGGATATTTTATTGTCGATAATTATGCCGACAGTGAAAAGATACCATACTAGTGTGGCCTCGGCTGTAGAAGCAAGACTAAGCGGGGATCTGGTTGGCAGGGCGGATCGCTTAAATACCTAAGCCGTAAGCCGGACCACTTAAATGCCCAAACGGCAAGCCGGATTGCTTAAAAGTCTGAGCGACAGTGTAATAAGTTTTTTAGTAACTTACTTAAGTTAGTAATTTTATGAATAATACTGTCCCAAAATCTTTTATGAAGCAATTTTAAAATACTACAGATTTATTGCGTGGTATGAAGCTTAGCCACTTTCCACAGGGAATGCTTTAAGAAATTATGTTTCTTGAATCATATACACTTAGCTTTAATCCTCGCTTGCGCAATTTATTTATTACAAAATAGATATTTTTAATATAACTGAGGATCTTTGTAATTTATCTATACTAATATTATAAAGCTGAAGAGTTTGTTTGTTTGTTTGGTTGAATGCGCTAATCTCAGGAACTACTGGTTTGAATTGAAAAATTATTTTAGTGTTGGCTAGCGTATTTATCGAGGAAGGTTATAGGCTATATAACATCACACTACGATCCACGAAAACGGTGCAGTAACCATAAACGCGAGTGAAACCGCGGGCACATCTAGTATATAATAAATCCTTACATTGGAGTGTTGAATACTTGGTGTATTAAAAATAAATTTTAAAAACGGCATAAATATCTTTTCTTCTAGAAAAGTTTTAGAAGTTATCTAGATTTCTGAAGATTATGTTGAAATAAGATGGCGAATATCGTTTAAAATTATTTAGTAATAAATAAATTCACCATTTAAATGTTGCTTTCAAATGTCTCCATTCTCATAATCTGTTGGGACGGTAATCTGACATAACCGGGAAGAGATCCGGCGCAGGACAACTTTCCGAGGCACGGAGGAGTGTTAGATTGCGAACTAAACTTACCTAACTTCGGGCTGCTGCTATTGAGAACTTCTTGGCAAAGAATCTCACACTATGCCCGACTCGGGATTCAAATGGTGACTTCATACACAGCAATCGAATTCATAGCGCTACATCACTAAAGAAGTCAATATATTCATACGAAGTAAACACATCAATTTCACAGTAGTGTTTGAATGTCTTGAAAATTCCATTTAATCTTTGATGTGGTTATGATACTCGGCCCTGTAACCGCTGCTTTAAAACTACAAACGTAAGATCTAATTATAATTATAAGATTCGCTTTAATTAAAGAAATGAATGTTTATAAGACACAAAAACACGTTGAAGATTAATTAATTTCTTGTAAACAAGTAATCTGTTTATGCGTGAACATCATTTACCAGTATAAGTTTCTAGGGCAGTGTTTTCAATCTATGGGTCGTGACCCCTAGGGGGGTCGTGAAGCTTTAATAGGGAGATCACCGGAAAAAAAAAGTTCTACACTACATAAAAAGTACAATTTAAATCCAATGTGCTTGTTTATTTTAAAAATTGACAAATTGTGGTACTATTTTTGAAACGTTCACAATCAAATCATTTTCTAGTTTAAGTCTATTTTTCTTTTTAATTTTAATGTCCATTGAAGAGAACGTCAGTTCACAGCGGTATGAACTGGTGAATGGCACTAATAATTTTAAAGCTTTCCTTGCCAGGTCTGGATATTCTTGTTTTCTTTTCACTCAAAACACGTCAACACTTTGCGAATTAAATTCGGCGGGGCCATGCAAATCACTTTCACAAGCGGTCACGACCCTGCCGAGGTTTCGGCCCACCGTATGAAACGGCAGGCCACTACGCAACAAGACTCACCTCTTAGGCACTTCTCACCTTTAAAAGCGCTACTGTCCCCCTCTAGAGGGGAGACGGACATGACACAGAGGCGCGCTTGGGAACACGCACGCCGCCTCTCGGACCTGGTGCTGATCGGATGGCGGGCAGGCCAGGTTATAGCTCATCGGTGTGTCAAGTTTAGGTAACCTAAATATATTCAACGGCTTACTCGTAACTGAGCAACAAACATCCAACCATCTTTACAAACGTTTAACAATTATTAATAAAATCGGTAAGAACATTCGTAAAACGTAATGAATTTGAAATTTCTTAAAACAAATTATTTTAATAAAACGGACATAAAAAATATACGCTGTTGCGAGAATACGCAACAGCGTATATTTTTTATGTCCGTTTCGAAATTCAAGATGGCGGGCGTATCTTGAATTTAGAAACGGACATAAAAAATATGCGCCAATTAATTATGATTTTGATGGCAGAGTTATTTCGTCAAGTGTTTTGTTATTCGAGCAATGGCAATTCGCTGAATCTTTGGTATAGAACTGACTTATGGCGTATTTCATAACGAACTAACTTTTGCCTGCGGCTTCGTATGCAAGGCATTTATAAGTAGGTACCTATCTATATTTTTCTATTCTACTATCTATATTAAAAATATGTTTTGAAATTAAACAAATTTATACGGATTTTATCGCGTTGTTTTTTTTTTATAAAACACTTACATAATTTTGAAACTAACTACTAGAAGTAAACAGTAACTAGTAAAAGTGGTTAACAATAGTAGTTAAAAGTTTCAAAATTATGTAATAATAGTGTTATAAAAAATAAACAATGCGATAAAATCCGTATTGTAATTTGTTTTATTTCAATGTATAACATTCGATCGAGACATTGAGACAATATTATGTTAAACATACGTTACTGAAAAAGCCCGAACTACGGCAAATCCTAAGATTTTCCAGCTAAACCTAAGATTTACCAAATTTTAATGGTAAAAGTCCGAATCATCGTTTACTTCGAACTTGTACCACCATTCCCTTGGTAAATCTAAGGATTTGCCCCAAAGACACGGTAAATATTAAAATAAACATAAATCGAACATTTAATAAATATATCGTATACACAATACATCGAGTGTTAAGAATATCGGGTGTACTAAGGTACTAAAAAAAAATAACCACGAAGGTTCCGCTGCCGCCTTAGCCTTCGTGGTAATTTTTTTTCTAACTTAACCTATCCGAGTCAGATTTCTCAGTAACACTCGATGTATTAAGTGTACAATATATTAAATGTTCGATTTAGTATCCATTCGAAATTCTGCAACCTCGTTACCCATTCCATCTGCCTCTACCGTCTCCACTTAGGTTAGGTTCTCGCTCCCGGCCATGGTTCAATCCATGGTCCGGAGTGAGAGGTCATGGAACGCCGTCGCCTGCTTCTGTGAGGAAGTTATTTCCATCAAGGAGGCGGCGGAGCGGGAGAGGGTGCGCTTAAACCCTTCCACCAACCGCAGAACCGGGCGCAGGAGGGCGCGAGATGACATCCAGCCACCCTGAGGTTTGACCTGGGGGTGTTGGGCTTCGTAGATCTGCCTGCCATCCGATCAGTACCAGGTCTGAGAGGCAGCGTGCGTGTTCCCACGCGCGCCTCTGTGTCGTGTCTGTCTCTCCTCAAGGGGGGCACAGTAGAGCTTTTCAAAAAGTAATTTGTACCTCAAGAGTAGGTCTCTTTGTGTAGTGGCCTGCCATGTCATACGCCGTTTGCGGTTATGTCGAGGAACACCGTGGTAGGTTTAGTTGGTATTATCGGGAGGTCCATTATCATCACTATCGTCTTTTTTTACCCCGGTGAGCCCGACATAAACCTTCCGCCCGCCCCCGCGGAGGGTTATGCGTCAAGGCAAACCCCAAGTAAAAAAAATTGTTTTATTCCCAAAACCAACATTTATCAACCGTCACTGGTAAAACCTGCATATACTAAATTCTAATGGTAAAAGCCCGACAAAATCATTCATTTTTTATAAATTCTTACATTTACCAACTGGTGTTGGTAAATCCTAAGATTCACTGGTAATATCTAAGATTGCCCAATGTTCGGGCTTTTACAGTAACACATACACCAAATTATAACTTTTCGATATTGTGTAGTAGTTATTGCGTGATGTGACCAACAGAGAGACAAACATTCTAAAAATAATAGCTTGTAGTTACTATAGCTCATATGAAAATTTCTAACATAATATTTTGTGTCATTTTCATGATAGACCTACTTACTGTTTTCTACCAAGGTCGTATCACCGTTAATAACTTTTAGACCAGTCGATAATATATTTGATATGCAGTAACAAACACGAGAAAAGGTCTATTAAGAAACCCAGAGATGCTATTGTTGTGATTTTTCTAAGAAATCTTTCTCAGCGTTATCTGCTACTTACGCCCGTACACTCGACGTTGAATGACGTAATCAGATTTTATGTTTTACGCACAATATTGTTACCGTCTGCCTAAGCTATCCTTTTTTCCCTTTAAAAGCTTTTATTAGGTTTTATTCTTATGAAGAGGGAGAGCGAAAATAAAATATGTACAATAACTTTTTTAAATTCTTGCTTGAATTTTGTCCTGTGTCCTGTTATACTAAAATTGTGTAAAATTGTGTAAAATTGTGTTTGTTTTTCATATCGCACGTTATAACCAACACTATCCAAAATCTAAATATCTTTATCATCTAAGTCGCAAAGTAACACTTATGAATGACAAGGTTACACAAGCTAAAACTATAATATGAATTTACATTTAGCTATTGCCATGTTCAGCAAAGCAAGGGCGTAGAACCAATGAGAAGAACGGCCAAGAAACGCACGGCCACCCTTTTTAAACGCCAATTTTACAATGCTGATTACTTTACAAATTATATTTGTAAGGATATCCATAACACCATTTGCCTACTACTAAATTAAAATAAATACAGTTAAACTTAACAATTAAAAAACAAAAGTGTTATACAATTTCATTCAAAATACTTTGATAAAATAAACTGCCCAAGATACCGCTGGGAAGATGAATTAGCTAAAGACTTAAAAGAGAAGAATGTGCTAGATTGTTCTGACTTGGCACAAAATAGGAAAGAATGGCACACTTTAATGCCGAAGGCCAAGATCCACTATGGGTCGCTGAGCCAGCGAAGTAAGTAAGTGAAAACTTGCTCACGAAAACAAATAGTATGAATAATATGTAATAAACTAGAACACTAGATTGGAGTCATTGGAGCAACGGAGAGACTTTGGGTCTCCCTGCGTGTTCTACCGACTCTTTCAAGGGGAGTGCTCTGAAGAACTGTTTGATTTGGTACCAGCGGCCCCTTTCTATCACCGTACCACTCGACAACGAAGCAGGTTTCATCCATATCACCTGGAAGCGTTCAAATCTAAGACGGAACGCTTTCAGCGATCATTTCTCCTACGTACGTGCAAGCTCTGGAATGAACTGCCTGCTTCGGTGTTTCCCGAGCGCTACGATATATCCTTCTTCAAACGAGGTTTAAAGAGAATTCTTCTTTCACGGTAGGCAGTGGCTTTGCTGTGTCCTGACATTGCTAAAGTCCATGAGCAGCGGTTACCACTTTTCATCAGGTGGGCCACTTGATAGTCTGCCACCAAAGGTAATAAAAAAATAAAAGTAAAAAATTCTTACAGTTACAGTCTATTCCATTATGCAAATATTGTGCATTAATATTTTATCTTCAAATTGACGACATTCTATTTTGATTAAGTTAAATTTTGTATAATGACAGTACAATATAATAAATGTGCAATAAATATGTTTCAACAATTTTAACTTATGCTATTTCCAAGTAAAGTGTAACTAGTTGTTACGTGGCACTCGTGATTTGACTGTATTTTTAAATTTAATTGAAACTTACTACAGTCCTCCATTCCATATAAATGTAACTATGCCTAATTTCACATTACTCTGTGCGCGCAATATTCTTAAACAAACACATATTGATATATAATTATCTAAATTCCTAATCAAACTTCGAAATAACGTAATCAAAGAATATCCAGGCCCAAAATATTTTTCTGTGGATCCATATTTTTTTATCCTGTAAGGGATACAGATCCACAACAATCGGTATACAAGACGACCAATTAAACCATTGCGCCTTCCGTGCAGGCATTAAATTATGCGAGGAATGGTGAATCAAGAAAGGCAAGGCAAGGATAATAAAGTACTTGCTCGGTACCTGTGTCATCTGTTAACGTTAGTTAATACTCTAAAGATTAGCATTCGCTAGACTGTCATGTTACTATGAGTTCGTAATTCAAAGTTTTAATGAAATGATAAAGCCAATTTGGTATACACATAGTTCTTATATATTGTAGAGTTACGCATAATTGTATTCGAATGATAATCGAATGAATTTGTGCACAACGCAATATCGATATTGTCTGGTCAGGGATGCATCATTATGTATAGTGTTTTTAACACATTGTAATTTGTATATATATCACTAGCATATTTTTTTTTTAATAAAATAATTGCCACTGTCGCAAAAACGTGTTTCAAGAATTAATATTTGCTCTCTCGCTTTAATCATCTGGTATACATACCCGAGGGAAAAGTAAAGATCGTTTCTATCAAAGATATTAAAAGTATTACTAATGAAATCTCTTTGGTTTCTGTAGAAATCTGTTTAAGTTATGTCTTGAGAGTTTATTTTGAATGAGTTTTTCTACGAACTTTGATTGTTTTGGTGACATACCGGTAGTGAACGCGACTGCTATGCGTTAGCTCTGGAGTTCGATTCCAGTCATGCCAACTAAAATTATTAGATATTTCTGTTAAAAATTCTTAATAGCAGCCCGGCGTTCGGAAGTTGTTGGTCGATGTTGCATATTCTTGTTCCTCAGCAAGCACGTGAAGACTTCGGCTCTACGCCTGATTTCTCTCTAGGCGTGCCGGCTTACCATCTCATTGGACTATGAGAGTCAGGAACAAAGAGTGCACTTGTGTTTGCACACACTTCTGCACTATAATACCTCCTACGCAGAGAATCAGTCTTCGTTAAGTTTGACCGTCCGCGTCGTGACTTAAATCTGGTCTGAAGGACATACTTTGTTATTATTTTATAAAATAAGCCATCTCCCACACTAGGTATCTAACAAAAAGTTATTAGGGTTTTTGTTAAAAAATCTCAATAGCAGCCCGGAGTTAGGAAAATGATGTTGTCAGACACCCCCGAGCCTCGGTAAGCACGTAAAGCCATTAGTCCTGCGCACGATCTCACTCCGGTCGGTCGTGTCGGATTACCGTCCCATCAGATCATGAGAGTTAAGGAAGAGAGAGTGCACTTGTGTTTGCGCCCACACTTGTGCATTATAATATCTCCTGCGCAGATGGTCAGTCTCCGTTAAAACAGGCCGCCGTGACCGAAATTCGGTCTGAAGGACGTTATAGTTAGGGTACTATCAGCTCTGTATATGAACTGTCCCATTGTTGGCTACATACATCTTCTCAGTTAGATAAGGGTAAGGCCATAGTTCATTATGCTGGTCCAGTGCGGTTTGGCAGCCTTCAAACATCTACAAGAACATTATATGGAACTCTCATACATGCAGTTTTCCTCACGATGATTGCCTTCATCGTTAACGCAAGCGATAATTATTTGATACGCATATAGCATCGAAAAGTCAGAGGTGTGAGTGAACTCGAGACCTCTGTATAGCAGACCAACGGTGTACCAACTAGCCTAGGCCACATTATGTTTATCTATAATAAAATTATAAAGAAGAAAGGTTTTTTCTGTTCCACAAGGAAGTGTGTTGGGTCCATTATTATTTATTATATATATTAATGATTTACCTACCAAAATAAACAAACGATAAAACTATTTTATTCGCAGACGATAGTACAATTATATTTATAGGCAAAAATGATATAACATTACAGGACAGGACATTGACAACCAATTAACTTTACATTGTATAATTAATTGGTTGACACTAAATAACTTGAAAATTAATCTAGATAAGACAAATTTTATAACATTTAGAAATAGAATAAATAAATTAGGCAAAATTGACATTAATTATTTGGGACATAAAATTGAAGAAGTAGACGAAACTTCATTTTTGGGCCTTAATATTGACTTTTGTTTTTAAATTTGGCACTTTTGTGTGCGAAAATAAATAAATTTGCATATGCCTTGTATGCGCTATCAAAAACTGTAGATATATATCAACCGTGTCAATAGCTTATCATGGTCATGTAGCACCTATTCAAACATACGGAGTTATATTTTGGGGAATATCGACAAATTGGGCAGCGGCATTTAAGGCACAAAAGAAATGCATAAGGTCCATTTGTGAATTAACAATGATTGATAGCTGCTAACCTAATTTTTACAATTCAAGCTACTAACGCTACCTAGTATATATATTCTCGAAATTGTCTTGTGTGTAAGGAAAAATATAAATAAATTCGAGAAACTTAACAGTCGAAGATACCATATGAAAATACACATCCCTGCTAACAACACTGCACAAATGAATAAAAGCATATTATGTATGACTCCACGCATTTATAATCACTTACCAAACGAATTGTTACATATTACGAATTTTATTATAATTTTACTTTTTTATTATTATATTATAATTATATTATTTATTATTTTATTAAGCATGGCGTAAAAAATAAATTCTGTTATACATTAAAATTAAACACTTTATACGGATTTTATCGCGTTGTTTATTTTACTTTAAACACTTTTATTACATAATTTTGAAAACTCTAACACTACTATTATTGAACTTTACTATGCTATTTAATTTAATTAAAACTATTTATTTTTAAGTTTACACTTTGCCCTGACGTTTCGGTTGCTTTCCAGCAGCCATGTTCACGGGGGGCTGCAGAGTTTTCAAAATTATGTAATAAAAGTGTTTAAAGTAAAATAACGTGACAAAATCCGTATAAAGTGTTTAATTTCAAAATTACTTCTTGCCAAAGCTAACTATTCTGTCAAAGAATATTTAACAGATAAATGTCTTTAAAAATATGACTATGAAATTAATTAAGACTGACATCTTTTGTAATTATTGAATATTTATTCATAAGTTATTTAATAAGTGCTGACATGCTTGTAATGCTTAAAATTAAATACTTTATAATGTTATGTTATAAATGAAACTGCATGCATAAAAGCTGAGTATGGTGATACCCTGCATTAATTTAAGATCTACTTAACCCATATTTCACAAATAAATGATTTGATTTGATTTGATTTTTTGTTTGTTTGTAACGATTCAACTCAAAAAGGACAACCGATTTAAAAAAACTGCCACCATGAAATTGCTATACTATCACCTAAGCTATATTTTAATTTTAAAAAAGAAGTACTGTTTCTAACATAACCTAACATACTTTTATGCGAGTGAATCCGCAAGCAAAAGCAAAATAAAGAAGGATTGTATTTTTATTTTATAAATTATTTTACGATTCTTTGAATCGGAGCATATAATAAAACGGCGGTGAAGCAGTCGTGACTTGCTTAATATTTAATCCTTCAGGACCTATTTATGTCCTCAGGATAAACGCAAATTTTACTAAGCACTATTTCTCGGTAACATCTTTAAAGAAGCGCTAGAAAATTATAAACATGTTTTTATACATTAAAATGTGGTAGTGTAGAAATATCTGGTCCGAAGGTTTGTGCTATTCCTTTACGTACACGTTTCGTAATGATTTTTTTGAAAGAAAATCTAATAACACTTTGCCCAATTAGGGAACCGAATTGAATTTATGATCTTATCGATATATATCGTATTCACAACCATTACCACACCAAAGCAGATTTGCTTTTAAAACTATTACGATTTCTACTCGGAGACTAGTGTTCAACGCTGTAAAAAATGTTTATATTTAAGCTATACAAACATTTATTTAATAAGATTTAGAACGATATAAACTTATTAACACTTGAAGGGATACGAGAATACTTGAGTTATAAATTGTTTGTTATACAATTGAAATAAAGATGGATGCCAACTGTCGAAAAGTTCGGTTGATGGGCAAAAAATAGTGCGTTAAATTCTTTGTAACGTAAACACACATCTTGTATTCTGTCCGTATACTCTTTTGCAGTCTGTATCACTGCGAATGAATACGGGTATTCGGTATTACGGGAATGAAAATGTAGGGAAATACTTCTGCCTTCTCTCTTTTAAGGCGTTAAATGCTGTCGATGACCTTAAATATAGAGCTTATTCTAGGCCATGTCGAGACTGTTAACCACAGAAATATAATCTAAGAGAAATGTATGTAACACAGCGCCGTTTGTATGGAAACTGATATCAACACTTACTCACACAACTACATAATAAACACATTCGTAGCATAATCTCGCACACACTAAACGCCCGCCGGTGATCGGCTTAAGAACACTTCACATGTAGTAGTGATACGCAACTGTCGAAGAAGTTCGAATTTATTATCGACAAGACATTTAAAGCTCTATATTACATTTAAGACATTTAAATCTCTTACCGTTAACAGCTAAACAAATTTTTGTATAATGAATAAACAGTGTCTAATAAAAATAAAAAGAATAATTCATTTGAAATATATTTCACTAATTTTAGATTTTTAATTAACTAAACCTAATAGGGACAACAGATTATGTTCCTATACATATAGTGAGTGTGCGTGTTCTGAAAGGTACCGGTAAGGCAGGTAGGTAGTTAGTTAAGGTAAAGTTCAAGCAAAATTACTGTCCAGTAAAGTGCAAATGTTTATTGAGCACTTATCTTCTCGATAGTTTTGGAGCCGCATTTTTTGTGAGATAATATAAACGTGTATCTAAATATTTCTCCATATCTGCCTTTATCAGTAGTGTGATATGATTGTCCATAGGGGCCTGATCGAATTGATTAAAATTTATATCCTGGAATGAGTTCAAGCCTATGAATTGTGGCAAGGCTTTTGAAATTAGTTCTTTTTTAACATTCTCCACATTTGTTGTAACTTTGTCATCAGAAATAATATTTTTTTATCACCGCCTCCATTCTTTTGCAAATTGAAATTACATCGTCCGTTGGATACTTAAGACCACCTTTGTCTTTAAGTTTGATGAAGGCATGTTTTTCGTCATTCTTTTCTTTAGTTATAAGAACACTTGTACAAATTTTACATATGGTCCTTTTTAATAGCGCAAGAATTTCGTCATTCATTTCTTTAGTTATAAGAACACTTGCACAAATTTTACATATGATCCTTTTTAATAGCGCATGAACAACAAATCCAGCTATGCATGTTATTGCGTGTGAGCCGAATTCTGAAAATGTCTTAACGTGTATATAAATTTCATCATCAAACTTTGTTGTCGTCGGCCGATTCGAAATTTTGTAAATCAGTCGTTAGATCGATATTATGAACAGCAGATGAACAAGTGAGTATGCACACCTTTTCTAATGACTTGCAGTTTCCTTGTTCCACATTTCTCAGCTCCGATTTAACCATTAGTTTTTTGTAAATTGCTTTAAATTGTCTGGCCATAGGATTGGTATTACATCCACCATGAGCACGTATTTGACCAAACATCAACTCCAAATAGTCCTAACTAAATTTGCAAACAGCTATGTGATACCCACTTATGCGTACTCACTTGTTAGGAAACAGTCGATTATACAATACGTATACAAACGATTAGGCACTCGGCGAATCGTACACTTGCGCTTACAACAAAATTACCCTTCGGCTCTTGTAAACGAAGTGATAACGTGCGCAAGTTGTATGCATTGTGTATAGGGCCTACACTCGCGCAAGTAGATTAACTTGCACATGTACCATGCTACAGCTACTTGCGATAAGTTCAAGTATCATTAATTATGCCTGCTTCCAGCGTCTGTATAAAAAGTCGGAATATTTCCTTTTACATAAATAGACAAGTGAAAAGAAAATTTTCATTTATTTTTTGCTCAGTTGAAGCCAACTTTCTTGCGAGGCTTATTGACTATTCAAATAAATTCATATAACCGATATAAAATTCCGTTCAAACTATTTTTAGCTGATATTTCTAATGTAGTATGTTTATTTCATAGTGAAGGATGCTTGGTAACTTTACTTATTGAAGGCAATTTTAATTAGCAAAAGCCTGTTTTTAACTAACAAAAATAGGGTTATCTGGAAATTAATAGATATTATTCACCGTGTAATGTCATATGGTATTATGATTAGATTTTCAAGTAAGAAAATATCGTTCGCTGAAAAGCTGGAAATCTATTATATTTCAGTTCAGTTTTTACTCCAAATTATAAATAATTTTAAAATTGGGATATAATTTTAAAACTATTAATTTACATTAAATTATTTCTATGACTTTTTTGAATCTTTTATACTACAATATTTAGATATATAAAGACACGTTGTGTCATGCTTTTATTTATTCTTTACTGTGACTTTGTTAGACAAAGGACTAACGCTTTTGGGCCAATACAAATAAAAAAAAGTAATACAAGTTTAAAGTTTTTGCAGTTGGTTTATGTTTTTTATTATAACTTATTGTCATAGATGAACTATTCAACTACGTGTCTTTATCATATCAAATGATTTGATTGGCTGTTACTTATTCTATCATCTAAACCTAGTAGTTGACATACCTTTGACCGTCTGATACAGTTGTTCTATCACACGACGGCGAGTGAGCTATTCTTGTAGTTGTGATGTGTATAGACACGCGCTCTTGTATGCGTAACTGCAGGTAGCGTTAGCAAGCGTATCGTATTTTTCGTATTCAATATTTATGTACTTCCAAGTATAAATTAATGTTAAAAAATTAGTTCGAATCAAGATCAGACTCTTCCATGTCAGTTGCATCGTCACTGTCATCTTGCAAATTTAAGATAAATTCAAAGTCGGTATCAAAGTATTTCATGTATTCAGCCAGCTTCCTTCTTAATCACACTATTGCATGTATTGCGCCAGGTTTTGCTAGTTATATTTTCAATACTTTCTTGAATAAGATTTTCTACATTCGTCATATTTTGATCAACGTTTCTCTATAGCATTTAGCTCAGGGTGGTAAAGAGGCAAGCGCAGTACTTCAAAGCCATTACTTTTGATGTAGTTATCGATTTTGTAGGTTATAAAATTGCTTTTATGTTTTTTTATGATATCATATAGCTTAACTTTGCGTAAATTTAAGTCAAACTGCCCTTAGCAATGAGGCATTCCTGCATTTCAGATTTATTAGAGGCTGACGGTGACAATTCTTCGACGCGTGTATTATGATACGAAACGTCATCTAATACTATCACAGAACGTTCTGGTAAATTTGGTAGCAACTTTTCATTTAACCATTTGACACAGTTTTCAAAGCTTATATTTGAATAGTAGTCTCCGGTTGCTGAATTAGCTTTTTAGACTAAACAGGTGTTATCAATAAAACCGGCCCGTACTTAGATTTTTTTAAAACAGAGCCTGTTTATTTTTTTCGGCCCAGGTGTTATTTTGAACATGTGTTATCAAAACGTAACTCTCATCAGTGTAAACAATAACCTTGGGTGCGGTATTCTGTTATTTTTTTATATATATTTTAATCTTCATATCTGGATATCATGCCGTTCAACTTAAACTTTCTTATTGTTGTCAGTTTTACGCCAGTTATAGTCCAATTTTTTAACAAAGATCGTAGCGTCTCTAGGTAACCATCGAATCCAATTTTATCATGTTTGACTGACCGTAGTTTTGCCAATGTCAGAATTTGTTTATGGGCAATATGGCATTCTTGCATTTACTCCGAACAACATCAGTCGTAAATCCATCAACATCTACTTTATTGGCTCCGTTTCTCCGATTTTTCATTGGAGAATGAAATTTTAAAGAAGACGTGCTAGGAACATCCTTTTCTTCTTTTAATATTCTCTGTATGGTTCGTATACTAATACCTATCGCTTCTGCAGTGCGTTTTGTTATAATATTACGCATATGGTCAAATCACAGTTTGGTTCTTGATGACATATCGTGAATTCATATTCTGTCTTGAGAAAATGATACACATTTGCAATCATTTGACGAGCCTAAAACAAGCAATTCATAATTTAAAAACACGTATTACATGTTATAATTAAATATTTAAACTTTATTTACTTACCTCACTCAACAACTTTTCTCCGTTTACTTTCCATGTTGACGGTACGCGACGTAAAATTTTGGCGCGAAACTATTAGCACTAGTAGCCCGAGCGGCAGTTCAGGTGATACTGAGCGCTCCCGAGCTTACGCATACAGAAGCAATGTGCATGTGCATCTACACACACGACTAAGACCAACCCGTCATCGTGAGATAGAACCTGATAATGAGTGTCTTGGTTTCCTTTTCAGAAACTTGATGTTGGTCTTTCATACTTACCATTTTTATTGTCAGTTCTTTGTAGCCTGTCTTTAAAATAAAGATACGGTATCAGTACTAAGAAAACTATGCACAAGTCCTTCTGGGATACCTATAGAACAGGAGCAAAGCACAAACGAAAAACTTAATATATTATCTGTTCTCTCCTCCTCCAATTACCCAGTACCCATAAGAGAAGGTTGACCTGCATATGTCCTCGTGCCTATTAAACGACGTACTAACATTAGTGTAATAACTATTTATGTGGTATCTAACCTCATTTGATTAGAAAAAGCCGACAAATATTTTTATCGCCGTAGCGATCGCGTAGTCTCCTCAAAACCGTTAACTATACAAAACTACTATGCCTCACTTGTTACCAAGATTCCTTATAATAATATTTTACTCAATAAAAGCAACAAGCGGAGTCAAGTAGACAGCTGTTGGTAAAGGTTGCTAGGCAACGAGATGCGGGCAGAAATACCGCAGGTGACTTTGCGGCAACACGTGACATGTTGCTAGCCCGTATTAACTTGTTAGCTAACTTTTATCCAAACAGAAGGCAGGGTTTCGGAGACCGTTATTTATTAATATATATATTTTGTTCACGGCTTCGCTAGATTTCAATGATAAATTTCAACCCTGGGAATTGTATATTTTTTCCTGGATGAAAGACACCTTATATTTCTTTTGTACCATGATAAATTATTTGCGAAATTTTACGATGATCGGTCGAGTAGTTACGGCAAGAATGTGTTTTATACGAACAAACTCACATTCGCATTTAATATTAGTTAGGATATCCATAGCTAAACATTTAAGTTTGATGTTTAGTGTTTTATTATAGAACAGTGGCAATTAATTGGTTCGAGTTCTTTCAAACCCTCAGGCATGCGATTTTAAAAACTATCTGTGATAACGATTCTGGTTAATTTCGCATACTCTTGCTGGATGAATGGTTCTAGTTCGGATTGAGGATTGACGGAATAATAATTAGGTATTTTAAACCGCTGGAACAAAGCTAAAACCAATTGGTTCCAGTACTCTCTACCCTCAAGGCCAATAGGAACTAAATGCGTGTGCGAGCTGATAAAAAACCTAATTATCTTTTTGTATTTTAAACTGTGAGCGTGTCAACGTTCTTTTAACTATATATTATAATAATAATGTCCTCCAGACCGAATTTCGGTCACGGCAACCAATCTTAACAGAGACTGGCCATTTGCCCAGGCGATAATTATTATAGTGCACAAGTATATGCGCAAACACAAGTGCACTCTGTTCCCTAACTCTCATGATCCGATGGGACGGTGATCCGTCACGACCGGAGAAAGATCAGGCGGAGGACCAACGGCTTTACGTGCTTTCCGAGGCACGAGGGTGGCTAACACCACCAACTTCCTAACTCTGGACTTGTATTGAGATTTCTCAACAGAAAAATCCAATAACTTTTTGCTGGCCCGACCCAGGATTCGAACCCGATACCTCATGCACAGTAGTCGCATTCACTACCGCTGCGCCACGGAGGCTATGACACGAACATTAATTGTGCTAATTTTGAAAAATAGAGGCAGTGTAAATCTCGCAGGTGTACTGGGTTAAATAAAAATATTTTCACCTTTTACCAGTTACTTGTTTATTAAAAGTTGCCAGGGTTTTAGGAAGATTTTGTTTAAGAACGACTCCCGTAGGTATCACCGTTTCCGAGACTCGATGGGGTACCACCACCAAGAGCTGACCTGCCGAAGGTCAGGTATTTTTCCCGGGCCTTCTGAACGATTCTCTATACGACGCTATATTTACTTATTTCCTACGACTCCCCCTTGTATGACTTCTATTTCTCTAAGTGAGTGGTAATTTAAGTTTATACAATATGAATATATTATAAGTTTATATTTATTATTTTATCCCATTTTTGTATGTTTTGTTTTCTTATGCATTGGTGTGTATTCATTTATTATTGTTAATAGGCCTGCGAGAATACCAGCGTTGCAGTCTATACTGCAACAATAGCTAACGCAGTTGCCGAATCCAGGTCTCCAGCTATCTATATACCAAGTTTCATCGCAATCGGTTCAGTAGATTTTAGGTAAAAGAGTAACAAACATCCATACATTCTCACAAACTTTGACATTCATAATATTATGTATAGATAGTATAGATTACTACTAGATATTGCCTGCGGCCTCGCTCGTGTTAATCTTTCTTTCTTTCTTTTCATGTGGTTAGTAGTCAACCTGTTGTCAAGAGTTGTTCAAGCCGCCCGTACGCCTCTGACATGGCTTAAAGACTGATGTCAATTTGGCAACAACCAAAACCGACTTTTTACCTGCCCTCCGAAGCACGGAGACGCTCAGATCAAATACCACTAAGCGGTCACCCATCTATAGACTGACCGCACTGACTGCTTAACCTCGCTAATCGTTTACTGATCAATGAGTGCAACTGGCTATCAGCGCTAATAAAGATTATGTTTAAATATTTTCATCCGTCAGAAACAGTACTTTTTCTGGATAAATAATACCATATGTCTTCTTCTGTATTCCTAGCAACGTGTATGCGATATTTCATAATGATCGGTCAAGCAGATAATGCATGTAACAAACAATCAAACTCAGATTCGCATTTATAATATTAATTAGGTCTAGAGAATAGCAATTTACAACAAACCACGCTGAAAAAACAAAATTAACGTGCTATTATTTTTATCCTAACTGGAGGCTGTCGAGGTAAATCTTTACGAGTAGTTATTAGAGTTCAGTTATTAGGAATTATTAATACACTAATGGTATAAGGTATAAAACCGTTATTATCAAAACGTGTATTTCTTATACCTCACCTTTAGTACCAGATTTGGAACGCGTGTATCTTGTAAATTGTTTTTTTTTTGCTACTCAAAATGACTTACACCACACTCCGCCTGATGGTAAGCAGTCGTGTGGTGTAAGAGCAGTGGCCTCCACATCATCCTCATAGCAGCCGAGGCGATGTTGAGGTCTCTACTTTGACGACCTGAGAAGGTGCTTTTTCACACCCCGCTTAAAGGACCCAAGGATTGAAGGAAGTAGGAAAAATTATTATTGTTTAGATTTTGACTGTGGCTCCGCTATCGTATGAGTAGTTTAGGTTAGATTATGTCAGTAACAAAACGTACTATTTAAAAAATTAAGTATAGTCTATGTAACTCGGTAATAATAGAGCATTCTAATGGTGAATTTAGAATTTTTAAATCGGTTCTGTAGGTTTTCAGTTAAATCCTTACAAACAAACACAAAATCTAATCTTTCCTCTTTATAATATTACTATATAGCAGCGATAGCTCAGTGGGGAGACCAACAGACTGCAATGCCCTCTGCATTGCAGTCTGTTGATCTTCCCTCTGAGCTATGTGCGCGTCTCGGGTTCGAACCCACGACGCGCACCTCTGACTTTCGGAAGTTAAATGACTTTTCGAAATTATGTGCGTATTGATTGACAATTATCGCCTGTTCCGTGCCTCGGAGAGCACGTTAAGCTGTCGGTCCCGACTGCCATGAACATCAGCTATGTCAGTCGTTATTGAGGAAGTCGACACAAAAGATCCCACTGGGTCGAAGTGTCGCCGGTCTGTACTGACTGGCCCCCACACAAGATAAGACAAGATATAGGTATAGATAAGATAAAAAAAAATCGTTGTGGTAGAGTTCGAGATATTTTACTATTTGACTTCAATAATACAAAATTGTGAGTCCAACTACCTAATTGACACTCTGAAAAATGATTGAATTCTTACAATATTCAGATACCAAACATTTCAAGCATTGTCAAAGCGTTTTCAAGGTGTCAATTTGCGTAAAATCGTCTCACTTTTCAACGAAACACCGAGTAAAAGCATCGTTATAGATTCAAGAGAAAAGGCTCAGACCTTTTCTTAAAATAGCTTTGCGTCGTGCCTATGTAGAATTTTAGAACAGATACGATCTTTTTCTAACTAATATTTTAAATGCGAATATAATTTTGTTTGTAACGTTTTACCTATTTGGGCCATCGCGTCGTCACCAAATTTCGCATACACGTTGTATAATAGGGGTATAAAAAACAATAAAGGGTACTTTCCGTCTAGAAAAAAAGAACAAACGTGCAAAAACTGTACTGTAATTAAGCTGAAGAGTTTGTTTGTTTTTTAACCCCCGACGCAAAAACGACGGGGTGTTATAAGTTTGACGTGTCTGTGTATGTGTGTGTGTGTGTGTTTCTGTCTGTGGCGGCATCGTAGCTCCCGAACCGATGTACCGATTTTAATTTTGTTTTTTTTGTTTGAAAGGTGAATTAGTCGGGAGTGTTCTCCGTTATATTTGATGAAATTGATAATTTTTCACAACTCCCTCAATATGAGTATTAAATGAAAGGGCTTGACTAGTAGAATATTATACACTATGATAAATTTCAAAGCCAAGATGGCCGCCACCACAAAATGGCGAATTACATTTTTTTTTCACATATGGGTATTAAATTATTTAAGCCCGTGGTTTTTCAAATTTTAAATTTATGTTTGAAAGTGCTTATTTTTGGAAAGACTAGTCGGAATGGTGCGAAAGTTCCTTAACATTGATATAAGTATTATTGAGATTTTTTTGTGACACTGATTTTGAAATAGACTTTTATTTTTTATTTTGACATTTACCATATTATTTTCAAAATAAGTAGGATGATTTTGAGGAATAAAGTTAAAGTATTAAATTTAAAAATTACAACTCCCACACTATGGTAATTCCTGTGTCGCGGGGGATTCTATTAACGAATTTGGATGATATTTAGCAGATAGGCCAAATCCTGGCTTAACACATATATAACTTTTATCTTTGCATGCGTTCTTGTAAGTTTCCTCCGGGGGAAGCCGCCGATAGAAACTAAATCTAGATAAAGGTATAGAAGGCCTCGATGGCGTAGTGGTTAGTATAACCGACTGCCACGCCGGAGGTCACGGATTCGATTCCCGCACATGTCGAACATTTGTGTGCATGGACATGGATGCTTGTCTTGGTCTGGGTGTTTCTATGTATATTATATACGTATTTCCAAAAAAAGGTATACATTGTCTAGTACCTATAGTACAAGCTCTGCTTAGTTTGGGATAGATAGTGTTGTGTGTATGTGATAGAATATTATTGTTATTATTAAATCGTACATCAGCATAAGTAGCTGACTATTTAACAAACTGTTAAATGCATATTATGAATCTTAATTAATATTCTGTATTTTAGAAACTGATTAAATTAACTATCTTTAAACTTCTACTGCTATTAAAACTGAAAATGAAAGATACACGTAATCAAAAACGTGTAAGAATGTATTGACTATTGATATTGCTGATCATACAATGGTCTTTCTATTTAAATTATTCTTACAAGCAATAAGTATTGCCATTCAACGTGGCAATGCTTATTGCCAGTCTTCTTGGCACACTACTAGTCGACTGTGATGCGGAGGAATTTTATGACGCCTATTAGAGAGTTTCAGTTTTCTTTTCATTTTTTTAAATTTCTGTTTTATAATATATTAGGTATAAGTTAGTTTTAAAGAATTATGTTTATATGTACATAGTTAATAATTATTTAATTTAAATTTAAAATATTTCGCACAAGTAGTGACAATTGTCGATTTACAACAAATATGATAAAAGTTCTAAGCTTTCTATCTTGAGAATTTCATTATAAAGCATATTGTTTTTTTCAGATTATGATGATAAATTCAATAGCGGTTTTTTTACTCTTTCACTGACTTTGAAATGAAACTCAGGATCACATGATCGATCATAAACATAAATATTTTATTATGCTGATTGCATGGGTAGTTCAAGTGATCGCCTCGCCCCTGCCCCTAGGCCGAGTGTTGTAGGTTCGATCCCCGCTCGGGACAGAGCTTTGTATGATCCATAAATATTTTTTCAGAATCTGGGTGACCTTTGTGGTGGTTGTTTGATTGTTTGTAAATTCTTCTGCGAAACAGGGATTTATCATAGTTCGGATGTCATTTTTACGTACATTAGAGACCATATTTGAATAAAACGTATAAACTAATAAGGCAAAACCTATAAACTATATTTTATTTGTTGCAGGTACGAGATGATCTAAGAAAAAAGGAATTCCAATATCAACATGCTATTTACCAATGCAGTCGTCCTCGTTTTAAGCGTAGCCATTTTCACCGCTATTCATCAAACCAGTGGCGATACATATGATGAAGAAACCAACATAGATATCAAGAACAACGAACCGAAAGAATCAAAAGACGGACCTAGAAGAACGGCAGATGACTATGTCAGTGAAAAAGCGACCAGCGAAGAAGAAACTGCAACTAGTAACAATACTGATGAATGTATAGGTCTACCAGAATATTGTAACATGACAAGGGAAGAATACGTCCAAATGTTAAATGATTACGTATACCCGAACACATATGAATGGGTCCTTATAGCTACGCACACATTGGTATTCGTTTTTGGATTGGTTGGCAATGCGTTAGTGTGCATAGCGGTATATAGAAATCATTCTATGAGGACCGTTACGAATTATTTCATAGTGAATTTGGCAGTTGCTGATTTTATGGTGATACTGTTCTGTCTGCCGCCGACGGTGCTATGGGATGTTACTGAAACCTGGTTTTTTGGAAACGCGTTGTGCAAAACACTACTTTATTTCCAGGTAATAAGATATATTTTTATTTTTCATTGCTATCTATTCAATATCTCCAATTTAGTTCATACTAGCGACCCGCCCCAGCTTCGCAAGGGTAGTACAAAATCTTAATAAATTATTCACCTAAGCCTTCCTCATAATTCATTCTGTCTATTGTTTAAAACCGTATGAAAATCCGTTCAGTAGTTTTTGTGTTTATCGCGAATAGACAGACAAGACAGATGGATAGACAGACGCGGCGGAGGGCTTTGTTTTATAATATGTAGTGAAAAGCAGGGATAGCTTAGAAGGGGACTCCTAGACTGACTTTTAAAGATCTTAATGCTTTTGGTGTCCCGTGCTCGACACAACAGCAGAATTTTCAAACTCTTCTATTAATGAGAAGAGGCCCTTGTACAGCAGTTTTACTGCTTTTAAGTAGGGCTGATATCATATTATTATGTCCAATGTATTATATTAATAATATGCATATGTTTACTTATTTATGGATATTATCAGATAAACTCCTATATCCTATCCTTAACATTCTTATGGTTTGCTCGGCTAGGTCATTTCAAAACCCCTTTCTATACAAAAGTATGTGAAAGAACAAGATGCCACGATTATATGCCACAAAGTGAGGATTCCCCAACTAGGCTGGGTGATCGTGCCTGGTGGGCAGTTGCTCATTCATTAAAGTTGGAAACTTGTACACGTAGTAACGTTTCCTGCAACTTTTGTTTGCGTGATTCAGAGTCCGATACAAGTTCTAGGATGCGTGTAATTGAGTACAGCGCCATCTCATGTTCTTAATTGTAAAATATAAGTAAATATTATAAATTATTTAATAGTTTCTTTACGATATATTTTTTACTGCTTATTTTTTTTTTCACAATTTTGTATTTTTTATTTAGCATCTTTGAAAGTCGTCTAAGGAAGCTCCCGTTGCAATTTGATTCACATCTTCTGGGACATCCTATATAAATGTCGTACATTGACTCCGTGAGTAATATGGCGCAGTCGCCTCACCATTGCCGCCGCGCCGAGTGTTGTGATACCTACACTGGACAAATATTTGTGTGATCAACAAAAGGTTGTGCTGATTCTGGGTGTTCTTTGTGTCCGTTGTCTGAATGTTTATAAAATCCTCCACGACACAGTAATTATTCCTAGTCATCCACACACAGTAGACGTCCACATTTCGTCATCTATGACTTGGAGTTCCACATAATAGGATGAGTCTATTGCCACGGTACATATAATAAGTATATACAAGCTATTGCCTAACATAAGTCTCTCACTCTGCAGTTAATCAGAATTTATTGACCGACAAAATAAAAATAATACTGCTCGATTTGAATCCGACACCTCATGCACAGCAATCCTTCAATGCTGATTCCTTTAAGCGGGACGTGAAAAAGCATCTTCTCAGGCCGTCAATGTATGGACTTCAACATCGCCTTAGCTGCTGAATGGTGTGATGGCCACTGCTCTTGGACTACATGATCGCTTATCATTAGGCAGAGTGTGGTCGTTCTGACGTGCAAAATAAGAAGCTACCACTGCATTTATCTATAAAGAGGAAAGATTTGACTTTTTGTTTGTTTGTAAGGGTTTAACTCAACAACTACTAAACCGATTTTAAAAATTATTTGTTTGATTTGTGTGTAACAGGCTATAGTTTATTTAACCCATTCGCTGTCCCATGATAGATACAGTAGAAAATCTATTGTTATGTATTATGTGTGATTCATCGGACAGGGAACCTGTTAAAAAAGTATTGTTGTTAACATAATCAAACCTTATTTTACACGAGCGAAGCCACAAGTAAGAGCTAGTAGTCTCAATAATTCAGTAACAATCTATGCCTAATAAAAAAAATTGGGTACAGACCCAAAATAAGCTAAGTTAAATTAGCACTTGCTTTATTATATTAGAGTACAATAGAATTTTCTTTTCTAAATCGATTAATCGGATACAATAAAAATATTCTTGGAATTGAACGTTGGTTTTATTAAGTTTAAAGTTTCTTAAGATCTATGTTTATTTGTTAATCTTAGTTTTTACTTGAATGCATTGAACTAACTTGTTTGTTGTCTTGAGTCATAATATAGATTATAAAGTCTAAATTTGACTGACATTTTGAAAGCATAATGTCAAATGGAATCGTTTAAAAGTATATTTGCAATATAAGTACAAAATGTTTTTATACAAAATGAGGCATCTCTACATTTCGCCACACAAGGCGTGCACATATTCAATAGATAAAGTAAATAAAAATTTTGTTTGTTAATTCGGTACGGTTTCACGCCTCAACTACTCGACGGATCATCATGAAATTTTCCATACACGTTGTTGTTGGGGACCAGAAAAAATATAGGGTAGCTTTCATCCAGAAAAAAATACTGTTACTTGCCAAATCTAACTTATATTTACGCGAGCAAAGCCACAGGCAAAATCTAATTATTAATAATCTTGATACCTTCTTTTTTATTCAAATTGTGTTTAAAGTTAGTTCGTTATGTGCCTGCCCGGATTAATTGCTCCAATTTACCTAAATTGACATTAGTTGCTATTTATGATATTTGAACATAAACAATACCTACCTACTTTATCTAAATTCAAGTCTTTTCTTTTAAGGCGCGATTCCATTAGGCAAGTTTCTTGCATGCAAATTGCAAAATGCATACAGCTTGTACAAACTTGCATACGAGTTACAACTTGTATGGCGTGGTTGAACTTGTACATATTTTTATTCAAGTGACGTGCAAATTGAACGCGCATACGTTAGTTGCACATTTCGAATTTCAGACGAGTGACGTGTAGGTGATATCTATCGCTGTACAAATTATCAAAACATAATATCTGTTAGATATGCGCACGAGAAACTAAACATTTTTATTGACGCACGTCTTCCACCCATGATGTTCTACTCAATTGTTGATAATCTCCACTTGTATGCAAGTGAACCCTGCATGCAATTTGCACACTCTCGAAAACATGTTTCCTATGTAAGCAACTTGTACGCAAATGTGACGTCATACTTGTATGCAAGAGTTGCTCTAATGAAATCGCTACTTTGGTCTTGCTTTTAAAATAACATCCGCACTAGGAATAATTCATGTGTCGCGGGGGACTTTAAACTCAAAGAACAATTTGTCAGCCTCGATGGCGTAGTGGTTAGTGTAACCGACTGCCACGCCTGAGGTCGCGGGTTCGATTAGTTGAGTAGTTCGATTAGACGAAGACAAATATTTGTGTGCATGAACATGGATGTTTGTCTTGGTCTGGGTGTTTCCATGTATAATATGTATGTATCTACAAAAAAAAAAGTATATATGTATGTTTATCCATTGTCTAGTACCCATAGTACAAGCTCTGCTTAGTTTGGGCTAGTTAGTGTTGTGTGTATGTGGTAGAATAGAATATTATAATCAGATTCAGATCAATTTGCCACCATTTCATGTCATTTGGAAAAAAAAGTAGCATGCTAAGAAGAGTGAGTTCACACATTACATTTACATGATAGAGAACGATAATGTTTAATTCTCAATACGAGTAACCTTGGTAGTTCATATATATAATATATGTCATTATACATATTATGTATAACACCTACAGATGTCATTTCAGCATTGTGTGTCAGATGATAACTTAACATTCAGAAGGGTGACTTTAAAGATTATTTAAAGGGCATGGCGCTTGTATAATGAAACCTTTTTTTAAAGCCCACGTAATTAAGGGTGAACGTTTCGTCCTCTATCATTCAAAGGTCTTAACGCCGCGGTGATATTAAAAACAAAACATGATAGGTAAACTCAATAACGTTACTTGGTTAGTGTAACCGTTTGCTATCCTTACACAGTGGAGTCGACTAGAGTGCGTACCAACAAGTTTGGGTCCTCATACCTCTGCCGAACGATCAAGGCATGGAATTCTCTGCCAAGACACGTGATTCCTTCTTCCTTCAATCCTGGGTCCATTAAGCGGGGCGTGAAAAAGCACCTTCTCAGGCCGTCAAAGTAGAGACCTCAACATCGCCTCGGCTGCTATGAGGACGATGTGGAGGCCACTGCTCTTAGACCACACGACTGCTTACCATCAGGCGAGGTGTGGTCATTTTGACGAGCAAAATAAAAAAAATTAAAACCGACTGCCACGCCTGAGGTCGCGGGTTCGATTGCCGCACAAGTCAAACATTTGTGTGCATGAACATGGATGGTTGTCTTGGTCTGGGTGTTTATGTGTATAATATGTATGTATTTACAAAAATAAAGTATATAAAATGTATGTTTATCCATTGTCTAATACTTACCCATAGTACAAGATCGATTCCCACACAAGTCAAACATTTGTGTGCATGAACATGGATGTTTGTCTTGGTCTGGGTGTTTCTATGTATAATATGTATGTATTTACAGGAAAATAGTATATAATTATGTAAGTATGTTTATCCATTGTCTAGTACCTACCCATAGTACAAGCTCTGCTTAGTTTAGGCTAGATGGTTTTGTATGTATGTGATATAATATTATTATATTATCTCTGACTTTTCGAAGTTATATGCGTATTAAATAGTTAATTATCGCTTGCTTTAACTGTGAAGGAAAACATCGTGAGGAAACCTGCATGTCTGAGAGTTCTCCATAATGTTTTCGAAGATATGTGAAGTCGGCCAACCCGCACTAGGCCAGCGTGGTGGACTATGGCCTAACCCTTCTCACAGTGAGAAGAAGCTCATGCCAAGCAGTGGGACAGTTTAATACAGGGCTGACATTGTTATTAATATTATATAATTATTATAAATAGTAGTCGCGTTCACAACCACTTCGAATATATTAGCGTGAGACTATATACGTATATGTACCTTAGATGATCTCAGCATTGTGTTAATTGCTGTTTAATTTTGTCTGGTCCGAACCCGCAAAGCTCAAAGCCTTGGCAGAGGCCAGGCTAATATTTACAATACTACGCTATCAGTACAGACTTCTTCTGTCTCTCTTCTGTCTTGAAAAAGACAACTGCTGCACTGGAAATAATTTATGTGCCGGGATATTTGTGAAATCCCCCAATTTACAAACATTTATACAACGGACCGAAAGAACACCCAGACTTAGAACAAACATTAATTTGTGGCTCACACAATTTTTAGTCGCGTGTGGGGATCGAACAATCTAATACATCTCTACCTACCCTTCAGGGTTACAGGGGTAAGACTATACACAGAATGCTCATTACTTCAGTATTATCGCGAAGTTTTAAAACACCTACGATTGCCTGGCTATATTTAGATACCACGTATTTAATAACGGCCAGTTTATTTCGGCATACCGGACTGAGGCTTCATTTAAAAATAAATATAAACTGTCCACCCTTAGTAAGGCTTTCAGATAAAAAAGGGTTGGCTCAATAGAAAAAAAAATTTATGTAATGATCCGAATATATCCTTTAATGTGAACATTTGCTAACGGAAAATTAGCGCGAAACTGAAAACGCTCGGTTTATAAGATAAAATCAGGATAAGTACCAGGAAAACAGCATGATAAAAATACCGAAATATTTTATTAAGAATAGAGAAGTGGTATGCAGAACTAGGTAAGCAGAGTAAGGACGAGTAACTATCCTCGTTTTCGGAATTATTGAATTATCTATAACAAATATCATGGCTACGTGTACTTCTGATGTTACTAATGAAATTCAATTTTTTAAATCAAATCAAATCAATCTTTATTTGTATTAATGTGGTGTATACAGATGTTTGGTTTAGTTTACAGAGTTCAACATTAGTCATATATTCATGACATACAAATATAAAATACACAAAAATAAAAAAAAACAAAAACTTATAACTAAATTAATTTAAATTCTAACTTAATAAATGTAGACTATCACACTGTATCTTACATGCAAAATATTCCTGTAGTGTGTAGAAACATTTATTGCAGAGCCATCGAAATAATTCTGCTTTGAATTTATTTATACGCCACTCATAAACACCCTGTGGCAAGTGATTGTAGATGCGCACCGCCATTGTGTAGCTATTCCGATTACATACATCAGTTCTTATGGGAGGAAGCATTAGTCTATTTGGATAGCGGGTGTTGAAGTGGTAATTATCCTTTTTTAATGAAAACAGGTTACAGTTAGACTTAACAAATACACACATTTCGAATATATAGAGACTTGCGACGGTTAACAAAGACAGTTCACGAAACAAAGGTTTACAGCTTTCCCATGAAGCCTTATTGCATATACCTCTGACACATTGCTTTTGGGCTATAAATACCCTGTTAATATTTACAGAATTGCCCCAAAGAACAATAGCATATCTCAGATTAGCGACAACAAAACCATGATAAGCTTTTAATGCAGTCTGTTTATTTGTAATTTTGGTGAGTCTCCATAAAGCATAAGCAAATCTATTTATACGATTACAAATTTTATCTACGTGTAGGTTCCAATCACATTTATCATCCAAAGTTATACCCAAAAAAACAATGTCTGAAGCCTCAGTTAATTCCTGGTCCTTGTAATTTAAAGTAAGATTTAGCTTCTTGCCACACCTATTATAAAATTGTACGTATTTTGTTTTATCAATATTTACATTCAAGTTATTATTATTCAAATAGGTAACTATATCAGAAATTGTATTATTTAGTATATCATTATAATTATTTTTCGAATTATTTGGTACTATTATAGATATATCATCTGCATAGAGAATGGATTGATGTTGTATCACAGATGGTAGGTCATTTATGTATAGTATGAATAAAAGAGGGCCCAGTATACTGCCTTGGGGTACTCCGACTTTATTATGTCTTAGTTTGGATTTGGTAATTATTTCTTCGCCTTTTGCATTAATATTTGTAATTTCTACATACTGTATTCTATCAATTAGGTAACTTTTCAACCAGTCCAGAGCAGCGCCACGTATGCCATAGAGTTCGCATTTGTAAAGTAATAGACGATGAGAGACAAAATCAAATGCCTTGCTCATGTCAAAGAAAATGGATGTGATATTTGTTTTGGCATTAATATGGTTTATTATACTGTTAACTAGTTTGAAGGCTGCCAGAGTAGTTGATTTCCCTTTTAAAAAGCCATGTTGTTCTGGACACAGGATATCAAATTTATTCAGGAACGATATTAGTCTATTGTACATAATTTTTTCAAACAATTTAGCTATAGTAGGAATTAGGGCAATAGGTCTATAATTACTTATCAAGTTTTTGTCACCTTTTTTGTGTAATGGCTTTATAACGGTTGTTTTTAACTTATTGGGAAACTTGCCTTGGCAGAGAGATAAATTTATTATGTATACTAATACTGGTGTAATGATATTACTACACGTTTTGAGCAACTTTGTGGGAAATTGGTCATAGCCCACTGAAGGGGTATTATTCAGTGAATTTATCATTTCAAGGAGAACTGCCAAGGCATTTATCTATTCAATGGGAAAACCGCGGTGCACAGTTAGATTTTATGAAACACTCAATTATGCCTTCATCCACGCGGTATGCAGTTGGTTCGTCATATAATTAACGCGGATCACACAGCACATAAGTGTTATGCGGCCATTTCTACTGAATGAAAATAGATGAAACATAGCGTAGATTTTCAGTGAATTTCAGTTATCAAATAATTGAGCCTTGAAAAACCAAAGATGAGGATTTAGAAAATTTAATGCTAATATACTAGCTTTTTTAGTTTTATAAAAGTACATATTTGTCTTTTGATATTCTATAAACAATGAGCTGATAAATATAAATAAAGGATCAAATACAATAGAAAAGTCTTGTCAACATTTATTAAAACAATATCGATAAGCAATATATAATAACTGATTATATCAACGGATGTTTAGCTCAATTTTTCGACAATAAATGACTCAAAAACAACTCGAAATTACTTCAGATAGAAGTTGAGCAATATACTGGGTGCAAAGGATGGCGTACCAAAAACTTTAGTAAGACATCTTTCTATAGGTACTTACCTCGACGCAAACTTCTAAAAACAAAAAACGCACAATGTAGATTTTATATTGATTACTATTTAAGCAGTACGCAATAGATTGCTACCAATACAACGCACCACTCGCGCTGGGGGGAATGACCTTTGCGTACCGCGCGTTAGAACACCTGATCTGTTTATATCACGACGATTTAATTACATTGCTGTATTTTAGTCAGATGTGGTATTATTTAATATTTCTTTAATAAAATGTATGATTTAAGCATTATGTTATGATTAACAGTCAGAAAAATGAAAATTGTACACAAAAATCTTTGATTTTACCTGAAAAAAATTCCAACGATTTTCAACTCAGAATAATGGTCTGAATCTACCATTCCAGTTTACGCCCAGTATAAAGATATAAACGGAACATGATGACGATGGGATTAAAAAAGGATGTCAAACTAAGTTGTGATTTATTAAACTATTAGATGTAGACCTCGGCTTCGCCCACGTAAATGTAGGTTAGGTTAGATCCACCCACCATCTGCGTCATCTCCAGCCACCCTGAGATTTGACTTGGGGGTGCTGAGCTGTGTGGGCATGCTCACCACCCGATCAGCACCAGGTCCGAGAGCCTCTGTGTCGTGTCTTTGTCTCCCCCAGAGGGACGGTGGAGGCAGTATTTCTGTGTAGTGGAAAACACCGAAATCACGGTGGGGTCGCGATTGCATGTGAAAGCGATTCGCGCGGCCTCGCCGTCTATGGTTATGTCGAGGAACACCGTGGTAGGTTTAGTCGGTATTATCGGGGTATCCTTTCCCCGGTGAGCCCGTCATAAGCTTTCCGTCGCCCCGCGGAGAGGTATGCGTAAAAGCATTCACTCAGTTAAAAAAAAAACACCCACCCACCATTAAAGGCAGGAGTTAGTGTACACAGTGGTAGGTTTAATCGGTAGTACTCGGAACGTTCCATCCTTCTTCGGATGAGCCCGACATAAACTTCCCGGTCCCCTTTTTTTTCGCGGAAATTTATTATTTATATGGTTTCTTTTTTTAAAAGGATAAAAGCATTCTGCTACGATAAAAAAGAAGTTTATATTAGAATAGTAACAGTACTTTCTTTTGGATGAAAGGTATCTTATGTCCTACTCTGATACCCTGACAACGCGTATGCGACATTTAATGACGCGGAAAAAGTGTGAAAACGTAACAAAAAAAGAAACTTCCATTCGCATTTATAATATTAGTTAGGATGCACGCACGTGACTGCTCTTGCATCGATGCCGTATTATGTTAAAATTAAACGTCTGTATACGAATTCTACCGCAGTGTTTTTTTAAAACTCAACGTCATTGGAGTGCAATTATGTAAAGTTGATATAACTGCAATTCAAGACGATGCGACGTTTACTATATTAGTCACGCCGGGACCATGGCTGCTGAAAAGCAACCGAAACGTCGATGAAAGTTTAAATATAAATTCAACAAGAATTTTACGGTTACAAGCCTCTGAAGATATCAAAAATTAGTAGTCTATATACTTGATATAAAAACAAGCTCATAATATCACCAAAATGAGTTAGTTTTCTTATTTCAATTCTCATGCCCATTTGAACAAATTATTCACGTGGAAAAATTCAGAGAATTTGTATACCTCACCCACCAAAGAAATATTGTATTAAAAATATCAACTAAATATTATATTAATAAATGCAAATGAAAGGATTTTTTTTCTAGTGTTTATTGTTTTTATTTATTCATGTTTTCGGTGTGCCCTTTTTTGTGCCAAAATAAATCATTTTTCTTTCTTTCTTTTCTTTCTTACGCTTTTAAAACAGGGTTAGAAAATGTATATGGGTATTTAAAACATTGCGTAATGTCACATCAACGGAATTACTGAATAAAATTTATACTGCCCTAGTTCAATCTGTACTCGCATATTGTATACCTGTGTGGGGTGGATCAACTAAAAGTAAATTTATTGAGTTGGAGAGAGCCCAGAGGTCAGTCTTAAAAGTAATGTACTTTAAGCCGTATCGATTCTCTACCGATGAACTGTATAAACATTATAGTATTCTTTCAGTAAGGTAATTGTATATTCTACTTACTATCTTAAAAGTACACTCAAAGCTTCATTTTGATCCCAACCTTCTAACGAAAAGAAATATCTGCAATATCGTGCCCACCAGAATAGTCAGTACATCTTTTGCAAGAAGACAATTCGACCGACAGTCATCATATTTATATAAAAAAATAAATAAAATCATTAAAATGTACCCTATGAGTAATCATGATTGCAAAAAAGCGTTACTTTTTTGGTTGAGATGCCTAAATTATAGTAGTACAGAAGATCTGATGAATGTAGTATCGTAATAATATAATTGGTACTTACAAGTAAATATTCACAAAACACTTAGTTGTATACTGTTCAATACATTTCATACAAGGGACACACACACACACACACACACACACATACACACACACACACACACACACACACACACACACACACACACACACACACACACACACACACACACACACACACACACACACACACACACACACACACACACACACACACACACACACACACACACACACACACACACACACAGACATGCATGGTGTTTATTATTAACTTATTTGTTGTTTACCTTCCTGTTTTTTTTTTGTTACCTGTCTAGTTTTATTTTTTTGTAACGTGAAGAGCGGGGACTCCTAACACAAGAATTTTGTTACTTAAAAGGAGTACCTCAATTAATTTATTGTGAACTAGCTCGTAAGTAAATGAATATAAACTATATTAATTTTAATTTTCTTTTTATTCTGTTTCTACTTCTAAAATCTTATCTAGGAACTGGGCTGGTGGATTTAAATCGTATTAATATCTTGCCCATCTCAAAAACCAAATAATTGTCATTTTATATTATGAGCGCAGCAACTGTCCGTCGACCGTAGGATCGTCGTTAGTTGTTTGTATGTATGAATTCTGTTCACACTAAGCCAATAATGGATAGTTCTTCATGATGATTAAGTAGATAAGGCGTGCAAACGTAGCAAACTAATTAACATTCGCGTTTTTCTTTTTTCTTACAATATAAGTTAACATTTACGCTAAGAAGCGCATGTTGAAAAACATAATGAGAAAATCTCTCTATTTTTAGCTTGATTAAATAAAAAATCTTTGATATTTTGACTTTGGTTACGGCGGCCATGCTACATTTCCAAGATTCGTAAATATCAAACGATGTTATCCTCCCTTTTTTATCGGTCTCTAATTACGTTGAATACGACTTAACGAATCTAATAATACCAAAAGCAATGAAGCTATACTAATATTAAAAAGCTGAAGAGTTTGTTTGTTTGTTTGCTTGAACGCGCAAATTTTATATAAAACGGGCCATTTATATAATTTGTTTACGTGCAATTTAATAGGTTAATTTGATGATTGATTTGGATTTATGACATACTATATATATATTTATGACATATATAGGCTAGCGTTAATATAGATTTTATCAATAATTTTCTATCCCTTGGTACTTTTTTAACCCCCGACGCAAAAACGACGGGG
This sequence comes from Catocala nupta, assembly GCA_963675205.1. Classification (NCBI taxonomy): domain Eukaryota; kingdom Metazoa; phylum Arthropoda; class Insecta; order Lepidoptera; family Erebidae; genus Catocala; species Catocala nupta. Next base: position 6,908,494 of record OY776101.1, on the reverse strand, counting down.
TGTTATAAGTTTGACGTGTCTGTGTGTGTGTGTGTGTGTGTGTGTGTCTGTCTGTGGCATCGTAGCTCCCGAGCGGATGAACCGATTTTAATTTCGTTTTTTTTATTTGAAAGGTGAATTAGTCGGGAGTGTTCTTAGTTATCTTTGGTGAAAATCGGTCCAAGATGGCCGCCGCCACAAAATGGTGGATTACATATTTTTTCACAACTCCCTCAATATGGGTATCAAATGAAAGGGCTTGACTAGTAGAATACTATACACTATGATAAATTGCAAATCCAAGATGGCCGCCATCATAAAATGGCGAATTACATTTTTTTTTCACAACTCCCTCAATATGTGTCGGGGGTTTTTAAATTTTTAATTTAATATTAATTTAATTCTTCATTTTTTGGAAGAAGGGTATGTCCGATTCTGTATTCTGTGTATTGTCAAGACAACGTGTCTGCGAAATTTCATGATGATCGGTCGAGTAGTTAAGGCGTGAAAGTATTACAAGCAAACAAACTGTACAAACAGCTAAGATGGCATAGTGGCTTAAGTGGTCTTCCGCCACTACCACTGCGCCGAGTGTTGTGGGTTTGAGTCCCAAACGGGACAAAAACTTGTGTGATCCACAACTGGTTATTTCGAGTCTAGATGTTCTTTGTGTCCGTTGTTTGAATGTTAATAAAGTCTCCCGCGATACATGAAATAGGTATTCCTAGTGTTCCGGCCGTCCGTCTGTCTGTCAAGACCCTTTATCTCGAGAACGAGTAAAGGTATTGAGTTGAAATTAAAACGATATACTCTAGTCTACAGTTTCTTGAAGCTGTGAAAAAATCAAACGTCTAAATTAACGTAAAAAATAGATACGGCTGTTTATGCCGCAAAAAATGTATATTTCGACATTCTCAAGGGAATCAAAATTTATAGGGTGTTTTCCGTTGACCTAGAACTATGAAATTTGGCAATTAATACCGTCTTATACTACAAGTAGGTATAGGAAAAAATCTGAGAACATACATTACAATACATTTGTAATTAAATCATAAAAAAGAGGGTCTTTATGCAAGGACAAACATTTTTTATAATATGTACCTACAAATGTGTACGGAACCCTCGGTGGGCGAGTCCGACTTGTCCAAAAACCGGACAAATGCAAGTCGGACTCGCCCACCGAGAGTATATATAATATTAGTTAGAATATGCAACAAACACACATAGTCTTACGCCTCTAGCGCAGAAGGTGTAAGCAGAAGTAGTAATACCTACATTTTTAAAACTTACTAAATAGGGGGCTAGCCTATTACTGTCTACCGAGCATAGTTCCAGACTCCACACTGCTACTGAGAAAATCTTGACTGAAAACTGAGGCGTAAAATGAGCTGAGGCGAAACACGTCTCACTGTATATTTTGTGTTCGAAACGGAATACTGCAAGTTGGATTACGCCCGGATCCTACATCGTGGCGGTCCTTATTCAGAGGAGTTCAGCATTGTTAACTTTCTTCTATTCCAATAGTTGAGGTGGGCAATCCGAGGATAAGTGGCGGGTTCCTTTCTTCCCTATAATTTTATTACCAAACCCTTTGTTCAATTCAGTTTATTCAAGGCTTTAGATAATAAAATATTCAAGTGCGTAAAAAATCTTATATACCGTTCAGATATACGCGTAAAATCTTGTTAAAACCTTATAACATCTTTGAAAGGTAACTTGATATACACAAATAATTTCTTTGCCATCTTTTAGTGAAATATGATTATTTAAGCATTTGATAATGTAGGAGCGCTTACTGTAAAAAGATATCACACTAATATGTATATATTAACTGTGTCTACATAGCTTTACGCCTAAACCTAAAAATGTAGGTAGAGGTGTATTGCATTCACATGTCGCCAGCTTTGGTTTAAGATTCCTAAGGGGCGAGGACGAACGAAAATAAAACATGGAAACACTTTTATACGAACCACAGTTTATCATTGACACCACAGCTACTTACTCAACTCTACTACTCAAAATTGGAAGTTATTGTTAATGGGGCAAGATAGCTATTAAACTATCGTATTTTTATATTTTCGTAATTCTTTACAATATCCTTTAACCAAAAGAATCCATTTGTAGCCGAAAAACAATCAATTATAACTGATAAGGTTAGTAAAATAAGGTTTAGCAAAGTCGCGTGGCACTCGGTTGCTCGTATCCGAGCCGCTGGTAAACAGAGGTACAAAATGTAGCGGCTTGTAGTAGTCACGTTACGTACGTTTTTAATTTTCAACCCGTGGCCACGATCGATGCAAGTCAGTCAAAACGTCGGGCAATCAATAGGTTTATTACCTTTCAAATACTTTATCACGAGTACGATCTGTTACCTAGCATTATATTAAGTAAGATAGTTGTTAGCTGTTCTGTTTTACAGTAAGTTTACTTGCTATCAATGTCAAGAACTCAAACCCATTGATTTAATTATACGTTACTATAGCGACATTGCTTAGTTTTATTAAGCCCAACCTACTTTGTGTAGATTCCATAGCGGCTTTTTTTTTTGCGGTGAGAACACTTTCTAGTTTTATTTCTGATCACTAAAGGAGCCTACTGTCGTCTACCAAGCACAGATCCTGAGTCCATGGTGCTGCTTTTTAGAATTTCTGGACAAAAGTACGGAGTAGCACTTTGGCCGAGCCGGGAATTGATCCCAAGTCCTTATGTACAGCAGTCTAATTAACTACCGCTGCGCTATAAAGACAGTCTACTAATAATAGTCTTATTCCTTTTTATCACTCTATGGAAACAAAATTTAGGTGTTTAACAAAATATTTTATCAAATTTATTATAAAATATAGGGTTATTTATTATAATTATTCGGGTGATTGGGTGCCCTAAGCAATATAGATTTGGTCCTTATTATGATAACGAGATCTTAAAGTAGATACTTGGGCTAAAGTACTATTGTATCATTTTGTAATACTTATATCGATAGTAAAATATTTGGTACCTGTGATCATAGATCAAGCGCCCAGATGATGAAATGAGTTAATAGTATACTCTATAGGATTACAATTTAAACGGTTCTGACCATCTATGCTCAATTGACGGAATAAGTTCGCTCAATGTTCTTTTGTATCTATATTTCAAAGCATTTTATCGATGGGAAAATATTTGCTACATGTGACCATCTGTACCCAGTAAACAGAATATGTTCTCTTTATGTATTTTCCCTTAGCCTTTTGTTATGTCCCATTGCTGGGAAAAGCCTCTCCCTTGGACTTCCAAATCACTCTATCCGAAGACATTCCTTGCCAGTCCCTTGTATTATGAAATCTAAATTTAAAAGACTATATAAGACTAACGTGAGTTCTCTGATTGGATTCCAGGGTTGACCAAAGTATTATTAGTCTTTCTATCAAGAAATTTTCAGAAGAAGTACGTAGTTAAGAACTATTTCTGGTAGACGGCGATAGACGCCTGCGAACTCCTTGGACTTAAATCAAAGTTCGCCCAATGAGGTTCTTGTACACTAGCCTAGCCCCTCGGAATATAGACGTGAGACGATGTATGTATGTTTTTATGCATTGCTAATTGATTGAGAGTATATTTTTATCAACGGTTTGTTGATATAAATAGTCTCAATTTTACCCGGGTTGAGCATATGACATAGCCTATGCCCATATAGCATAATGTCTATTTAAATAGAGAGGTTTGTTGAAATTGTAGTTACTACTATAGCACTACTAGAGCAATTTGAAAGACCAAGGACCAAGAAACCTTTGCCCAGCAGTTTGCCCAACAAGCTAATGGAAAAAAAGCGCTATGGTACTGGAAATTGCCTTACACTTACATATTAACTCTCTTAATACGGACCCTATTATTAGTTAAAGTCCGGTGGACCTTTCGGGGTCAAGCGTTCCAAAATTTAATCAGATTCTCAACATTAAACCATTTGAGGCGTGCAAAAATTTGATACAGATAAGCTTATCCTATGCATACACACGATTCGTTTTAACACTAGAAGGGCTGGGCTTCATACTATACCTACAAAGACCGCAGCGGTCAATTTGACGGTACTAGAGAATCAGTCAGAATACTTATGAAATTATTGCGTATATTGCATTAAAATAAAATAAAAAGAATATTATATCAATATATTTTTTTATTAATAATAAACAATTTTAGCACTTAACTGAGTAACATTTATAACAAGTAATAGTTTAAAAAAATCTTGTATACATTTTCCACAAACAGCTTTATTTACAGATTGTGCAGTTTCACACGTTTTTTTTTTGTTTAACAATTACGATTGACTTGACATTGTCGCCTCTTATTGTTGGTAGTACATCGATCACTTGTTTCAGAATTAGTTTCTTGTCTTTGAGTCGCAATTGAAGTAGATTTTTTTTTCACATACTCTGCACGTAGATCGCTCACTAGTTGAAGGATAAAATCATGCCGAGAAATTGTTATTTCTGTGACTTTTCGGTATAGAATCCACGAGTTTATAGCTGCTAAATCAAGTATATTGTAAAAAACGTGAACCTCCGGCGTGAGAATCTCCGGCTTCCAGCTCTTACGGTGTACTTGCGTGCCATTTGATCAATGATGTCTATACCAAATTTTGTTTCATTATAAAATACAATTGTCTCAGGCAGCTTTTTTTAGCAGTACCTATGCTCACGTTGGGGTGCAGAGTACTCAAAATAATAACATTTTTTCCTGGTTTTCTTTGATAGACAGTAAGGTTGTATCGGTCTCAGTTTTCATTATAAACGTTTCATATCTTGTACGAATATCTCTACAAATTGACGGTACTTCTCGTCTTGCACGCCGCACTGTTCCAACAATACTAACCCTTTCGACCATTAATTTTTTAGCTAAATTTAGAGACGTGAGAAAGTTTACAGAGGTAACGTTTCGGCCCTTTTTGAAATAGGGTTGTACTAGTTTCAAAACCACATATTCGGGTAATGAAATATCGTTTGAACGGTTCTCGTCTTTTCCTAGATACAGAAATCCTCCACTTAGGTACTTACTCTCGACATCCACAAACAGCCAAAACTTTATGCCAAATCGGGTTTATTGGGTTTTTTTGCAATATATTGTAAAAACGGACAGCGTTTTTGATGGAAATAACTGCTCATCAACTGTCAAATTTTCTCCAGGAATGCAACACATTTGACAATCATCTATAAATTTGTTCCTTAAATCCGAAATCATCGCAAATTTGTCATTAGATAAGCGAGCAGAACGCGTGCTTCTCAAATCAAAACGTAAGTATTTTATGATCTCCTTGAATCTATTTTTGCTCATAGTATTTTTGAAAACGGGTGGTCCCCAATCTTGCGACCACAAAATGTCTAAATCTAGGTGGCTCATGTTATAGGCTCCACGAGCATAAATCAAAGCAGTAAATGCATCTAGTTCGTCTAGAGATAAGTTCCAAGTGTCATCTTGACTCTTGTCATGCGCTTTCTTTTCAGTACATTCTTTTATACGTCGTAGAATGTACTCATGAACAAATAGTCTCCACGCAGAAATTGGCTTGTTATTTTCAATATATCGATTGGCGTATAGTGTAGGCCCTGAAATTTCTCTAAGTATATTTTGCTGGCTTCGACGTCCTACTCCACTAGCATCTGCAGAAATACAAGTCCATTCTGTGCCGTCACTTGCTACTTGTAATATACCGACTTCCGGTACTGATATCCTAGCTGAACGTCCACCGCGCGTTGTTCGCCTGCCGCTAATGGATCTACGAGATACCCTGCGTCCTCTGCGCAAATTTACAATAATATTGTTATTTGTAGCAGAGGAATCTACTTCGGAGTTTTCTGATGAAGAAATGACCTGTTCCGGCTGAAATTCTGCATCACTGGTTTCACAAACACTGTCTGATAATTCGTCACCACTTTCATCACCTGACACATCTAGTTGTATATCCCGATATCGCAACAGTTCTTGTTCTATTTGAGAACTACTGAGACGGCGACTCATTTTTTTATAACAAATTACGACTGCTCACTAAACGAAACCAATGTCTACTAAGTGTAATGTAAACAAGCTAGACAGTAACAACTTACTCAGAATTCAACATAAATAAAAACAAAAGTACCTTCATTAGTTTGAAGAAATCGTTGTTTACTATTCTTATCGCTGCCTTTATATGCCGTCACATTGACGGTGTGTGGTCTTAGTAGGTATTTGTAAAGGAATCTCAAATACAATCTATTTTTTTTATATAGATTTAGCCTAGAAAAGTCATAAAATATGAAAAGAAACAAAAACATAGTTTATAAAATATTTAAGAATGAAATCACCGTGCGGTCAAATTGACGGCCTTGGTCTTTCTGGTGTTAAATGTCTTGTTTATGACCAAATTAATTTGAGAGTTTACATTTCTATATGTACGTAAACCCTCGAACTAAATCAGTTAATTTAAATTCTATATTCCACTAGGAATTTGGAAAACTAATCGTAAATCGAACTATAAAGGTCGGTTTCCATGATGAGCAAATTGGTCTAGTCTTTCTGTCAAAAAATTCTCATTAGCAGAACGATGTCTAAAATTTATCTCGGTAGAAAGCAATTAGCTTTATTAGATTTTGCCCGCGACATCGTTAGTGTAAATGTAGGTTATGCCAATTTTCTATACTTTGGGTATTATCAGTACTTTTTCTGGATGAAAGATAGCGTATGTCCTTCTCCATACTCCTGTCAACGTATGCGAAATTTCAAGATGATCGGTCAAGTAGTTAAGGCGAGGATGCGTTACAAACAAACTTGCATTCGCATTTATAATATTAGTTAGGATACTAGTATAGTATTATATTATCTGTGGTTAGGATTAGAAAAATGTACTCCTTCGGGTTACAGGACTATGTACGTCATAGCAATTTAGGTCACAAATAATCTGTATTCGTGCTAAACCCTCCAGCTAAGTTAAATAGCTTATAGCCAGTTGCACTCACTGATCGGTAAACGATTAGCGAGGTTAAGCAACGTTGGGTGTGGTCAGTCTATAGATGGGTGACCGCTTAGTCGTATTTCATCTGAGCGTCTCCGTGCTTTAGAGGGCACGTAAAAGTCAGTCCTGGTTGTTGCCAAATTGACAGCATTCGTTAAGCCATGTCAGAGGCCTAGGGGCGGCTTGAACAACTCTTGCAGGTTAGCCACTAACCACACGAAAAGAAAAAAGAAGAAGAAGTTAAATGATTGTGTTAGGACTGGGTTCAAGTCAGTAGTGCAATGGATAGAAACCGCACTCGTTACCTCTTCAAAGCAAGTCCAATGCCTCATCTATGGCTTAGTAATTAATTATTGCTTTTATCTTAATTTCATAGTGTAGTTACATATAAAAGAAATGCCTTGTAATTAATAACAAAGGTAGTATCGCCTATAGTTTAAACTATAACAGAGTTTAAAATGTTGATGATGTTGACATCACACTTGAATGTGTTGATTTCAATTCAAAGTTTCAAATCTTGAGCTTACACAATTTAAAACTTTTTCTATTTTTAAGGTCTTTTCGGCTCTAAACCAATCACAGCATTCGAATTTTATCTATTTATGATTTACGTGAAATAAATCGCATTACAGCAATTCAAGATACAACATAATTATACCTTCGTCTCACAGAACTCCAAACAACTGGCAATAAAGCGTGCCATTCGACTGTAAACACGACACAATCAGGTATTGCTTCCAAGAGGGTGCTGAATGTAGACAGAGTTCGAGGAAGGTGAGTATGCTTGCGCGGTATTACGGCTCGAAAGCACGGTAAACAATGTAAGTCTCCGCTGCGCCAATAAGTAACAGGAACTTATAAACAGTACACAAGGTAATATCGGAGTTTACAATTGCTTGCGCAGAACTTTGTACATACATACTATATAGTTACAATTTGAGCTGCTTTCTGTTTTATTTTATGGGAATTGATTGTTGCGTCAATACTCTTTATAAATAAGAGTTTAGTGTTTGTCTGTTCGCAGAGATCGAAAAGTAGTCGAAAGATTGACTTGAAATTTTTTGGACTGTTTTCATAACCTTTCTATCAAAAAGTTTCCAAGATAATAGAAAAATTGAAAATAAAGTCCAAGTCATAGCGAATCGTGGCTATAATTAGCTAGTGGTTAATATTAGCCGCACATAGGTAAAAATGGAATTAATGAAATCATCAAGCAAATCGAAATATTCGAATAATCGATAAGTATTAAGTAATAGTTACGCAAACACGAATAAACTGACAACTGCTCACGCTGTGTACGCTAGCATCAAATAACGTGTCGAATATTCGATTACGATTCGAATTATAATTAGTAACAATGAATCGAATACATTCGAATATGCGCTCTTAGTATTTAATAATAAAAATAATATAATAACACGTTCATTTTCAGATTTTAAATCCATACTAGCGATCGCTTAGTGGTCAAAATTCGACCAAAATTCCTAAGCTTGCTACTTTATTTTCTGTTTTTCTCTATTACATATAAATAATGTATAGGTAACCATAGTTACAAAGAATTGTATGACGTCAGACGAACAATGTCAAAATACTACGAACGCAATTCGACTGCGTGTGTCAAATGCATAGTGATGTGCGTGTAGCGTTTTTCATTAATTTAATATATTTCTAATGCATATTTAATAAAAATATTAGGAGTCACTCCTCCTTCTCCATATAAACTGTAACTATGCCAAATTTCATAGTCCTCCGTCCACGCAATTTTTGTAAAAAGGGTACAAAGTTTTTGCTTCATGTATTAATATATAGATATAATAAATAAGTAATGTCAAGAGAGTCAGCATTAGAAAATCATTTTATCCCACACACATACATATATCAAAATACATTTAACAACAAAATAACTAAGAAATAATTAAAAGTAACATTGAAATAAAAATTGGATATGCATGTCATAAATCACATAAGTCGTTTATAGGTCAATGTGTGCGCTTTTACAATAAACTCCCAAGTGACATTCAAAATTTAAGTTTTAATCAATTTAAAACAGTTGTAAAAAGTAAATTATATTCGAAAGGTTATTACCAGTGATCGGAGTAGGTAGATTGAAATGGGGTCATTGATCCGAAACGTATATATTAATATGGACATTCCTCCGGAATTGGTGGATTATTAAAAAAAAACCGGAACTTATGTAGGAATTTTATTCTGCCAGAGTGGAAGGAGTCATTTGATGATTTGCCATCCTCAAAAAAAGGTAGGAGTTGTAATAAAATGAGCAATATTGTTCTTTATTATTCTTCATATTTTTTTTAACGGCACACAGTCACGATTTGACAAAACCCAACGACCAATCAGAACAAAGGATCATGGGTGGTACAATAACCGGTTATCAGAACAATGCGTACGCCCGCCGACGACATGCCAGGTAGCTCACTCGTTTACTTCGGTTTGTAGAGTGCGCATCTTTGTTTGTTACTGTGTTGTGAAAACGTTACTTGACCCTGGCTTGTGTACATACTGACTTCTGGAATCTGCTCTAAACCACGATTTGGCTCGAATATACGGACTCAGATTTTTCACTATTGAATTGGATCTACATATTTAAACCAAGCTTTGGTAAGTAATATTTTACTAGTTACAAGGAGTATAAAGCATGTTTGGATGTACTATAAGAATATTTTTAGTATTGTGTTTGTTCGCTTAACCTGCTGAACATACCATGAGTCTTAATATTGTTAAATCTTTAATAGAGTATGAACCAGTGAGCTTAGTACAAAACAAAATTATGATATTCTAGTAATGTAGTCGCAATTCAGCTAACTCCACTATTAACCGACATTTTACTGGAATCCGTATATAATTTGAATGCACTGTGTCCTCTTGCAATGTATTGGTAAAATAAATTACTATAGGCCTTATCTACTTCTCTACAAAATATTCTACGTAACAAGCCCTTTCATTTGATATATATATATTGATGGAATTGTAAAAAAAAAAAATTGTCCGCCATCTTGTAGCGGCAGCCATTTTGGATTGACAGGAAGAGGGTGAAATTTCAATGACTAAATTTGATCCACGAAAAATAAAACAAACGGAGTAAGCTAAATAAACTAAATAAAATGTAATTTTTTCATGTCTTTGTTTTAGGTGATATATACGAGGTTCCATCTCTAAAACAAAGTTCAGATATAGCAAACGTCAAGGCTGAAACTGTAGAAAAATGGATATCCGGTCATCCCGAACTACTTTACGATCACGCTAGTGGTACAATATACTGTTCAAAATGTGAAAGCCATTTGAAAACCATAAATAAAGGAAACGTTAAAAGACATATCGAAGGAGCTGTACACCAGGGAAAGTTTAAGCGGCCCGAAGAGGAATTTTATTTCGATCTTATAAAATTACTCATTTTGTGCAATATTCCGTGGTCTCAGATGAAAAATACTACTTTTCAAGATTTCTTTAAAAGATATATGTGTAGTACCTGTTGTTGTACGTGTACTAATCGTACTCTGCCAGATGAATCACAGTTACGGAAAGTTTACTTGGACAAGTTTTTTAAGAATAAAATCAATTCGATTCGGCAAAATTATAAAAATGAGAAACTATGGATATCATTTGATGAAACGACAGACTTTTTAGGTCGCTATATAGTCCATTTTTTAATAAAACCATTACATCCTAGCAATTTGACTAGACCTTATTTGGTAGCATGTAAAATGCTAACTGTAGTTAATGGACAAACAATCACGCAATTTGTGTTACAATGTTTGGAAAACTTTTGGGAAGATTCTTTTGAATCGAAGGTAGGTAACATTCTTATCCTCTGCACTGATAGCGTTGCATATATGCTGTCTGCAGGACGAAATTTAAAACAATACTTACCTGAAATGAAGCACGTAACATGTTTGGCGCACTCTCTTCATCGCGTATCTGAGCAAATTGGGTTAGAATATCACGATGTTAACATTTTAATAGCAAATGTTAAAAAGGTATTTTTGAAAGCCCCAAGTAGAGTCAACATTTTAAAAGAAAAATATCCAGATTTGCCGCTACCTCCCCAACCAGTTGTTACAAGATGGGGCACTTGGTTAGAGGCAGCATTTTATTACGCTCAAAACTTTGAAAAAATAAAAGAAGTATTATCTTGTTTAAGCAGCTCTGATGCGGTATCTATTCGAGAGGCAAAAAATATTATAGAAAAAGAAAATTTAAAAGAAGATTTAAATTACATTAAAGACAATTATTTTATAATTCATTTGTCTTTAAAAGAATTGCAAAAGCATAATTTATCGTTGACAGATTCACTTTTAGTATTTGACAACGTCAGAGATGCTATAAATCAGTGCAATTCAGAAAATATAAAAAATAAAATAGAACGTGTTATGGAACGAAACCCAGATTTAGACACACTTAGAGAATATAGTGAGGCCATTGAAAAAAATGAAGCACATAATTTAATACCTTTTTTAAAATTTGCTCCTTTGACATCGTCAGATGTAGAACGGTCTTTTTCCATTTATAAATGGACTTTAGATGTTAAAAGAAATAGGTTGAAAATAGAAAATATAGAGAAACTCATAGTTATATATTTTAATTGTAAAGATCAGGATTACCAGGATGCTGACATTGTAATCGATGAAGATTAAAAATGTGAATAAATGTAAAATGTACATATTTAACAATAAACAATCTTGATTTTTATCTTTTTTCTTTATTCTACCCCTTTTTTTTGGTCCTAAAATCTGACTAAAATCAACCTGTTCCTTCGTATGCCCTTTACGTTTCGGAGTCGTGGTGCATCCTTATAACAGTCTCACGACCCCAGCAGGTATTGGCTCTCTATGGGGCCCCGTCATTTATTCTACCCTTAATGCAAATTACCATGACCCCTATGAAAATATTTAAATTTAAGTGCAACAATTTATGTCTATCTATAAAAGTTCTAGCCATAAAAGGCTAAAAATAAAAATTAAAGCTTCGATCGGAATTCGATTGTTTTTATTATTCAACAGATAAATAATGAATTAATTTAGTTTTGATACCTTCCTTTAAATTTTGAATTGAGTAGGAATAATATCACTACCAACATTAACAATATTTAATTGAATCCGGAAATACCGGAATTACTTTCCGGGAAAATGGCTTATCCATGTTATTCTTTCTGTGTGCATTTATGATACAAGTACCAAAAATCAATCTACCTACTCCGATCACTGGTTATTACTCAGTCACTGACTAAATAGAAGATAAAAATGCTTGGGATTGAGTTGCTTCCACTCACAGGTTATTTCTAATCATATTATTAAGCTAACTGTAATATGAGTTGCTGTGACTATTATTTCATGTGTTATTAAAATATATCTTAGATTAACGAATTTTTACTTTTAAATCTTATTGAAATAAATAACTAACAACTACACACAGCAGCTCATATAAGGAAAATAATATAACATTGAATTGTATTGATATCTAAACATTTGGCGATTGAAAAGAGTGGCCATGAGTTTCTTGCCTGCTTCTTCTCATGAACTACTCCTCGAACAGGCTTTTTTCAATGCTAAATTTTTATTTCCTTCTATTTATTTTTATTATAATTTTTTATTTATATAATAGTGAATTGACGTGTCCAAGAATTGTTTGCACATTTTTATGGAAATAAAGATTTTTGACTTTGACTTTGATACTTCATTATGTTTTAACGTCACAATATTAATACTTAAAAACCAAAATTAATTCATAAAATTTATTCGTATTTATTCGTGTTACGTTTTCGTCGCAGTTGCACAGCGCTGCAAGACTAAAAGAGAAACTAAACGTATTTTCCTTTACTGACAATAATAATAATTATAATTTAATGAATAAATTAAAAAATAAATATAATAAATTTAAATAATAATAATTTAATGTTATTAATTTATTCTTCTTCAAACTGTTATTTTATAACTTCTTACCCCAACAAAACAAAGTCGCTCTCGATGCTTCCATTATGAAAATTCTGATATCCTAATTTTCACATAACCTAAAAGCTCTTCATCAAAATTTGTTCTGAATTTTGAAATGACATTCACAAGCACTTTCATGTTAGGACGACGCTGTAATATTCTATTATGAGATGAAAAATAAAATCTTGAAAATAAGAATGATCAAACAGTCCATAATCCTAACTAATATTATAAATGCGAAAGTGAGTTTGTTTGTTTGTTTGTTTCTTACGCTTTCACGCCTTAACTACTCAACCGATCAACATGAAATTTTGCATACACGTTGTCAGGGGTACAGAATAGGACATAGGGTACCTTTCATCCAGAAAAAAAGAACTGTTGCAAATCTAACCTAACATAATCTACATTTACGCGAGCTAAGCCGCGGGCGAAAACTAGTATTATAATAAATGCGAATGTGAGTATGTTTGTATGTTACGCTTTAACACTATAACTACTCAACTGATCGTCATGAAATTTCGCATACATGTTGTCAGGAGTACAGAAAAGGACATTAGGTACCTATCAATTGGGCAAAAACACTATTCCCGTACGAGTGAAGCTGCGGGCAAAAGATAGTAATTAAATATCTTTAATTGACAGCGACCTTTTTAGTTGTAAGGCAATTGGTTTCAATGGTTTTCTGGGTGATTATGAATTACACTGCATGGAAAGTCTTCGGTTAGAAATCCGGGTCGGACAATAAAATTGTTATTGGACTTTTGTGTCAATGTTGGTAGCAGCTCAGAGTTTAGGACTATGCCTTGTAGACGAAAGTATTATAATAGCATTTTTGCTGTTCCTTCCTTGCACTTCCTTAGTGTATAACAGTAGTCAATGTAACTGCTGTTCCCGGATCGAGCAAAGGTTTATTGAAGTTTTGTGTCAATTAGGATACGGCAATTTATTATTAACCCATCACGCGATTGCCTTAAAAAAAACAACAATCAAGTCAGGTGTCGTCATTTGATCGAACCGGTCATTGGGAGACATTTGACGCCAAATTTTCTGCGGCCAGCGTCTTGGCGCATGTCGCGTGACGGGTTAAGTAAGATCTAAAACTATAAGCGAAATATGAGTTTAATTTACTTTTCACTATTCCTTTGGGGATAGAGGCGTCACTATTTATGTATGATAAATGAGTTACTGAGTTTGCAAAAACAGTAGCTGCTTTGCCAACTCGAGGAGTAAGATTTGAACACAACATATTTAAGATTATTTATATGGCTTCAACTTTCTAGAAAGCAAGGGAGTATTTCAGTCTGTTTTTGTTTAAGCGAGTAATACTAAACAGTAGTGAGTACTTATTTGTGGGGCTTGTGCTTTACAAACATTTATTTATACTAGCGGTCACCAAGTGGTCGAAATTCAACCATAATTGATTTAAATTTTAAGTTTTAACGTTATTCAGGTTTTATTGCCTATAATTATACGCTTATAATCATATTTAATTTAGTCACCTACTCCACATACATATGTAACCATAGTTACAAAGAATTCTACGACATCAGCTGAACAATGCCGAAGTACTACGAACGCGATTCGACTGCGTGTATCAAATACATAGTTGTGTGCCTGTAGTGATTTTTTATTAATTTAATGTATTTCTAATGCATATTTCGCCACTCTTCCTCCATATAAACTTTAAATGTGGCAAATTTCATACTTCTCCGGCCGCGCAGTTTTCGTAAAAAGGTATACAAAGTTTTTGCTTCTCGTATTAATATATAAATAGTGCTCTATAAATTTCTGCATTTTCATAGATTGTAAATTCATACCAAGTTCTTCGCAGTTTTACCCAGGTTTATGGTCACTGCTTCTTTCTCGTGGCTCGTAGACGTTTATGATCACTGCTCCGCACCCAATGTATGATGTTATATTAGCATTCCAATGGTGAAATAAGGCATTATTCTTAGTGCGAGGAACTTTAGTATCTTTAAATATTATATATAAAATGTTAACTAGTATTAGCTCTAGAGCCTAGTTAGACCGCCACGCAGGTGTCTCAAGTTCGATTCCAAGTTACGCACCTCTGACTTTTAGAAGTTATGAGTCCACTCGCTATAACGCTCGAGGAAAATATCGTGAGGAAACGTGCATATATGAGAGTTATTATTGTTAGTAGTCTCCCAAATGTGGTGGACTATGGGCTAACCCTATTCACACCAATCAGAGGCCCATGCCCAGCAGTGGAATGGTTAATATACAGGGCTTTTAGTAATATTATATATATTGAAATTCAAATTTTAAAATCGCCAAAGAAAGATACACAGACCTTTTAAAATAGCTTTTGTAAAGTTTCCTTCATAAAGTCAGTGAAACGTGTAGCATTGTATTCTTACAACAAAGTGATTCTTGCAACATACAACTTTTCAAGCGAAATATCTTCCCAGCTATTTTCTTATATAATATTAGTTTTGATTCTTGGTTCCGTTTGCACGGAAATTAGTTGTTAGGTGCTTGGATATTTTATTCTTGGTTTAAGTGGTTGCCTCGCCAATGTGGTCGCGCCGAGTGTTGTGGGTTTGATCTCCACACGGGACAAAAATTTATGTGTTCCACAAATGGTTGTTTCGAGTCTGGTTGTTCTTTGTGTCCGTTGTTTGAATGTTTGTACAGTTCCCACGACACAGGAAATATTTCAAGTGCGAGACGTGCGTAGTCTTTCTAAGAAAAATATATTAATCGAGTAGGAACCAAATTTTAAGTTTGTAATAATAATATATACATAATAGGTATAATGACCTCCAGACCGAATTTCGGTACAGCAGGCCTTCGGTAAGACCTCCTTTACCGAGGCTTAACCGATTTCATGATCCGATAGGACGACAATCCGACCCGACAGGACAGTAATCAGGCGCAGAACCAACGGCCTAAGGTGCTATTTCAAGGCTTGATGGTGTCTAACACCAAGAACTTTTTAATTGCAATTGACATTATCTAGCAGAAAATTCTAATAACTTTTTGTTGGCCTGACTCAGGATTTAAACTCTTGATCCCATGCGTAGTCGCATTCATTACCGTTGTGCCACGGAGGCAGTGAATATACATATATATACATATGTTTGACGGCTTCGATGGCGTAGTGGTTAGTGTAACCGACTGCCACGCCTGAGGTCGCGGGTTCGATTCCCGCACAAGTCAAACATTTGTGTGCACGGAGATGAGTGTTTGTCTTGGTCTGTGTATCTCTATGTGTAATATGTATGTAATTACAAAAAATAAAGTATATATGTAAGTTTATCCATTGTCTAGTACTCATAGTACAAGCTCTGCTTAGTTTGGGCTAAACGGAGTTGTGTGTATGTGATAGAATATATATATAATATAATATAACGATATATACAAAGCAACATAAAAACGGAAAACCTCCTTATTCCTATCCCGGGGGCATTTTGGTTAACTCATTTCCACTCTTCTTTATAATTATCATAAATACAGCTTCTGTGTAAGTTAATCCCTTAGGCTAAGCATGGATGAGACAGTCAGTGAGTGAGTTAGGGCTTTTCTACAAAGAAATTTATTTTATAAAATATGTTTTTTTTTAATGTGGTGCCCATTTAGATAAGTAGATCAGCATATTTTGCAATATAATGGCGTATAACATTTTTATTTAGGCGCACAAAACACCGGCATTAAAATGAAACTAATAACTTAAATTAAAATAATAACTTAAATTTAACAAAACTATGTTTACGAATCATACATATTAATAGGATAAACGACTTTACTAAATCGAATTAAAGTTAACAATAATTATTATAACATTTCAAAATTTGTATTTTAGAGAAATATTGTTCTCATAATAATATACTAATCCTTGATAATATTATAAATGCTAATGTGAGTATATATGTTATACATTCACGCCTTAACTTCTAGACCGATCATCGTGCAATTCGCACCCAAGTCACACACCTCTGACTTTCGGAAGTTTTATGACTTTTCGAAATTATGTGCGTATTGATTGACAATTATCGCCTGGTCCGTGCCTCGGAGAGCACGTTAAGCCGTCGGTCCCGGCTGCCATGAACATCTATGGCAGTCGTTATTGGGAAGTCAGTGTCTTATGATATCCTGACACTGGTCTAGCCTAAGGGTATCGTTAGCCTTCGGGTTGCGGAGGTCAGGTGGCAGCCGCTACGTGTAAAAAACTGATATCCAGTCAAATCCGGTTAGACTAGAAAAGCCGACCCCAAGTGACTTGGGAATAATAAAGGGTAGGGAGAAGAATTGTCAGGGTTACAGAAAAGGAGATAGAGTACCTTTCATCCAGAAAAAGTACTATTCCCGAGAAAAAAAAAATTCAAAATCTCAATACCTATGTTGTAATTTTATTTTTGTTTCAGTCGGTATCAGTGATGGTCTCAGTGCTGACGCTGACGTTCATCTCAGTGGATCGCTGGTACGCGATCTGCTATCCACTGAAGTTCAAGTCTACCACAGGACGCGCTAAGACCGCCATACTTGTCATATGGGCGGTGTCTCTTATATACAGTGAGTATCCTTTTGTATTATCGTTAAGAAAGTTTTTATTATTATCGTTAAGACTATCGCGTTGTGGTTCAGGCCTTGTGACGTATAAAACTTTACAATATTGTTTTTGTTTTTCTTTTAGAAGACAATTCTCGCACTAGAAAGGATTCTTGTATGGATATGAGTTACATATTTCCTTTTTTCTAGTTAAGCTATATATGCTTGTTTAGGAGTAGGTTCAGAGGATGCGAATCCACGATATTTCAATCGCAATTCCTATGATTTATCCATTGGAATACTGCGCATTTTAATACTGTTTACAAAAAAGGCATGTTTTCTCTGCAGACGGTAAAGACGAAAATAATTCAAAATATGTTTTTACTTTGTGTTTTAAAAAAGAGAACCCTCACTCTAGAAATGATTCTTATATCGCGGTGGACCTAAGAAACATTCAAACAACGGACACAAAATCACTCAGACTTATAACAACTATTTGCAGATCATCCAAATTTTTGATCCTTGTTGAAATCTATTCTCGGCGTAGAAGCAGTGGCGAGGTGTCCACTAAAATCACAACGCCGTGCAGTCGAATCATAATATCAAGGGACACAAAGAGCAAACTCACAACCAAACAAAAAAACAGAAAGTTATTAGTGGATTATGCAAATAATTGCCCATGTGAGATTTAAAGCCACAATACTCGACTTGGCAGCAACGGTGCGGCTGCATGTCCGCTGCTCCATCGTGTAATCTAAAAGCCATGTCGGCCTCGTGGTATAAATAAGAACTTTTGGTTACCTGCGACCGTGAACCCATGGCGGGTTTAATCCCTGATGTGGGTACAGTGTTATCGGGTTTTTCTGTTAGACGGTTCTCAGTAGATTCTCTAGTACGTGACTTAGTAGGAATCTGGAATTGAGCTTAGTGGATGGAAACGCCCTGTATCATATAACATAAAACTATAGCTGGCGATATAGGTTATTCGAGACTAGCTTTTGGCCGTGGTTTTGGTCGTGTAAAAGTAGGTTAGGTTAGGTTGCACGTGGTGCTTCCACATCATAGTTGGAGGGGTCCGCATCGGGGTGGAGCCGAGTATGAAATACTTGGGGCTCCACCTCGACGGCCGCTGGAACTTTCGCGTCCATTTTAGCCGCCTGGCCCCCCGGCTGATGTCGGCGGCCGGAGCGCTTAGCTCTCTGCTGCCGAATATCGGGGGGCCGAGTGTCGTCTGCCGCCGCCTCTATTTGGGGGTGGTGCGGTCGATGGCCCTTTACGGGTCGCCCATTTGGGCCGGCGCCCTCGATCGCCGAAACATCGCCCTCTTGAGGAAACCTCAGAGGGCGATGGCGATCAGGGTGTCGCGGGCGTACCGCACCGTCTCCTTTGAGGCGGCGTGCATCCTGGCGGCATCGCCGCCCTGGGATTTGGAGGCGGAGGTCCAAGCGTCGGTGTATCACTGGCGCGTGGACCTCCGGCTCCATGGTGAGGAACCCACTCACGGGGCGGTGGAGACGCGAAGGTCCCAGGCTCGACTGGTCCTCGAGGCCAAGTGGGAGGAAAGGCTGGCCCAGCCCCGCTACGGGGTGAGGACCGTCGAGGCTGTCCGTCCGGTGCTAAGGCAATGGATGGACAGACGGCGCGGACCGCTCACCTACCGGCTTACTCAGGTGCTCTCCGGACACGGCTGTTTCGGAGAGTACCTGTGCAAGATAGCCGGTAGGGAGCCGACAACCAGGTGTCACCACTGCGAGGAGTGCGACCGGGACACGGCGCAGCACACGCTGGAGGAGTGTCCAGCGTGGGCCGAGGAGCGCTGTGCCCTGGTCGCCGTGATTGGCCCCGACCTCTCGTTGCCGACCGTCGTATCCATGATGGTCGGCGACGACAGGTGCTGGGGCGCAATGAGGTACTTCTGCGAGGCTGTCATCTCGCAGAAGGAGGCGGCGGAGCGGGGGCGTGAGGAAGATCCTTACGCCCCGGACATCCGCCGCCGGAGGAGGGGGGCAGGAGACGCGCTTATGTCGCTCTCCTGCCCCCCACCTAAGGGTTCTAACGTCGAAAGGGGAGAGCGGTGAAATGCTCTCCCCCGGGGACGAGAGGAGGTCGGGTCCCATTGACCCGGCCGGCACCCACACGGTGGGGCCTGCTATGGATGAATCTTTTTAGACTCCCAACAGGCCCCCCCATTGGGTGAGAGAGGGAACACCCCAGGTTTTTTTAGTGGGTATCCCAGCACTAGGCTGGTGAGTCCCACACGCCCCGCCGGTGCCGTCCCCTAGCCGGCGGGTAGTGTATCAAGCATTTTTTCCTGGGAATCAAAAAAAAAAAAAAAAAAAAAAAGGTTGCACGTGGTGCTTGGCCCCGACCTCTCGTTGCCGACCGTCATATCCAAGATGGTCGGCGACGACAGGTGCTGGGGCGCAATGAGGAGTCGGTGGAGCGGGGGCGTGAGGACGATCCTTACGCCCCGGACATCCGCCGCCAGAGGAGGGGGCGCAGGAGACGCGCTTATGTCGCTCTCCTGCCCCCCACCTAGGGGCTCCGGGTGGCGGGGCCTCAGGGGACCCTGCCACCCGTAAACTAAAAGCCCTGAGAGGGCGCGCGCGGTGTTCCCGCGCGCCTTTCTGATGTCGAAAGGGGAGAGCAGTCAGGCTCTCCCCTGGGGACGAGAGGTGGTCGGGTCCGAAAAAAAAATGACCCGGCCGGCACCCACACGGGGAGGCCTGCTATGGTTGAATCTTTTAAGTTCCCAACTGGCCCCCCCCATTGGGTGAGAGAGGGAACACCCCAGGTTTTTTAGTGGGTAGACCAGCGCGTTTTCTAGCTGGGAGTCCCACACGCCCCGCCGGTGCCGTCCCCTAGCCGGCGGGTAGTGCATGAAGCATTTTTCCTGGGAATCAAAAAAAAAAAAAAAGAAGGTTGCACGTGGTGCACGAGGTCTTGGTTCGAATCTCTAGTCATGCCAATAAGAAGTTACTAGGTTTTCGGCCGAGAAATCTCAATAGCAGCTCGGAGTTAGGAAGTTGACGGTGTTAGACACTCCATGCAAAAAACAAGTAAAGCCGTTGGTACTGCACCTGATCTTTCTCCGGTCATATCAGATCGCCATCAATTTATGACAGTTGTAGAAGCACACACTTGTGTACTATGATATGTCCTGCGCAAATAGCCAGTCTTGAAGACTAACCACCGTGACCATAATGCCGTCTGGAGAATATTATTAATGTTACTTATGAGATATCATATCATTCGTTTTAAATTTTAGTATTTAGCTAAATATGTTAGTGTACGTTTTAGAAAAATATATTAATTGAAATTGAATTTCTTAATTTTTTAGTTGTAGCGAGCCGCCGGCGGTCAATAATCTTATTTTTCAGTTATCATATTTTATAAAAATATTTTAGTCATTCACATATTTTACACCTTCCTCGAACTTTTGCTTGCTTTTGAACTATTGTAGTCATATTTCACACATGCGGGACTTTAATGATTTCATTTTAATTTTAATAAAGTGTGTCAAGTAATAAATTTCATTGTCGTATTATGAAGATTTTCCTCAAAAAGCCCTTTGATACGTGTAAAAAGCATCTTGCAGCCTCCGCAGGCTGTCATAATTCAATTTAATTTCGGGTCACTCATAATTTAATCATGTTGCCATTTTAATAAAATTGTTTAATTATTATACTACATTTTATTTCATGTCTTTTTTTTAATTCTATGCTTATCTTTTAATTGCTTCCGAGTCCACAAAAGCCGCCAACCGCGATTACCACGTCGCAATGCTGGAACACGTAGCGGTCTTCGAGCATGAAGACCAACTTCGTGGAACCTTCTTCACACGGTTTGGACGCTTACCAGCAGCTGGTGGTCCTCCTGTAGCCTTTGTACTAGTTGCATCGCTGTGATATTGGGTTGTCTTCTGGCGGTCATTTGGAGAAATCGATCCTGTCTCTGCATAGTAACACGATATCGTGTGCCTTTCAGCCACATCCCCAGTACTGCGATAACGTGACCACATCCCTGATATCACGTTTTGGCTGGTGTGTAGGGCCTCCGCAACGACGCGTTGAATAGCACCATTTTCTAACATGCCCACGGCTCGTAACATTTCATCTCGACACAAATGACGACGTGACATGACTCTTAAAGCTCACATGGCACGTTAAAATAAAAAAGAAAACAATCTAATCGTTTTTTAATAATAAATATCCATAAAACAATTTTAATTTTCCAGACAAATTACTAACAATTTTGCTGCCGATATTTTGTTTTTTCTTTTGTTATATTTATTTACATTTTTAAATTTCGAAAATAAAATAAAAGAGGTTTCAATCTGTATATAAACTTTTTATGGCAACTAAACGATTTTAAACTAATAAAGTCGTAAATCATTTAGAAAAATAATAAATGAATCAGGTAAATTTTCTTAAGCAATACTCATACCCTAGATACCGTAAGGAAAAAATACTTAATGTTTAAACGTATTATTTCGAATCAAGACAAAAATTATTAAGTGTAAAAAGTTACAATCGAATACCTACTAAGTGAAAGTCACTTAGTCGCCGAAAACTATAAAATGTGATTTTTTTAAAGTTACCAAGCGACAACAAAACTCTTCGTAGCAGTACGAGAGTATGACCAATCGACGCAGAATTGTTTGCTGATTTCAATGATGTATATAACTCAATGTCGTCCAACATCTCGCTTAGTAATTTTTGCCGTTCAAGCGTCGATATGTAATACTCATGTTTTTACAGTCGAAAGTGAGTTTTATTTATTTATTAGAAATAGAAAATTCATAATTATTCAAGATCAAATCTAAAGTAAAAACAAATATAAAGTATTGTAGATTGGAACGTAATCCCACACAAGTTGCGTTTTGTAAGTGCACAATGACTCATTTTTTAATAAATTAAAATCAGTCATAACTTTTAATTTCCTTCTTATAATGACACAATATTTTTTATATAAAATCTTATAAGCCTGTAGTTATAACTAACGTATATTTGAAGTTGAACGGTACTTCATTAATTTTTACATTTTGTGTGTCCAACCTCACCATCGTTCTTTGTGTGATCCACATATGGTTATTCAGTCTCTGTGTTCTTTGTGTCCGTTGTTTGAAAGTATGTAAAGTTCTTCGCAAAGAAAGAAACACACGAAGTGTCTTTCAAAAATGGTACGAACAGTCCGTCCGAAATTTCGGTATTTACGTTTAATGGTAGGCCTCTTTTCTCTGCTTCTTTTCTCCATATAATATAAATTAACCTATGTATCTTTGTGATCAGATGGGCCAGAACTCATAGTGCTGACTACAGAGAAGTCAGTGCCGCTTCGCTTCGAGTTGGAGTACTTGACGCAGTGCATCGCTACATGGTCAGACAGAAGCGACTTGGTCTGGCACATCATTAAAGTCCTGTTTATTTACACGTGAGTATTATAATGCTAAACAGAGTTTTTTTTCTTTAACCCTTATCTATAGTCTTGGATCCATTGGACCCATATACAATA
The DNA here is from genome assembly GCA_963675205.1 of Catocala nupta. Lineage (NCBI taxonomy): Eukaryota > Metazoa > Arthropoda > Insecta > Lepidoptera > Erebidae > Catocala > Catocala nupta. The sequence continues at coordinate 6,885,583 of OY776101.1, read as the reverse complement.
TTTGAATGTTTATAAAAACAGTCGCAGTCGCTGCAGCCTCCTCAGCTTCTTAGTACCTTCCTACAGTAAGCCTAAGTATGCACAGAAGGACAGAAGGGTCTCGCTTGCTATTCCTAAGATCAGTATCATCATACACATTAATTAGCGAGAATAAACGTAACAAAATATTGGATATTGCGGCGAAAACCCTTAGTAATCATACTGAACTATGCCACTACATTACACCTAACAGTGGATTGCAACAGATGATCTTAAACATAGAACACAAATTGCAACATTTTACTTTAAACGACTTCTGCGTTGTTCTAATTGGAGAGACTGACTTTACAACTACAAAGGACTATTTTACCCTGATAGCCAACATACGTCAACTGCTGCAATGTATTAAACATACCAACGTTATATTGTGTACTCCCACTTACAAATACTCGTACTCCTCTAATATGTATAATTGGAGAGTTCAAAATTTTAATAATCTACTATATCTGGACATAATATCTCATGAACATGCATACTTCCTCGAGTCAAATAAAAACTTAACGTACGACTACAAGATGTTTACCTATAATAAAGGAACGGTAAACAACTATGGTATACAAACCATTTTTCAGGACATTGAAGAACTCATACACTTCATAAAATTAGCAGCAGCAACAAATACGTACTACTTAAGTGATATATCTTCTGACATGAATAGTGACACACGATTTGAGTACACAAACGAAGAGTGTGAAAACCATTTTTTTCTTTCATAAGAAATTAGCGATAATGCATCAAAACATTGCTGGCCTCTTAAACAAAGCAGATGAACTAGCGGTATGCCTTGAAGAACTAAAAGCAAAAAAAGAAGAAATCGATGTTGTCTGTATTTCCGAACACTTCATGAGGGCTGGTAGTGAACAGTTTTTGGTATTGCCTAATTTCAAAACTGCAGCATGTTTTAGCAGAAAAGCGAGCAAGAGAGGAGGAGTATGTATCCTTGTGAAAAAGGAAAACCAATGCAATGAACTAACGAATATAGCGAGCCTCTCCATTGAAGGAATCTTCGAATGTTGTGCCGTCGAACTTGTAAACTATAGGACACTTATCGTATGTATTTATAGAGTACCTAAGTTTAATAATTTGAATATGTTTTTTGATCGGCTACAGGTAGTGCTACAATTATTGTCTAAAAACCATAAAAGAAATATCATAATCGCAGGTGATTTTAACATTGACTCACTTAAATCTAGTAGTACCCTATTGGAACTAGAGTGTCTTTTGCTGAACTATAATTTAAAGTTAGAATTTAATAAAAAACCAACGAGGCTCGCAAGCGGCACCTGTATAGATAATTTTGCTCACAATCTTAGCAACGAGTGTAAATCAGAAATAGTTGAATTTGGTCTATCAGACCATACGTCACAGATTCTGAATTTTAGGGTAAATACCACCAGTCTAATTAGCCATTGGTTTATTAAACGACGAGATTACAGTCTCGATAACATGCATAAATTTAAGAATTACGTATTAAGTCTCACTTTTTCCGAAATTTACTGCACCAATGACCCAAATTTAGCCTATAACGCATTCACTGAAATTTTTGCTTTATTATATGTACCGTTCATGTTTTCCCTACAGACTTATCAAAAAACAAACTAATATAAAACCTCTATGGATATCACGCGGTATAAAGAAATGCAGCAAAAATAAGAGAAAGGTTTTATGGTCCTTCAGACAGAACAACAATGAATCAACTAAAAATAAGCTTAAAAACTATTCTATACTCTATCGAAAAATAATTAGACTAACACAGCGTGCCCAAAACAATTATAAAATTGCAACGTCTGTCAACAAATCAAAAGCTACGTGGGCGATAATAAATGAATCAAAATTTAACATACCAAAAAATACAATTTCGTCAATTCTACTTAATGACAAAACTATTAGTAATCCATCGTTAATTGCTAATGCATTGAACAAGTATTTTATAGAAAAAAAAGAACTGATTCCGGTCACGAAGCAACTAGAAACTTTAAATTTTGCCAAGACTTTTAAATCTATGTTTATGGCACCCAGTACTGCTAACGACATTCTAGCCATAATTAGATCTCTAAAAAATTGTGAAAGTGTCGGACACGACGGTATAGCGACTAAAGTTGTTAAGCATGTCGCTTTTCAAATATGTGAACATCTTAGCCACATACTTAATATGTGTATTTATGAGGGCACTTATCCCGATTATTTAAAAATGTCTATAATAAAACCAATTTTTAAAAAAGGTGATGTTCACCAAATGAGCTCTTATAGGCCAATCGCTCTCGTTTCTATAATATCTAAAATATTTGAAAAGTATATTTACAATGAGATTTACAAATACTTGGAAAGATTTAATATATTGACAGATTACCAAAAGGGCTTCAGAAAAAATAAAACGGTTAATATGGCTATTTTTGATTTTCTTAGAAATGTTGTTACAAAGATGGATAATAAAATACCTGTGTGTTCTATATATTGTGATATGACGCAAGCATTTGACTATGTCGATCACAATATCTTACTTAAGAAACTTGAGTCATATGGCATTAGGGGCAACATTTTAATGTTACTAGAATCTTACCTCAAAAGTCGTAAGCAGTATACTGAGATATCTTCTGTCGATATTTCTACGAAAAGAGAGGTCACATATGCCTCTGACACACATTCAGTTATGTACGGTGTTCCTCAGGGAAGCGTATTAGGCCCGCTTTTATTCATACTTTACATAAATGACCTACCAAAACTTACTCAGTATCCAATGGCTCTCTTTGCAGATGACAGTACTGTCACTATTCATGCTACTGCTAATAAAGATATCTATCAAATGGAGATAAATAACACAGTGCTTTCAATTATAACGTGGATGAATAACAATAACTTAGAAATAAATTTAGAAAAAACTAAAGCTATGTTTTTTAGTCAGCGCGTACCAACTCCTGATGTTAAGCTAATTTATCAAGAAACTGAAATCATGAAAGTAGACTCAACGAAGTTTCTTGGTTTAATTGTCGACAAAAATCTAAACTGGAAACCTCATATTGAACAATTAAGCAAGAGGGTAAATTCACTGGTCTACGCGCTTTATAGACTCACCACTACTATTAACACCGATGCTCTAATGACAGCCTATCACGGTATGGTTGGCTCCATATTAAGATACGGGATCTTATTTTGGGGCAATTCTACAAACAAGGACATAATATTTAAATCGCAAAAAAAATGCATTAGAGCCATGTTTGGACTCACAATTCTTGATAGCTGTAAACCGTATTTTAACAAATATAAAATATTGACTGTACCTTCGCTTTATATATATGAGGTAGCAGTATTTACTAAATCAAATCCACATTTATTTAACAAGCTATCCGAAGTTAACCGTCGCAATCGACGAGATAATGAGAGACTGTGTGTTGTAAAATCTCGTACCACCCTAATGCATAAAAGTATTTTTTGTATGGCGCCGATTATTTATAATAAAGTGCCAAAAGAAATTAAACAATTAAGTGTCTCATATTTCAAAATACGTTTAAAGAAGTACCTAATTGATAAAACCTATTACAGTTTAGCGGAGTATCTGAATGACTCGTAAATGTAATGTTCTAATAAATAATTATTTCATATACCAATTCCACATTTTGACATTTCTTAATCTACTGACTTTTGACATTTTATATTATTATTGTTTTTTGTTTACAATGTTTATTTAATCTTTGTTAATGCAAACCCTGACATTACTTTGTGGTGTAGGTAAGTTTGGACATAACTATGACTCACATATTCATTTTTATCCATATTACTGCGATAATACCCATTATTTTTATCTAATTAACAAACTTATATTTAGAAATATAGTATGATTATAATTAAATCAAAACATTCGTAACATGTTATTATTATGTTATAATTTTAATGTAAGACATTGCAATTATCGAATTTTGTACGCCGTATGGTAAAACATGTAGAACTTACTTTAACTGACCACCTTGCATGCAAGCTAATGTAACTTGTATTGTATACTCATGTTTCACAAAATAAATGATCTTTATCTTATCTTATCTTTATCTTTACACGTGGGTCCATTGGACTCACCACTAAGTAACAATTTTTTTGTTATTTGTTTTTAATTTTACTTAGTTCTAATGGCAAATAGCAGCTTTGGCTTTTGGAACCAAATATAAATAATTGTGAAAAGGGCCTGCACTAATTTTGTCTAAGCCTTTTATGAGAGAAAGATGCTACAACCATAGCTTGCCCTATTCATTTCAGGTCAAACGATTCCCATAATATTATCAGCACTAAAACCAGTAACGAATCTTTGAAACTGGATAAGAGTAAAAGAAAATGATGTTCATTATGCCCACCTACCAAAATAGCAAAGCCTGCACGCTTATGAAGTGATTATAAGTTACTTATTTGCATGACTTGTACTAAGAAAATTCGTTCGCTTTTTCAAAATTTTTATAGGAGATGTTTTCTATTTTGCTTTGCTATGCCGAATGTGCTAACTAGCACATTCGGCAGTTTAAAATTAAATATCAATTTTCATGTTTACCATCGTTTTCATATTTTTTTAGGATTTTACCCGAATACCCTATTTTTAGGCTAGTAAAAAAATACTGTTTCATTATGATCAATTAGAAATACTAATATATCCTCCTATTGTTTATTTTTGCATTAAATTACCATAATGAATGTTTGATTTTCAAGAGTAATAACAGAAATGAACAGATTTTATATTTTTTACATTAATTTAAACTAGGTGGGTCCATTGGACCCATGACTATAGAATCGTAACAATTTTCTACCACCATAGTTAAGGGTTAAAAAGACAGCTCCCGTACTAGTAATATGAATAATTTCTATGTCGCGGTGGACTTTACAAACATTTAAAGAAGAAACACAAAGAACATCCAGACTTGGAACAACCATTTGTGGATTACACAAAGTTTGTCTCATATGGGATTCGAACCTTAATCATTCGGCCCAATAGCAGTGGCGAGGAGACCACTTAAGTCACTATGTCTTCCGTGCAGTCCAAGAAATATGGGTTCAATACAACTACACGTTTGGGGATGTAGGTATATTCAGGGCGTAAGACTATAATAATAATAATAATTTATTGCATAAAATAGGTATACTGTTTGACACATATTCTTTGTTTTGTAATATTAATATGTAAAACATAATGTCGCAACCAGCATCCTTGCTAAGTTGTCATAGACAACTTGCAATAAGGATTCTAGTCCCAATTTTAATTATAATTTATAATTGAAAATTAAAATTAATTGAATAATTACATTATTTGTATTCGCTAAATCTGAACAAGTTAAACAGTTGAAATAAAATATAAAATTAAAAATAAAAACATACAGAAACAATAAAAAAAGATACAATAAAAGGTCCCTTTTTCAATACGTACATGTGTGTGTATGTGTGTGTGTGTGTGTGTGTGTGTATGTGTGTGTGCGTGCCTGCGAGTATAGTGTATGTATGTATATAATATAAAGCATGCAGTGAAAGACCATCCAAATCCTGTGCGTTTAAATAACATTTGACAATATCAGTTGGTCTGTCTCATCATAGCTGACACCCTTAATCCATTCTGACACAAGTTTTTTAACCTGGTATTTTTGTAATGAGTAAAGTACTGTATCTGCATAATAATAATAATAATAATACCTATAGCCCATATATCAGAATCCATACGTAGCAATAGTCCTACGCCGGCTGCGGCTAGTGCCGCTGTAGGTGTTCCATCCCACCTTTGATTAAAACTCTCGAAGGGCCTCTTCACGTTGGACCCATGTCTCCGTGTAAGCCTCCCAAAGGGCCAGGTATTTTCTAATATAGTATGTTAGAAAGTACCTGTGATAAGAGAAACATAATAATAATATTCTGTCACATACACACAACACCATCTAGCCCAAACTAAGCAGAGCTTGTACTATGGGTACCTACTATACAATGAATAAACATACATAATATGTATGTGCTATTTTTTTTGTAAATACATATATATTATGCATAGAAACACCCAGATCAAGACAAACATCCATGTTCATGCACACAAATGTTTCGACCAGGGAAGGACTACCCTCTCACAGAATATCGACGTAAAATAGTGAGCGAGAGTGCCAGAGGCCCAATCACCCTCTTTCCCCCTGCCCGCTCCTTCGCCTTCCCACTTCTTTTCCTAAAGGATCGGCAACGCGCAAGTGATGCCTCTGGTATTGCAGGCGTCCACAGGCTACGGTGACCACTTACCGTCAGGTATGCCTGCTTGCCAAATTAGTAGTATAAAAAAAAAATACCACGCGCGGTCATAAACAAGTTATACCACGTGTAACAGAAAGGTGTGGTCATATTTTAAGACCGTAATGCTGTTAATGTTGTTTAAGTATTGATTATAATGTAAAATTAATGTTACTTAAAATAATGTATACGGAGTTTATTCTTTTTTATTTTCTCTTTATTGAAATTTAGAGTCATAAAATCTAAACAAAGATTATGCTAGCTCCATTATAGCCTAGAATGCCAGCGGCAAAGAGAAGAGGAAGAGAAATTTAACTTCAGAATTAAGGTCTGTTCAAATTACCAATAGATTTATAAATTTTAAATGTTGGAAAGGATTGGTTGATATGTAACACTTTTATATTTTATCAGGCGCTTTTAAATGACCACAACTTTCTGATAGACGCCGTATATATGTCTATAGTTCAGTATACACTCAAACCTGAAGCGTTTCGATAGCGGAGATAAACTTCTGTTGTGTTCTCGGTTTAGTAGGGTTTCCAGATATCACAGACTAGATGTGGCTGCGGTTTCACTCGCGTTTATGATTACTGCGCCGCCCCCGTGGGTTGTAGCGTGATGTTATATAGCCTATAGGCTTCCTCGATAAATGAGCTATCCAACACTAAAATAATTTTCAATTCGGACTGAGATTAGCGCGTTCAACCAAACAAACAAACAAGTAAACAAACTCTTCAGCTTAGATATAAAGATTTTTCTCCTCGGTCGAGCAACATTTAAAGGAACTTTATTGTAAAGAAAGTCTCCATGACTGCATTTTGTTAGAACAAAACAACCTTATTTTCAAACTACGTGCTGTTTCTGAGAACTTTCTTCCTCGGAAAACTTGAGAACCTATTGTACTTGATTGCTCTAAGCATAAATAACTGGAAGAGTGTATCTGTGTTAAATGTTTGGCGACTGTGCAAATGAACCGGTATGTTCGGGCATGTTTAAAAAGCAATATACGTAGCTGATATTAAAAAATTTGTTAAAGTATTCTATGAATTAGAAATTCTAATTATCTACAAATATCAACAGAACCATCGTTTTATAAAATCGTAAAAAATAACATTTGTTATAATTTTGAAAGATAGAGTCAATCGATTTTTCCAAATGTATATCGGCTATCTATCCTATACTATAGTTATTACAGAATGCCGTCAGAGAAGTAACTCTGTAATTGCGTTTCACTAAAATTATTAGCTCACGTACACGGTACTGATACGCAATGAAAGAGACAGCTCTTTCAATCCGTGCCATTCAACCATATTCAATGCCTATTTCCTTGATTTGGCAACGTGCGAGTAATCCCATTGATAATGAAAGCAATTATAGGGTATAATAACTGTTTATCACCTGAAGTTCTGTATGTTTGTCTGCTATCTATATTGTATAAAAATCAGATTACTTCTCGGCCTTTTGGCTAAAATCAAAGTGTAGTATAAAAATGTATGGACATGCTACAAGAAGTAACGAAAAGCATGCTATGAAAAAAGAAAGTAAATAATGAGAAAGGTATAGGAAGGTCGAAGAAAAGAATGATATTGTGTGTGTAAGAAATGATGTTAAAGAAATTTGGATGGAAAATTGGATAGGGTTAAGAGAATAAGAATGGCGACGCTTACTGGCACGAACGTTATTTTAACATCCTAACTAATATTATGAATGCAAATATGACTTAGTTTGTTTGCTACGCTTTCACGACTTTACTAGGTACTAAACCGAACATCATAAAATTTCGCATACACGTTGTCAGGGGATTGTACAGAAAGTTAAGGCGTGAATGCAAATTCACATTCCTATTTATAATATTAGTTAGGATGTATTACTGATAGCGAACCTTATCTACTGTACAATGTCTTAAAAATGGTAAATTTTCTAATTGATTTACTTACTGATAAACTAGAAAAGCAGCGATAGCTCAGTGGGGAGGCCAACAGACTGCAATGCAGAGGGTCTTGGGTTCGAACCCACGTCGCACACCTCTGACTTTCGGAAGTTATATGACTTTTCGAAATTATGTGCGTATTGATTGACAATTATCGCCTGCTCCGTGCCTCGGAGAGCATGTTAAGCTGTCGGTCCCGGCTGCCATGAACATCTATGGTAGTCGTTATTGGGGAAGTTGACACAAAAGATCCCACTGGGTCGAAGTGTCGCCGGTCTGTACTGACTTGCCCCACACAAGATAAGATACTGATAAATTACTGCTGTTATTCATTTTAATAATTAAACATGAGTGCATCAAAAATATAAATATATCTATAGAGGACCGGCATTGTATTCCTAAACACAGGCTACTCAGTAGCCTATTTAGGAGAACAGTACTCTACCCAGCACTTATTGTAGATTACGCATATTGTCAACTACGAGTATAAATGAATACCTGTAACACATAATATGTAATCAATGTAAACCTACAATCTAATTTTTGTAAATAAATAAATATTAATAATAATTATTATTATACAAACATGAATTAAGGGTCCAATAATTCATCAATATTGGTCATAATTCTTGGAACGAAATGTGCAACAGTTTACCTTGATAACAAACATTAATTGGCACACTTTGTATGTACTTTTCCTGGAATCTAATATTTAGATACCAGCAAAATAAATATGACATCGACGGAAATGTTTGTTTTGTAAAAGCCTGTTTTAATAGAACTCTAAATGTCTTTTTCTGGAAATAAAAATAATTTCTTATTATGAAGCAGAGTTTATTGATACAATACAGTGATAGTTTCTCTATCTGCAAGGGGTAGGCGTAAAGAAGCGTAGGAGGGTCTAAGTTTTGCGAGCTTTATTGCCACATATACCACGTCCACATAGGGGGTGAGCTTGTTGCCGCTTCCCTAGCACAGTTCTGGACTTAGTGACATTAATGAAATGTTTTAAAGAAAAGATGAAGACCTTATCCAACATAGGACAGACGAGATAGAGAATGGGCAAAGAAAATATAGATGGGGTGTGTCAAAATTATATAAAAGAAAAAGGAATTACTTGATGACGATTATCAGGAATATTTAGAAGAAGAAATCGTAGTTCCTAGCATTCTAATTAAATTGGGGTCAGTCTCAGAAAATAATGAGTAAACAAGCTTATTTACAAGTTTTCGCTAGTACAACCATAATTGTTTATTTGACTGATCATATTTCATTATTCTAAGTCAGTCCCTAACAATGTAAATAATTAATGCTAATACCTAGGTCTTTGGATAAACAAATTTCAAGAATAATAAAGCACTCCACAAATTAAAATTAATTAACCGATGGAAGCATTTTTTGCAGTCCATTTAGCAGTACAAAAAGAAGCTTTGAAGATTATTTAAAGCTATTAAAATTTATTTTCGTAAATATGAACTAGTTTCTTTTTCATTTTTTCATTCATGTTGAGTGTCTTCGTCGATGAAATTCAAATGATTAAAAAGCCTGAAATTGGATTCTGACACTACGCTTTCAACAGTAATTTCTCCGTACAAGCTCCGAAAAGCACTTGCCACTTACCGCTGTGTTGCCCGAACGAAACCAATTTTTCAAACGATATTTTACCTTTTAAATGCTTGCTGCTATTATAGCAAGACAAAGTCGACGTCAAAAATCATATATTTATTTAGATCACAAGATAACACTTAGGAACATCAAAAATCATGATTTAGTGAATTTAGTGAAATAGCTGAATTTTAATTAAAGTTGTTTGCTAGGTTCAGGCAACAGGCCTATGAAAAGATACCTGCAAGAAGGGCTCCGTAAATCGCCATTTCATTACAATTTTAGAATGTTACAACTTATACCTACAAAGGATGCTGCCATAATGGTTGACCATTTATTACTGACTATTAAAAATCATCGAACAAAAAAAAATTAAAGTGACTTCTGCTTTGGCTACCTCTCCAACTAGTCAAGCTTGATTCTACGCTTACCAGAAGAAGAATCTTATTATTTCCTCCAAGGTGAAGAGTATAGCATCACTCGTAAATCCCGTCTATTGCCGTATTGCTTCGAACCATGACTTTCTTTTACGACCAGGTCTCACTTACCAGCAATTTTTCCTATGATTATCTGCCGTGCTTGAACACGTGAGTCAGATTTGCACAACATTAATAAATTTCACGGTTTGCTTAAGATTTTGTTTCTGATTCGTTGTAAAATTTGACATAATAATAATGCACGGATAATATTGTTATAGAAACTTCTGTCAATGACCATCTATTGTTATCTAATAATCGAGTTTACCAGACTATTTATACATAATATTGTCTTCTGTTTACGCGAATGTTATTTAAAGAATTTTTTTTATTTTTTATTTATTAGGTCAAACAAACAGTTACACATTATTCTAAATCTAAGCAGTTTAAATAATTACATAGAAATTAATGTGCACTCACACCGTTATCCACGTAATATTTAAATATAAATGTTACGACTATACATGATAATGCTAAATTACTGTGAGAATAAAGTTTAAGACGAAAGGTAGTCATCAAAATAAAAGTATCATTAAACAGTTATTCATTAAAATTAAATATGTACTGTTATCAAAAATTTTCCTTAATAATTTCTATGATATCATTTCGGAATGTAGTTACGGACATCGCAAATATATCCAATTTTACAAAATATTCATTAAAATTTTTACATAATCGCCGTAAGGGTGCGCGAATACCAGCATTTGTTCTGCAGGAAGCTATTGCAAATAAAGGGCGAGGTCACACAACGCAGTTAAAAACAGTTCTTGGTACATAATAATATAACTTATTAGGAATATCGCTACAATCATATCTATGATTGCATACATCATAAAGAAACATTGTTTCCAAAAATACACGTCTGGACTTTAGGCTCATTAAGTTAAACTTTTTCAGTAACGTGTTATAAGGGGGAATTTTGACAACAGCGGTAATGCGTAGATTTCAGGAATTTGCGCTGAACCATTTCAAGATTATCCACGTATTTCATGTATAGTGGATTCCAAACAACAACAGCGTATTCCAGCTGTGATCTGATCAGGGCTTTATATAAATGGATATAAGTGCTCGTACGTTTAAATTCGGTTCTAGATCTCATTAAAAATCCATACAAACGGTATGCATTATTTATTATGTTATCAATATGTTGATCAAGGTGCAGCTTCTGGCCCAGTAGTACCCCAAGGTCTTGCACAATCGAATTTTTCGTTAATTCTATTTGATTCAGGTTGTATTTATTAGATATCACGTTTTTATTTTTTGTGAATGATATTGTAAAGCACTTGAAGATGCTTAGAAATAGTTTATTTTTTGTACAATAGTCAGTGAATCTGTTTAGATCATCTTGTAGTAGAATGCAGTCAGATGGTTTTTTAATACTTTTATAAATCTTTAAGTCATCAGCATATAGTAAAAATTTTGAGTGTATAGAACAGTCACTAATGTCGTTTATAAACAAAATAAATAAAAGGGGCCCTAGTACCTTGGGGTACACCAGTTGAAACCGTCACAGGTGTTGAGTGATGTCCCTTGACAACAACTTTTTGTGATCTATTTGTAATATAAGAAGAGAACCAACTAAGTAAGTCTCCCCGAATCCCATTATAAGCTATTTTAGTTAAAAGTAGCTCATGGTCAACCTTGTCGAACTGTACACTTTCCCCGACGTTTCGGTTGTTTTTCAGCAGCCATAGTCACGGGGAGACTAAGATGGTAGTTGTCTCAATGTTCTAGTGTAGTTATTTCAAAATACCCGAACATAATTTAGTCATTGGTGTATATTCGGGTACTTTGAAATAACTACACTGGAACATTGAGACAACTACCATCTTAGTCTCCCCGTGACCATGGCTGCTGAAAACAACCGAAACGTCGGGGAAAGTGTAAACCTAAATATAAATAGTTTAAATAATTTTATTAGCTTTTATATTAGTAAAATTCAATAGTAATAGTAGTGTAACAGTTTAAAAATTATGTAATACAGTGATTAATAAACAACGCGATAAAATCAATATATAGTAGTTTAATTTATTTGTACATAATTGGGCTTTTAATTCATAAGCGTGTCATCCTGAGAGCTAATTCTCACGAAATATATACATATTTTTGTTTAACAGAATACGGGTGTCGAAATTAAAAGGCGGAGTTCCTTTAAAAGCTGCTCCATAAATCTTCTTCTTCCTAGCGATTATTAATCCCAGCTTATGCCAGTGTCCGCTTATTTCTGGTCTAATGAGATTTAGCTGAATATCCGTTTTCAGACGGAGCGACTGCCATCTGACCTCCGTAACCCAGAAGGATAACATCATTCTATGGTTAGACCAGTAGTCAAGATATTTGAGAGCGCTGACTTCCCAATAACGACTGCCATAGATGTTCATGACAGCCGGGACCCACTGTTAAACGTGTTTTTCGACGCACGAGGGTGAAACACCGCCAACTTCCTAACTCCGGGCTAATTATTAAGAACTTCTTGACAGAAATTCTTAATAAATTGCGACTAAGAAATTCGGAAAATCTTTGTAACGTTTTCCAAGCCCGACAGGGCTGATAGTATATACATATATAACTTTAAGTAAATATCCTCTTATTGAGAATTAGTCCACTGACGCTACACCTGTAGTTGAGTCCACGCCAACGGGGCCGCATTCCACTAATTTGTATTTGTATTAACCTGTGTTTTCTTTTCAGACTGCCCCTTTTGCTGATGACGGTCGCCTACGTCCAGATAGTAAAGGTTTTGTGGAGATCAGACAAGATTCCCGGTCAAGCAGTGACTATCAAGTTAGCGTCTGCTGAACAATGTAAGTGGGAATTATTTTACTCCCTTACGTTTTGAAAATATTACAAGCGGTATGGAATACAAATCTCCCTTTCTTCAGGTTAGCAAAAAGGAGTAGGTTTACGTACTGAATCAGTACATTCAAATTACATCAGTACTAATAATGTAATTTGTATTCTACCCATTACACTTCTGAGTATAATGGGTGGAATTCTAATCCACGATATTTTGATTGTAAGTCCGAGTAGCCGACTTTTTATTTATTGGGCAATGAGTAATGTTACCCGAAATTGAAGATTGGTTAACACCCTTTTAATATCTAGTAATAATTGTAAATTAATAGAAAAAGAAGTACGGCACACTTAATGTTACCGCTATTTGAGTGCCTTTGCACTCAAACAGCAAATGCAAAATATTATGTTATATGGTATTTCGCAACGACTAATTCTGCCAATAATTATAAGACATATATGCCGCGTGAACCCTGGTTGGATGTCTGTTACTTAATCACGCGTAAAGTTTTGAACAGATATGGATGAAACTTTGCAGACTGATACATAGAACAAACTAAACTAATACACAATAAACTTTCATCCTGGTATGCGCACATTAAGGATTCTACTGTCTGAAGCTGCCGAAGAAGCTAATGAAAAACTAAATTATTAATGAAATAATAAATATGATAGAAACAAACATCTTAGAATTGAAATAAATTTTGACGGAAGTTTAAGTTTAAGATTTTTATACAAGGATAATATTCTAATGTACTTCTACTAGCAATAAAATAGAAATATACCTCTACGGCACGTTTCAATCAAATGCAGGTATACAACGTGCCTCGGAATAATAACCTTTTCATTCAATACAAACGTGCATTTTCGTCGAAGTTCACCTTCTAATGCTAAAGTAACAGCCTAATATTTACGTGATCTGTAACACGAACATTTCACGGTAAAACGTCGAGTTAAAAGCTTTCTCGGAGTTTTACCATTGCGTATGAATGTCACGTGTTTGGTATAAAGTTAATGCCACAAACACGCACTAAGAACGTGTTGAGAGTGTATTAGTAAAATAAATAGGCATAGAATTAAAAATATTTGTATCATCTACTTATACTAATATTATAAAGATGTATAGGCAATTTTGTTAGTTTGAGTAAAAGTTACTATTTTATATTTCGATCGAGCAGTGATAGTGTATGTGACTGCTGTGTCTGGTCTTGGGTTTGGTTCCCGAGTGGGGCTAAGTGTTTGTTATTTAAAAATTCCCAGGACCTAAAAGTTTAAAAATATATTCATAGCGGCAATAGGATCCTATCACATAGAGTTTAAAAGTAGTAGAACCTCGCTGATTTCAGCATGAATAGGTTGGCTCGACTGGGGAAGGACTACCCTCTCTCTGAATATCAACGTGAAATAGCAGTATTCATACTGTGGTGTTTCGTTCGGTGACTGAGAGTGCCGGGAACCCAATCACCCTCTTTCCCCCTTCCTGCTCGTTCTCCTTCCCACTTCTTTTTTCTCTTCTTCCTTTCTTAAAGGGTTGGTAACGCGCAAGTGATGCCTCTAGTGTTGCAGGCTTCTGTAGGCTACGGTGACCACTTACCATCAGGTGGGTCGTATGCTTGTTGGCCACGATAGCTGTATAAAAAAAAATCCGTTCCTAAAGCTATAACTGGGTGGACTGCAAATGTAGGCGAAATATGCTTCTGCCTTCGGGGATGTAAGAGTAAGACTATTTATGTAGATACATATGTATTGTTATGTTCAACAGTTGGAAAACTTACTTACATAGTCGCAGGTCTATGTCTGAAGGGGTATACAGGGTGTTCCAGATGATGTAATCAAATTGTAACGGGAGATACCTTAAGTATGGACCTTTAAAAGGTGCTAAATAAAAAAATATGTTGTGTTGTTGGTCAAACGTATAAAATTTTCTTTGGTGCAAAAAAATACACCAAAATAATGCTACAATTTCAAAAACTACGTCAGTTTAAAAAAAAACGTTTGAATTTTGACGAATCAATCCTTCCTAAATAATAATAGTGAAGAAAAAGAAAATTAGCCATAAACCAAGCACCTGTAGTTAAAAGCCTGGAAAAGGTCGAACTTTTCTAAAAACTTTGATTTTGTTATTGTAACCAATGGTCATAATTTCTTTATATTGTATTATTTAGCTCATTTGAAAGGTCCTCACCTAAAGAATCTCCCGTTACAATTTGATTCACATCTTTTGAGACATCCCATATAATAATAATAACAGTTAAAATTACTCCGCGTCCGTCGTCCAAACAGTTAACATCATTGCCATTTTACGCCCAATAATTAAATCCCAAATAGCGATTTAAAGTAAATTTTACGAACAAAATTTATTAGTAATTTGGCAAATACCTCATTAAAAACACAATGCAATTAGTGTCAGTGCCCTGTGATTCCTAATTAAATAATTATAGTCAATAAATAGTGTATAAATTCGTAACCCATGCAAAACTAAAACAATTTGATTATAACAAATCACAACGTTTATCAGTTGGAAAGTGAACAGTTGCGACCAAACGCGTAAGCGCCAACATTTGCACGGCTTTCGCCCGCGCTCTACAACACGCACATCTGCACGTTTTGCTCGGACAGTGTCGCTTCCTAGAATTGTTTAACGAATAGGACGCCCAGCTGAGTTGAATTATTATTATAGTTACTTGCATTTAAATGTCAGATAACGAGTGTTCGCCACATAGCAATGGCGTTCTTTCTTTGTTTTTATTATTTTAATACTGGTTGTTTTTATTTATTTTACATTATATTTGTTAGAAAAACAAATACAAAATATTACGTTTGGAAGAAAGTTTGAAGTTGATAAACGAGCAAGAATGGATTCCCCAAATAACATTACATTTTTCCCGTACGCAGCCTAAGTTGCAATATGATAAGAACGAAAAATTTACCAATACATTGGATGAGTCCTTTATTAGTTTGCCAGAAATAAGTAATAACGATATCTATAGTCAGAATCATATATTGCATTTAAAACGACAGGTCGATAAATTATCACTTAAACTAAACAGTGCACTTACAACAATTGAAGAACTGTCATTAGAAAACAATAATCTTAACACTCCATACACGCGCCTCAAATAATTACACGATTTTACGCGCGGGACACCATCGTGCCCCAATCTTAATTTTTAATAATTGGAGTAGAAATAAATAATAAATATATTTTATACCTAATCAGTCTTTTTTGAGATCGAGAATAAAAACAAAAAAATTTAAAATATTAACCTATTTTAAATTTGAGATCTTAGTCATCAATACGTGACCTATCGAGATCATTTACACTTTGGTTGGAACACTGGATACATACACTATATTTATGGTCGTTGCACACAGGCTTGTTACATTTGTGATATGCTGTTCTAATCGATCGATCTTTGGCTCTCCCGCAGTCATGGCATCTAGCCGTCTATATTCTTTTCCGCGGTATGTCGTCTTCCTGAGGAGTCAAGTCACTTTCGTTTATACCCAAAAATAGCATGCCTCGTTCCCTTATACCTTTGGGTATATTTTTGGAGAAAACCTCTGCCGCATTTATGGTCTTGTGAATCCGAAACCGAAGATGTGGATAGTCTATTTGTGAGTAAGGTAAGGCTTTTGAGTTTGATGTTACCTGATCCTCCTCATCATTTTCCTCTCTCGACTGTGGTTGTTCTATGCCGTGGTCCTCTTTACTACTCCACAAGTCTTTTTTAACATCCTGCTCTTCTTTGTCGGATTCTTGAAGCCAGTCAATTATCTGATACTCTTTGTTAGCCATTTTGATCGATGAGTACCGAAATGAGCAAAATACAAATGTTATCACAACAATAATAGAAGTAAATACTGTTTGTATACATTTCTAAATAATATTATTAAAATAAATTACATAATTATTGAATAAAATAACTAAAACTGCTTACCTCTGTCATACGTCAAATAATTACGTTATTACACGCGCGTGCCCCAGGAGCACTAAAGTGTTTAACCTAAAGCTCGTCCGTGCGCCGACGGAGCAGACGCGACATTGCTATACGCTCAAGAACACTAGCAACAGCTATTAAACGCGACGAGAATCTATGTCATCTTTTTAAGTAATAACATGCAAAAATCTATGACTGGGGTGCCCCAGTCATAGATTTTTGCAGTTGCCAGTGCTCCGCGCGTTTAACGAGTGTTAAAGCCATTAATGATGCTTTGAGGCGAAAGAATTTAGTTTCCAAAATTAGTAGTGACAATTTTACAGGTGACGCAAAGGTAATCAGCCCATCTTCAAATAAAAAGATCTTAACCTCCAACCAATACACGCAACCCAACGAGAACACAGAAAGTAGAAAATCCAACACAAAAAACAAAGAAACGCAAACTAAAATAATCACCACCGAAGCAAAAATACAAGCCTTTATTAAAATCTCCGAATGTACATACATGCCCAGGTACAAAATAACACAAAATAAGCAAATTTTTGTATTATAAGTGAAGGTAATAACAATAATAATATATATTCAGTAGCCGAAATTATAATTGCAACTACCAAAATTTGTCATTACCTAATGCCGAACAGTGGAATAAAGAACCAGATACATAATTTGACGAGAAATCGAAAGGATCTACAAGGAATGATTTCTGTATAATCTTAATCCGAGAAACAGACTTTACAACAACTAAAGATTATATTAACTTAGTCACAAGAATTCGGCATTTACATAGATGTAACGCTTTGTATAATATTTGTACGCCAATTAAATGGCAAAACATGAACGTACCACATAAAATATCAGCATCTTACATTACAATTTTTTGTAACTGTATACTCATGTTTTTACAAAGAAATGATTATTATTATTATGTTTCTCTTATCACAGGTATTTTCTAACATATTATATAAGTAAAATACCTGGCCCTTTGGGAAGCTTACACAGAGACATGGGTCCAACGTGAAGAGGCCCTTAAAGAGATTTAATCTTTTAATTATTCCAATCATAGTTTTATTTACAGGACACATTCCAAAGTCACTACATACATCACCTAAATAATTAAATTTATATAAAACTGCAAAAATCAATCATCGAAAGTTGCTCTATAATTCGGCCATTCCTAAAATCCACAACTCAGACACCTACAACAATACTCAATGAACCGACTCACTTGGCATAAGCCCGTGATAGGTTCACACTCACCAGCATCAAAGCTAAGATTTGAAATATTTTATAACCCACCACTAATAATATCAGCCCTATATTAAATTTCAATTTGTGTTACAAATTACTAGTGTTCTTGTAATCCCTCCAGCTAGGCATTAATATGCCTGTGTTAGGAGTAAGTTCACGTCGGTAATCTAATTGTTATTACCGATACAAATCGAATGATTCGAATGTCCAATCAAGTCAAAGTATTCGAATTGTTAATAACTACTTTTAATTTGATTGATTCTTTAAATATGTATTACTTTGTAAGAGTTATAAATGCGGCTTTTTGTAGAATTTAGGAAGAGGTTACAAATAACCTTATTACAAGGTTCTATGTACAATCAATCGCCAAATTATCAAATCAATCAAGTTTCGAATATTTCGTTAAGATTTGAATTATAGTAATACTGAAACGATCAACATTCGGATGCGCGGCATGTATCTCAACATTCAAATTTGATTAATCATTGCAACTGCACTGAAATTCGGAAGATTTTCAGATTCCCGCTGCTTTCCATAAAAGGGTGGATTTATTATATTATCGTTCATTCATTAAGTAAGATTACTTGAAACATTATAAATTAAAAATATAAGTCAGCTCAACTAACAGCGGCACCTATTTAAAAAAAAAATTAATCAAATAATAGACACTTTTCTTTTTAATTTATAATTTATTCTCTAAGTTTTCTTTAATCCCAATTAGGTAAATTATAAAAATAAAAATATTACGTTTTTTTGAGTTGTTGCGTTGTTTTGATAGTAGTTATATTTACAAATATTGAACAGGTGTTTCATAAGGTTGTAGGTATCATTTATGGTACTTTTATAACGGGCCTAGCAACATACTTTACTGCGACATTTGAAGAAACTGAACAATATGACAGATTAAATGCGAAAACTGAGAAATGTGACACATTTTCTATTTTACTTATTAATGTCTTACGCGAATGTTACAAATTAAAGTAAAATTTTATATACACAAATTACATATAATTATAATAATTAATTAAAATATTGCCTTACTGGTTTCTGTTGATTTTTAGGAGCTACGCTTATCTGTAATTAAATTTTCATTGATGTCTAGCCCACTGTTCACCGACAATATATTTAAACGACCTTTGAAAACCCATGCATACATTCACCACCTAATATGTATACATTTATAACACAAATATCATACAAATAAATACCTATCTTAAATACTTATCATAAGCTATTTATTTACTTTTTTTTTTATTTTTTTTTTATACTACTAAAGTGGCAAACAAGCTTACGGCCCACCTGATGGTAAATGGTTACCGTAGCCTATCGACGCCTGCAATACCAGAGGCATCACTTGCGCGTTGCCGACCTTGTAAAAACCTTTTAACGCCCTTTTTGAAGAACCCCATACTATAGTCTTGTGGGAAAACCTGGGCAGGGAGTTCATTCCACAACCTGAGCGTCCGCCGGAGAAAATTCCTGTGGAACCGTTTAATGCGGCACCAATTAGCTTGTAAGGTGTGAGAATGACATCCCTGCCGATGGCGAGCGGTGCGATGATAAAAAGTAGCTGAGGGCATCATCTCAAACAACTCGTCAGAACACAATCCATTATATAAGCGGTAGAACACACAAAGGGAGGCACAGTCTCGTCTGAGACTTAGTGGCTCAATACCGTCTGTGAGTTTGGGCTCATCGACAATTTTCAATGCTCGTCTCTGTACAGCGTCAAAAGGATCAAGCTGGTATTTTGGTGCTCCTGCCCAGAGATGACTGCAGTACTCCATGTGAGGCCGGACTTGCGACTTATATAGAAGCAGTCTTTGCCCAGCAGTGAAGTACCGCTTAGCTCTATTGAGCACACCAAGCTTTTTGGAAGCCAGCTTGACCTTGCTCTCTAAATGACTGCGGAACTGTACATCACTTGATATGTCGAGGCCAAGGATTCCAATACTCTTGGAGATGGTGAGGGGCGTGTTCTGGAGTTGTGGAGACACAGTAAATGGAGTTTTCTTAGCGGTGAACGCGCAGGCTTGTGTCTTAGCTGGGTTAAACACGACTAAATTTAGTCTTCCCCATTCAGATACTCTGTCCAGAGTATTTACGATTTCAGACACAAGCCGTTCGCGGCTTTCCTCCACTGTGGACCGAGGGATATTAGCGCGGCCCGTGTAATAAGTATCCCCAGTACTGTCATCCGCATAGCAATGAATGCCATCAATTGACAACATATCATTGACATGCAGCAGAAACAGCGTCGGGGACAACACAGAGCCTTGCGGGACGCCAGCATTTATGTTCATGCGGTTAAAGCAATCACCGTCAACCACAGTTTGGATGCATCTGCCGGACAAAAAGCTGGCAACCCATTCGCATAATCCCTTGGGCAGTCCGTAAGATGGTAACTTCGATAGAAGACCTTTGTGCCAGACCCGATCGAAGGCCTTCGCCATGTCCAGGCTGACGGCCAATGCCTCACCTTGGCTCTCAATGGCTAGTGCCCATTGGTGTGTGAGATACACGAGAAGGTCGCCAGTTGAGCGACGATGGCGGAAGCCGTATTGTCGGTCACTCAACAAATCGTGACCCTCAAGGTACCTCAAGAGCCGAGAGTTGATCACCCGCTCCATCACCTTGGAGAGGAGAGAAGTTATGGCGATAGGCCTGTAGTTTGATGGGTCAGATGTGTCACCTTTTTTTGGCACTGGATGAACGAATGAGGTCTTCCATGAAGACGGAACTTGTCTTGTGGAATAGGAAAGCGAGAAGAGGCGCGTCAATACTGGACACAACTCAGGAGCACACTGCTTTAGTACCACTGCCGGTATGCCATCTGGCCCGCTCGACTTATGAACATCTAGAGACATTAGTTCCCACCGGACCTCACGTTGTGAAATTGAGATTTCCGGCATGGAATGACCGCACCACGGGATAGTAGGTGGTACAGCCGCGCCTCCATCGCACACAGTCGAGTTTGAGGCAAAGAGAGAACCCAGCAAATCGGCCTTCTTTTTGGCACTGTGGGCCAGATTACCATCGGGCTTTCTGAGTGGTGGCAAGGACGACTGACAAAAATTACCTTCGGCAGCCTTGGCGAGGGACCAGAAAGCGCGACTCCCAGAAGGGAAGCTGGCAAGTCGCTCGCCAATTCTGCCGACGAAATCAAACTTAGCTCTGGCAACCACCCTCTTATTGAGCCTCGAGGCGGCATTTAGTTTGCGTTTCACTTCGGGGATGTTAGATTCCTTGTTAGTACAGGCCGTGGTCCATGCTTCATAGGCAGATTGCTTTAAGATTCTAGCATCTCTGCAGGAGTGATTGAACCACGGTCGTTTTTTAATTCCTGCGGCGATTCACGGGTTTGGGATGTAGCATTCCATTCCCGCAAGTATCGCTTCCGCAACAGCGCTAGCGCAGGTTTCGGGATCACCTGAAGTGAAGCATAGCTGCCTCCACGGGTACGCTGCGTAGAACTCTCGCAGCCCATCCCAGTCTGCTGACTTATAGTGCCACACTCGACGCCATGTGGTGGGCCGGAGTGGATCTGCTTGCGCAAGTGGCACTCGCGCTCGAACAAGGCAGTGGTCAGAAGAACCAAGAGGTGTATCCACCTGGATGGAGTATCCATCCGAGCGTGTAGTCAGCAGAAGGTCCAATAAGGAGCTGGTATGGGTCTCTACGTCTGGTATTCTGGTAGGACTATGTACCAGTTGAGAAAACCCATAGGCCAGAGCAAACTCATGAGCAGACCTTCCCGCAAAGTCAGTGGACCGAGAACCAAGCCACTCTACGTGGTGGGCGTTAAAGTCTCCTAAGATCACTAATTCTGCAGAAGGGTACTGCTCAAGAACTTTGTCAGTCGACGATTGCAGATGCTCAAAGAGACGAGTCGTGTCTGCATCACCGCTATGAGACCTGTAAAGACACGCATAGATACAGGTGTGGCCTCTGTAATCTACGCGTACCCACAAAGTAGACAGGTCTCTGTCTTCAAGGCCATTAAGACGGCGACAGCAAATATCATCACGGACGTACACACAGACCCCTGCACGACGTACAAGATTCATGATGTCGACCAAGCATACTTTGTAAGCGTTTTGGTAAACGTAGTAGGCACCCACAGGACAGGCTTGCCTAATGTGGGGCCACTGGATACGAACAAAAGATGTTGTTTTCTTTGGTAATAAATAAATTTTCATTTTCATTTTCATTTCATTCTCGAGACATACAAAAGAAAAAGGATTTGGACGGCATACTACGAGTATGCTTGAGCAAACAATCTCTATTATCTAAATACAACTAATAGGGGAGAATAACCTATATTGGATCACTTTTGATATAATGATATATACCTATTTCGGAACCCGTTTAAACTATAAAGATGAAACATGACTCATAATATAGCTTGGTTTAGTAGCTAGATAATATCAGTCTGTTGATACTGTAGCACAGTCGCGAATGTAGAAAAATATCAATGTATTTAAAGTTATCGTTCGGTCCAATTAACGCAACCAGTATCTTAAATTGGATCACCAAAATACACGGTTAACCATAAAACATAAAAATCAGTTTGTTGATAAATTTATATTTATCAACAACTAAACTTTACTCTGAAAAGCATAATAATTATAATATTAATTCAAGCAATTATCACATATGACAGGGTTAATTGTCAGGTGCAATTTAGGAACTTAGGTATGGTCCAATATACGATTCAGATTCAGATTATTTATTTGTTAAACATAGGTAAATACAATTATTGAAGGTCATAAATAAATAAATAGTCCACTATGTTTTGCCATTAAGACATACAAATACAATACAAATACAATATAAGAAACCTTGAAATACACATTAAATTGTTATTATTAATTATGTCACATTTATAATTAATTAGGTATTAAAATTAATATGGTACGAATCATGGTAGATTTACAAATGGTCGTAAAAATAAAAACATAACCTATACAGATTCGTGTTCATTTGCAGGTATTTAAAACAGTATAAAAGATGCTACCTTATGGAGTATCTTACAAAATTATAACTTATCATTACAATGAACAATCTCCTTAGACAACACAAAGAAAATTAACATCGATGGAGGTCAAAAACAATTGTTTTCTCTCACAACCGTAATACCTGTCAGACGTCAATACAAAATGACAGGGTATTAGTGGCGCCAGAAACGCCTCTTTTTCTGTTACCAGCATAAAAAAATAGCGTCTATTTGATAGAATGCGGAATCACGGCGCTGAGTGTTGTGAGTTCGATTTCCACAACTAGAACAAACATTTGTGTGAACCACTAACAGTAGCTCCGAGCCTGGATGTTCTTTGTGCCCGTTGTTTTAATGGGTTGTAAAGTATTCCGCAACACCGGAATTTCTCCTTGTATGTGTGCGGCAGTTGTCTTTATAAAAAAGAAAATGAAACCTGTTAGTAATGACTTAAAATGGGAAACCACACACCATTGTGAATTGTTAAGAGAGCAAATATAAAATGTACATAATCAGAGAAGCATTGTAATGACTCACACATAGAACATTGTTGAAACTGTATAAAACCTACATAAAATAACTTTTGGAATTCTCATATGTAATATAGAACCCATTTTAAGAAAGTCGTCATCATAGAAAAAGGACGGCAGAGCGACTAAGATGGTTGGAAACTTAAAAATAAAATCTACAAACAAAGAATAAGCCTCATTTTCTAGAAAAACGCAGACAGAGGGTAGCTTTGTTGAGACTTATAAAATACTTGCTACTATGATGTTCTCGGAATCCGGAAACAGTACACCCTTAATAAAAGCAAGCACCTGCGGGGACACTCATTCAAACTATTGAGGACTTATTCCAAAGAAATTCTTCTTTCCATTTTTCTTAGTAAGTTGAGTAGACACAGCGTGGAACAGACTTTTGAAACTACAAAGCAGTTGAACTGCTTTAGGAACAGACCCGGTAAATTCTTCGAATCTGAAGACAAGTGCATAAGTTTACTAAGCTGCTAGCTTTTTATCTGCACAGATGGTATAGTTGCCTCGTCATTTCCACGGTAATCGAACCAGATCATTCGGTTAGAGTGTTATGGCTTCGATCATCACACGGCACCAAACATTTTTGTGAACCACAAATAGTTGTTTGGATGTCTACACACAATTAATAATATTCTACGTGCGTTTAATAATTAAGGAATATATCAGACGTTACCATTTGTTGTGACTTTGTTCGAGACGACCACTATCTTAGTTGCCGCGAAAACATGGTTGTTGAAAAGCAAGCGAAACATAGGAGCAATGTAAATCTAAATGTAAGCAGATCCATACATAGCTATGGATCTGCTTAGATTTACATTGCTCTGATGTTTCTATCTACATAATATAATAAAAGTGTAAGTGATCTATGCCTGTACATAGAAAAAAAAAAATGTGATATATAAGAGTTGTAGAAACCAAAATAGTTACATTTAAAATTTTTGTCTGTCTGTTTGTTTGCATGCGTATCACACAAAAACTACTGCACAATATTAAATAAATATTCACAATCATATTGCTGGAGATCTAACTTAAAATCTGGTGCATGTTTCATCTTGATACGCCGCCTAGAAGTCTAGTATAAAGAAAGAAATATAGATAGGCAAGTACCTACTTCCAAATTCCACGCATACGAAGTTGTAATACCTAGTAATGCTATTAAAATAGTGTAATTAATTCCATGATTACTAAATAACATTATTTAAACTCTGCAGATAAGCTGTCTGACTAAATAAACCTTTAAAAACTATAACCCGATTACCTAAAAAAAGGGGTCTATAAAGGAAAAATTAAAAATTTATATAGCCCATGTCGTAAAATAAAGAAAAGTCGATCCTAAAGCAGTCACAGAATGAGTGGCGCTTCAGTGTCAGACGACCCATAGTATTTTAATTACACTTGTCAACTCTAGACAGTTTTATATTGAAACGTTCGCCCCGCCGCGCCGTAGACAGATTGTTTAATATTATTCTGAGTACCACCTGTGATTGAAACTCGAAAGACGTTAATTAAAAAAAATTATTGAGATAAGAGGTTACTTTGAACTTTATAATATGTAGAATATATAATCTTAATATATATGTAGAATCGCTGCTACGGTACGGAATTATTATGTGGGGTAATAGCACTGATCAAAACAGAGCATTTGTAGCACAAAAAAAATGTATTAGAGCCATGTGTGGAATACAGCCCAATGAATCATGTCGCCAAGTATTTAAAAAGCTTGGTTTGCTGCCACTACCTTCTCTCTATATATATGAAATTTGTGTATTTGTAAAGAAACATAAAGAATTCTTTAAGACGGCTAATGATGTTAATCCAAGAAGTAGACGTGATCCACATAGACTTGTACCTGATGATGTTGCAAGGTTGACAAAATATAATAAAAGCTGTCTAGTGATGTGTGTACGCATATTCAATAATATACCTTGTCATTTAAAAATATTAAATACTCGATTGTTTAAAATACAGCTGCATAAATGGCTTAATGAAAATAATTTCTACAGTGTTAAAGATTTTGTTGATAAAAATGTTTAATTTTGTGTCTGAATGTAATATGTCTACAAATTGCATGCTATGTTAAGCAAAACATGTGTAACAAACTAATTATTTGTAACATCTTCTTATACCATGTTTTATGCAAATAAATACATTTATTTATTTATTTATTTATTTATAAAAAAGTAATTTGGTTGGATAGTAAAGTACAAATGCTAGCCTTTATTTTCTTTTTAAAAAGACAACTCCCACTCTAGGTTTAATTTGTCGCAAGGGACTTTACAAACATTTAAACAACTATTAATTGGGCGCCAGTGTGGTGTAGATCTTGTCGATCACGTTTTAGAGACGAGATCGACCAGGGTAGTTTATGTTGCGGAGATAATTTAAACAATGAACATTCACAATTACAATGCTATTAATTCTAGATTTACAACAATTAGAAACACGTTCCATTCCAGGCCAGAAATAAGATTTTTTGATGTTATTTAGCATTTTTCTTATTCCGGCATGACCACTAGTTGGTAGGATATGGTAGTCATTAATAATTACCTTTTTGTCATCATTAGAAATGATTCTCTTAACACCTTTAAGGATATGTAGTCGTGGTCCGGACCATGAATTTTTATTATTTATTTCTCTTGACAACCACTCAACAAATTCATTACAACTTGCAAGTTTTATAATAAAGGGATTTTTTATATTCATTATTTTACAATATTGCTCCAGTTCATTCACATATGCGTCTCGCGCGATACATGATCGGAAATCTGGACAAGTATTCTCATTTCATTTTTACTATATAAAAATCTATCAGAACTATTTAATTGACTGTTCATAATACTCATTTTTCTATGAGATACTAATAATAATTCAACAGAATTTGACGGCTTTCTAAGCATTTCCACAACCTTCGATTGATCAAGCCGAATGTTAGTGGTTGAGTTAGGCAAAGTCAACAAATTAGGGTGAATTACTTGCTGATCTTTCAATTTCTTTCGTTGATTCCTTGTCATAACATTAATTATCCGTTGACTCATTTCTTTGAACTCTTCTGATGTAAGTCGCATCCTAGATAATGTGTCTGCAGCAACATTATCTTTATCTTTTATATACTCAATCACAAAATTATACTCTTCCAAAATTAAACGAAATTTTGTCAGTCGGCTTGAAGGATTGTTCATATTAAACAAATATATTAAAGGGCGATGATCTGAGAAAATTTTGAACCTTTTCCCAAACAAATAAGGGCGGAAATATTTAATAGACCAAACAATAGCTAGCATTTCTTTTTTTATGGTTGGATAGTTTAACTCAGCTTTATTTAAGCTATGACTTGTATAAGCTACTGGGCAACCATCACTATTGCATAAAACAGAACCTATTGCGGTACCTGATGCGTCTGTATACAGTTGATATTCATTATCTACCGAAAAATCTGGGCACTGCAATAAAGGAGGGGAAACTAAGCTATTTTTCAATAGTTCAAATGACTTAGCACATTCATGTGTCCAAATTCGAAATTTTTGCTTAACAGTTTATTTAAAGGAATTACTATTTCAGCAAAATTTGGAATAAAACGGCGATAATAGTTAGAAAAAGCTACGAATCATCTTACGTCATCAGCATTTTTCGGTATGGGATAATTTTCTATTAACTTTGTTTTTTCAGGGTCAGGTTTTACTCCATCTGCACTGACTACATGTCCTAATTAAATTACTCTTTAACTCAAAATTTACACTTACTGGGATTTAATTTTAAATTAACCTTCCGCAACCTAGAAAAGATGTCAATTAAATTATTATTATGGCTTTCTAAATTTCGTCTAATACAGACCAAATCGTCCATATACAAAAGACATTTATCATAATTTAAACCTGATAACGCTATAGATATTGCCCTTGAAAATGCGCTATGACTGGTTTTAAGACCCATTGGAATCCTTTTCATTCGATATTGCTTATCAAACGTGAAAGCAGTGCATTTTCTACTGTTTGGATCCAATTCAAATTGATAGTAACTATTTTGAAGGTCAAGGTGACTGAAATAAATAGCACCTGATAGCGAATCTAGAATTTCAACTATGTTGGGGAGAGGGAAACGATCATCCGCAATATTTTCATTTAACTTTCGGTAATCTACTACGAGTCTATACCTTTTTCGTTGGAATTTGATTTTTCGGCACCAAAAGTATAGGACTGGACCATTCACTTGTTGTTTCTTCAATGATATCGTCCTGTAACATTTTCCTAATTTGTTTTTGAATTTCTCCCTTTTGAGACTTTGGCAATCGGTATTGTTTTTTATAAACGGGCACTGTGTTAGGTTTTAATATTATTGATTGCTGATAAATGTTACAT
Source organism: Catocala nupta (assembly GCA_963675205.1). Classification (NCBI taxonomy): domain Eukaryota; kingdom Metazoa; phylum Arthropoda; class Insecta; order Lepidoptera; family Erebidae; genus Catocala; species Catocala nupta. The sequence continues at coordinate 6,857,433 of OY776101.1, read as the reverse complement.
GTTGTTAACCTATCACCTTCTAAATGAAAAACGTTGGCAAATTTAGCACAGATTTTCTCAATTTCTAACTGTTCTACCTTGTTTAAATAACTTAATTTTAGCTCATTTAAATAACCTTTTTACTCTATCCGCATCGATGGTAGTCTTGCCGAAAGAAAGTAAAGAATAATCCTTCAAGTTTTCTACATCAGGACAAAAATAACTTAAACTAATAGCCTCCTCTCACGTATTTAATATTTGAATAGGTATTTTACCATTCTTAGGCCTTGCGATACATGTAGCCGTAAAAACACCTTCACATAATTGTTTAGGTAAAACCAAGCATTCATCTTTCAAACTTGTCGATACAAAATGCAGTAATTCACATCTGGGCGATAAATTAATAAATTTTTCACCTCTCACACTTGGTTGTAAAGATAAACAAATTTCAGTACCATTAATTAATAAAGTTAAAATATCCAATTCCAAATTCAATTTGGCGTTATATTTTCTCAAAAAATCTAAACCTTAAATTCCATCGCTCACGCAACATAAATCTCGGAATACATGAAACCTGTGTATAAATTCCATATCCTTAAATGATAATCTTAAATCAACAAAACCTACAGAGCAAAGTTCACCACATACTCCGTTTATTGTTACTTTCCCTAATTGGAATGGAATGTTATTCTGATGCAATGTCTCATATTTGATGGCGCTAAGTGACGCACCCATATCAACTAACCAATTATATGACCTGTTACCAAGTGACAAAGGAATAGAATTATAATTATTATAATAACAAATATTGGCATGATTATTCTTGTTGGTCACGAAAAAATTGGCTGGTGTTAGATTCAGTAGGGGCACTAGTACTGCTATTTTGTGTATCACGTACCATAATCGAAGTTACATAGTTTCGTCCGCGATTACTACGAGCATAATTGTTATGTATGTACAACTGCCGCCGTGGCGCAGCGGTAGTGACTGCGACTGCTGTGCATGAGGTCTCGGATTCGAATCCCGGGTCGGGCCAACAAAAAGTTATTGGGTTTTTCTGTTAAGAAATCTCAATACGAGCCCGGAGTTAGGAAGTTGCCGGTGTTATATACCCCCGTGCCTCGGAAAGCACGTAAAGCCGTTGGTCCTGCACCCGATCTCTCTCCGGTCGTGTCGGATTATTCGTCCCATCGGATCATAAGAGATAGGGAACAGAGAGTGCACTTGTGTTTGCGCACACACTTGTGCACTATAATATCTACTGCGCCAGTCTCCGTTAAGATTGGCCACCGTGACCGAAATTCGGTCAGGAGGACATATGTACATACCTCTAGAGCCTCGGTTACCTCGATAGTACCTGCCTCGCGGCTGCGCACGCGCTCGATTAAGGTGACCATAACTCCGCGAAGGGAACTGGCCACGCTGGTTATTGTAGACATCGCGTGCCTGAAAACACCGTCCTCTAGATGAATATGATATATTGTTACGGGTATATTCCCTGTTCGTCAACTTCATGATACTGTCCGATGGATACATGGATGTCTGCTTATCAACCGCACCTCGGATAGCATCCTTTAATTTTCAATTTCCTTAACATAGTCCTCGATGTCCCGCTGATTTTGTTTACACCGCATCAATTGTTCTTGTAGAGCTGTGAAAGACTTTTTAGATATTAAATATTTTTTCATATCATCAACAAGGAGTTGTACTGTATCATAATGCTGAGCTAATCGTAATTTGGCACTCTCAGACAACCTGGTTTTTAATATAAAATTGATAAGAATAGGTTTTGATTTGTCATCAAGTAGAGAGCTATATAATTCTATGGCAGAAATTGGCTGTTTTGTAACATTTTCCTTATCATCCATAACTGGAAGTAAGGCGACTGCCGTTTTCATACTAAAATACTCCATTTTATCAATCACTACAGATAAGTTACACAAAATTTTAATCTCTTCAAAACCTTCTTCATCTGTTCCGTAAATTTATTTATTAAGCTAAGTTCAGTCTGACTGAATTTCTTTATTTTACTCTGTATATCCAATAACTCTCTATCAAATCTATGTTAAATGATATTAGCTTCCTTATATTTTTTTGAACAAATAGGACCTTGACTGCGCTTTGGGCCTATCTTTACGTGATATGTCCGTATTTCAAACAAGCGACTATAATAATCTTCTAATTTTTCTGCCATCAATACATATTGATATATGCGATTAATATATTACGTTATATACCACTAAAATTTAAAGTCCTCTAAATAAGTCCAGCATTCTGTTATACCGTTACCGTAACGTAGCACACTAAATATATTTGCCGAAACGCACCATTACACATACACCTTTATATATTTTTTTCGTAACGCACATTTTCCGTTTAGCGACATACCGACACTTTTCCTTTTATTGACACTGTATTACACTATTGTCACGCCTGGCTGATCCTCCTTGGTACGAGCCGAACCATGGGCCTCGTATCGACGCCGAAACCAACTGCTTGACCGCCGTAGGTTGTCCTCATGTATCTCTCTTCGTATCCACTCTCTGTGACATTTGCCATACAGCTGAAACCCGAAGTATAGTAATGCGATAATCAGGATGAGACATATCACCCCCAGGATACAGGTGATGACACTGGTATGTTGTGTCATTTGCTCCAATGATGAAGCGTTGTCACCACCGCTAGCGTTTTGTGTGATGATTACAGGTTCTTCTTTTGACTGCTGCTTACCCATTTTTCGTAGCAAACAAATGTACACCAAACTTCTCGATAAAACGTCCGACGCGAATACGCAGTAATATTAACGAACTCATAATTACAACGTTATTGTGACAATGTTTAAAATCACAATTCCTTATTAGGCGATCGGAATGCAACGCGAACCCGATCGCTCACTGGCAGGGCAGAAATTAAAGATGTTGTTTGTTCACTGATCAGATTTATTCTCCAGTAAATACAATAGTGATCACTACTTTTATAATAAAATAGACATACGTATTATATATGTATTACTACACTACATGGCGGCTGGTACTGTACCTGTACTGGAACTGGAGGCTGTTCAGAAAAAACGAAAATAAAAAAGACACATAAAAATTAAAAATGTATTAAAAAGTGCAAGCTATAATAGCATAGCATACTTTTGATTGTCTATCTATTAGCATAGTTAGTGTTTAATCATAAAACAACAAAAACCGATGGATTTCATTCATTTATGGTCGTAGTATACAAGAAAGTTATAAATGGTAATTAAAAAAAAACACATATCTCAGGTAGTAGTTAGGATAGATTTTTTTTCATATTTTTTTCTGAACGGCCATCAGTTCCACTATAAGACATTTCCAGGTTATCCATTAATTACCGGACAGCCTGTGTATGGTATAACATATGGTCTTTGTTTCAAATACCAGGTGAAGCTAGCAATAGGTAATAGGCTCGATACCTATGACTAGCGACATAAAACCAATACAAAATATGGGTGCAATATACCTGTGCCTATCGATTTTATTATACTATCTCCAACTGTTCCAGATAAGATTGCTAGTTCGTAAGTCGAAAAGCCGGACGAACTAGCCAAGTTAGCCGGACATCTGGGTAAAAAGCCGGACACCCTTCATTATTTAATCTTAATAAATGCAAAATCTCTTTTTTAAACAAGCGACTCGCCCCGGCTTCGCACTGGTAGTACAAAACCTTAACAAATTATACAACTAAACCTTTCTCATGAATCACTTTGTGTATTAATGAATACCGCATGAAAATCCGTTTAGGAGTTTTTGAGATTATTGCGAACAGACAGACAGACGCGGCGGAGGATTTTTTTTAATGATATGTAGTGATGAAGTACGTCTGACTTTCTAAAGTCCATCTTAAATAGCCCAACAAAAGCCGGACAGGCCAAATTAGATGGTGTCCAGCTATCTATCATCCATCATCAAATTTGGCCGCACGCGCAACCAAGAAGCCTGTGTCCAGCTTTATCCAGACGCCTGGCAATGCTAGTTTCAAAGAGCAAAAGCAACTTAAAATACGAACAAACAGCCCACAAATTTATGCAACAGTTCTATTTTCAAATATTATTTTAAAAAGTATGTTTGGGTACTTCATAACTAAAATAGCCGTCATAAAAAAGATCGTAAATTATCAAGCATTCGATTCAACCAGCATCATGAGTGAATTCCATAAATTATACTGCAATAGAATTCGGTATGCGATCTGTAATAAAATTATGTAATGTAGAAATACGTTTAACTTTTTATACATATAGCAGTTGCCGGCGTAGACTTCGCTGGAAAACATAATTCTTATTTTAAAGGACATCTAGTATTTACTTCTGTGTTGCGTGAGACTATAAAAACATTTAAATGACGGACGCAAAGAACGCCTAGACCCAGAACAACAGATCATATGTAGATCAGACATTTTTTCTCAGATCCACTTCACTCTGTGCAGTGGCAGTAGCGAGAAGATCTCCCTTAAACCACTTCGCCATCCATGCAGTCAAAACATAACTTGGCCAGGTTCTCTTCTATGAATCATCTTAGATAAAAATCGCTTACAAATAACATTTTAATTCGATTACTATGAACAATATTGTCTTATGTTTACGCCAATGTTATACATTGAAATTAAACACTTTATACGGATTTTGTCGCGTTGTTTATTTTACTTTAAAACACGTTTATTACATAATTTTAAAAATTCTAACACTACTATAATTGAACCTTGCTACTAGTAGGTAGTGGTTGGTCCCCTGTTGCACGTGTTGAAGTTTGCTGTGTGTGAACACGTGCAACAGGGGACCAACCACTACCTACGATTTGACAAACCACAGATACTCGCAAAAGAACATCGATTCCTACCAAGGATGCTTCGCGAGGCTATTAGAGTTAAAAAACATCCTAATTTCAATAAAGAAGATGGTTGGAACGTACCACCAAATAGTTCAAATAGTCAAACCCTCTTGGGTTTGACTATTTGAATTAGAAGCTAAACACAGCTAGACTTCATAATTCTTTGAGCTCATTCTGCATAAATAGAAACACCAATGATTAAATTATGTTCAAGTACTTTGAAATAACTAGGTACACTTCAGAACATTGGGAAAACTACCATCTTAGTCTCCCCGTGAATATGGCTGCTGTAAAGCAACCGAAACGTTGAGGCAAAGTGTAAACTTAAATATAAATAGATTTAATTAAATTAAATAGCTTAGATAGTAGTAAAGTTCAATAATAGTAGTAGTAATAAAAGTGTTTTAAAGTAAAATAAAGAACGCGGCAAAAGCCGTATATAGTGTTTAATTTCAATACTATGAACAAGATAAGAAAATCTGAATCTGTCACAACACAACCCGAACGAAGTCACAGACAAAAGCTAGTATATCACGAGACTTTGTTCATCTATTCGAGTCATTGCTTACCACGTAGGTGTAGTGAATATAGACATTGAACGCCAATAAAACATAGTTCTCTATAAATAAATACCTTTCATCTGATATAGCCGTTTCTAAGTCTGTAAATAAAAATAGAAGAACAAAAATAAATACTTGAGAGGTACAGATCCTTCCTCTACAGGCTACTTAAGTTTATGATATAGCGTTCCCATTCACCTACCTTTCGGTATATAGTGAGAGCCGCTGTACCTTCCAGTACCCAAAATCACGTTCACGGACCAGTTATAAACAGGTCTTGTCCCCAAATCCTGAGACCCGGTTATCGTTGTAGCGAGCTACCTTGTGCCTAAGTGGCACTACTTATTGTCCAGATAGGTGCCGGAGCAATAAAGTCGCTCAACACTCGCAACTCTGGGAGTTGCTAACGAAAACCTCGCTGAAGCCAACGGAGAAGCCGCCTCTCATATCTCCGGTATGGTGCCGGAGCTGTATAAGGCACGCTCACTTGCCGACGTACATCCATTTCTTCATTTATGTCTACCCATTTTAACATACAAGCCCGGTACTGCCCGAGTCACTCTAGCTATGACTCTTACTTGCTGAGCAGGCAAGCGCCCGAGATGCGTTGTGGCAGTGAAACCACACCGCCACATCGTTAAAGACAACTCCGTGCCTCGCGCGACCGACTGGTTCGCACTAGCCGCGCATGAGTCCGAAGCTCGAACGCAACGTGCTTGCCGAGCAACGAACATGTCATCCTTTGCGGCTAAACACATAGCCACTACGAGTCCAACCTCAATGTCAGGCACCGCGCACTCTAATCGGCGGCCGATAGAACACGCCTTTCGAGATGCAGTGGGCTAACCTCGTAGTTCTCCCCCCGAAACTCTATCTACTCGAGTCCTGAAGATAGGAACCCGTAGTACCCTGATCAACAGTACAATTTAATCGCGCTTAAGCCTAAAATAGTCCAACTGGACAAGTACCTCCACAATAAGGAAAATTTTTGTTAAATAATTTTGATGGCGCCACGATTAAGAAACTGTTAATTATGTGGCAAGCACTTAGAGAAAACCGACCGGACTGTCGTTGCAATCCGTTTGGACTTAATAGAATATTTGCTCTGCATTATGTCCCACTGCTAGGCACGTGCCTCTTCTCAGTGTGAGAAGGGTTAAGCCATAGTACACCACACTGGCCCATTGCGGGTTAGCAGATTTCACATATCTTTATTATGGAAAATTCTCAGATACGTGGATTTTCTCATGATGTTTTCATTTACCGTTCAAGCGAACAATTGACTATTTAATACGCACATAACTTCGAAAAGTCAGAGATGCACGTGTTGGGATCGAGTTCTAGTCGCCCACTAGGTTATTCCTGTTGTGCTGGTTTGGCCTTGATATCTTAAATCTGATTTACGGTTAAACATCGTTTTTGGAGGAAATTATGAATCATACAAACTGCTTATTTCTACTTGCAATGAAGACCTGATCTTCATTGCAAGTAGAAAGAAGCAGTTTGTTATTCGTCTGACATATGCTTAAGTAATATTTTGATCACATGGCTCTTACCTTCACTTTAGGTTTTATATTTGTTTATCTGTATCCTCGATGTATTTACATGATATACAGGGTGTCCGGTAATTAATGGATAATCGGGAAATGCCTTATAGTGGAACTGATAGCCGTTCAGAAAAAAATATGATAAAAATTCTATCCTAACTACTACCTGAGATATGTGTTTCTTTTTAATTACCGTGTATAACTTTCTTGTATACTACGACCATAAAGAATGAAATCCATCGTTTTTTTGTTGTTTTATTATCAACCCGTCACGCGACATGCGCGTCCTGACGCTGACCGCAGAAAATTTTGGCGTCAAATGTCGCCCAATGACCGGTTCGGTCAAATAACGACACTTAACTTGATTTTTGTTTTTTAAGGCAATCGCGTGACGGGTTAAACACTAATTATGCTAATAGATAGGCAGTAATATATAATTTTTTTTTATTTTTTCATTTTTTCTGAACGTCTGTTCTACTATAAGACATTTCAAGGTTATCCATTAATTACCGGACATCCTGTATATACGAATACTCGATGTATATTAATGTGTAACATATATGTAACATAACGTATACATAATTATATAAACGTAAACGAAAATGAAATAATTTTCCTTCTTTTTCAAAATTACACTTTTGTATTAATTTGTGAACACGTTTACATTCCATTTATTTCATATTTTATATCTTTTCATATTTAAAACATAAGACAAATGCCATGAACTTCAATCAGAGCAATACTAAATGTAAATATGTTACAAGAATGGATAATATAAAGAAATAATTCAGATAATTATATAATAATAAGAATAATTTAAATGTATTTGCCTCAACCAAAAGCAGGATTTCGAAGGGTAATATAATTAGATGTTTTTTGTGGACAAATACGCAATTATATAAAGAAAGGCGGGGACATTGGCAACCTACCGAGACTTCTATGACCTTGATGTAGACTTCTATAGCTTTTGTAGCCTGCGTAGAAAATTATAAAATACGATAAGATATTAGTATATATAGCAATGATATATAATTTTACGATATACTGATGAAAACCTTTATAATAATAATAATAACTCGGCAATCATTGTACCGATAGTCGTTACGGTGAACGGTCTAATAACCAAGAGCCTCGACCAACATCTTAAGAGGCTCGCGTTAGGTGCTTGGGTCAAGGGTCAGATGCAGAAGGCAGTCCTCCTCGATACGGCAGGCATAGTGAGGAGATTCCTCTCTCTCTGTATCCCTAACCACCGACAGCTTGGACCTTGTCTCGATGTCGGTAAGCATCCATAATTTTTTTTTTAAATGTATTCCTTTTTATAATTATATATTTAAAAATGTAATTTTATTGGTTAATAGTAAATTAATGTAAAATAATAATAATATTCTATCACATACACACAACACCATCTAGCCCAAACTAAGCAGAGCTTGTACTATGGGTACTAGACAAATGGATAAACATACATATATACTTTTTTTTTACTTGTAAATACGTACATATTATACATAGAAACACTCAGACCAAGACAATACAAATACATTATCGAGTGTGCTCGACGCCATATCGCGTCACCGGGGTTTGACGTGTACAAATCTGTAGACCCGATCGGCGTTAGCGGCATTTGAGAGGTTAACATAATATATTCAGGCAGTCATTAGCAAATAAAATTTTCTAATGACTGCCTTGATGGCTCAGCGATAGTTTATGCGACTGCTGTACATAAAGTCTTAGTTCTCGAGTTAGATTCCCGGGTCAGGCAGTGGTATTGGATTTTACGGTCGGAAGATTTAAGAATTTCTTTAAAATTGTATAATTTATTAAAGAGTTTATTTTAAATTATTTAAAGATATTTTTAATAGTTCTAGATTACCTTAATACTAGCACAGGATCTAGAACTGTCCTCGATAAACGATAAGGGACTTGCTCACTATGACGTGGAACCTAAAATTATAAATGGCGAAATCTGGGTGTATTAATTTCTGCCTACTTCGGGGAAGCAGGCATGAGACACATGTATGTTTGAATTTTCTACAGTTTTCATAGAAAGTAGGAGTGATCACCGACTCTTTTGTTCCCAGCTCAACTGCGGTCCAGACGTAAAGCAGCTAAGATGTTAGTGGCTGTGGTCATCATGTTCGCCGTATGCTATTTCCCTGTACATCTACTCTCCGTGTTAAGGTAAGAAGGCTATTACTCTCTCTACTTCAGAGGATATCTTAAAATTATAAATATAAGTCAAGCAAGTCGAATATCTGGATCTGGCACAAGAGATTGTCGACACGTGGAATGTGGATTCGGTGATTATTGTACCGATAGTCGTACCTTTCAATTGATTGATTGCCAAGAGTCACGATCACCACTTAAAAAAGCTCGCGTTAGACGGGTGGTCTCTGATGTAGAAAGCCATATTGCTTGACACCGCGATCATTGTGAGTAAGTTCCTTTCTCTGGAGCCCTTATCACCAGTAGCTTGGATACTGTTTCTTATAACGAAGGGTCTCAACTTCTAAAATTTAAAATATGTTTTCTTTATTTATGAAACAAATAAACCGGTCTATAAAACACGCATCTAAATAGCCCAGATATATTAGAGTCCATACATAGCAACGGTCCTAGGTTAGGTAGGTTGATGCGTCGCTGTGTGTACAAAAGTTATATTGAAAATAATCTTCTATTTAAACTTAAATAAAATCTTAAATTCGTCTCTAACATACGATGAAAAATATGATGTATATTTGTTCAATCAATTAGAGGTTTCGGATAATCTCACAGTCAATAGTGACCAATACTCAAACATTTGAGATGATAATTTATTCGTAGACAATACAATGTTAGATCGTCAAATATTAAGACGGATACTAACCAATGTGTTACTTCTTTGAAACTAGTTATCCTTAAGTGCATTATTGACAGCAGCTTATGAGACTAAGTGGTCATATCGCACGAATTTCTTCGCAAAAATTGTGCGAATCATATCAATAATCCTGGCGTAGTAGTTTAAGTAGTCGACTTGCCAATGCCATTGCGCTGAGTGTTGTGGATTCGAATCCCACACGGGACAAACTTTGTGTGATCCACAAATGATTGCTCCGAGTCTGGGTGTTTTTTGTACCCGTTTTTTGAATGTTTCTAAAGACCCCCGCGACACAGGAATTATTCCTAGTGCATGATGTGTGTTTAAAAAAAAATTACAAAAATATTTTTATGTGTCGATTCGCACACTACGAATTTCTTTGTATGCGAGTCGACCCCGTCTGAAATAGGAGGATTTGACCGTTTTTAAAAATACCAATAGTAGTAAAGGGGAACGCCCACCTGAGGCTATGAGTGGACAAGAGGCTAGATAAAAAAATACTTTCCAGTTGATTTTGTTGTAGAACAATATGTATTTACTTTCATTCAAATTGACGCCACTGCAATTTACAAAAAATATTTAAATGAGTAAATCCATTGAAAAACGATAAAGTAAGATTGAAAAATGAGAAGCTGTTACAAAATATTGCCAGCTTCAAAAACATATTTTTAACAAAATGCAATATATATACATATACAATTACAATAATATTATTGTAATTGTATAATAGGAAAACGCACGGTAGGTTGTTTTGCACATACTATTACTGTGCTTTGGTATATAGGTTGGGCAAGATATGAGTCCAATATAATATATCCTGCGCCTTTTCTAAATGATTTGTTAATAGTATATGATAATGAAGAGAATATAGTCGTATAAAATAACAAATGTGTTTCTCTTTCATACCCTATTAAGTATTACTGGATAAAAATATATTACAAATACACCTCCTATTATACCTATTAAATAATAGAGCATTGAGAAAAGAGATGTTTTTGAATTATCTCATAGCCAGACACATTTTCGTATAGAAAAATAACCTCAATACATTTTTTTTTATAGGTATTTCTATATTAGTGGCGTCAATTTGAATATATTTTTTAGATATGTAATTCTGTTAAAATGTTAAATCACTCAATTTTTATTGTAATTTTTGATATGTGATGTGAATCTGTGGCCTGCGACACTATGGAGAATAAGCTTTCCCCTTTGCACGCACAAAGGAACTAGTTTTAAATCGAAAAATTACTGTGCTCATTGCCACCCTTTTTTATTCAGACGCAGTCGTTTCAAACTCAAATTAATTTGATATGTGCCAATCGACACGTTAAACAATATTATTTTTAAAAAGTGTTGTTTCGTACAATTCGTGCGATCAAATTCGTGCGAAACTAACACTTAGCCGATTATAAGATAGATGCAGTTACGGCGGATCAAAATGGCTAAGGTTTCGTGGGTCGAGAAATATGTTATTTGATTTTAACTGGTATGAAATTCTCAGTAACTGCAAAGGCCGTTACCAATCAAGTAAAAGACGAAAGTTAGTATGTTAAGATGGTTTGGGCGTGTAAAAAGAAAGGACTTTAATCATATTGGAAGCATTCTGAAGAAAAGCCAGCCAAACACTGAGGCTCGGTTTTTATATTCGAGAAACGAGTTATTTTAGCTACGAACAGTTCAACTTTGACATAATTTTGATAAAATATGTGTCCAAAATTTATTGCCCGTAGGTAAACGTCTCGTTTCTTAAATACTTATGTAAGTCAAAGTCAAATATAAATTATTCATTTAGATCGCAACAATATAACACTTATGTACGTCAAAATATATAGGTTAGTGAATTTACTAAGTTACTGAAGCTACATTTAGATTAGTCGCTAGGTTAAGGCCCAACGGCATTCCAGGCCTTGCGTTGGCCCTGGCCCTCGGGGAGCTCGCGCCCCGACTCAGGGGGCTCCTCAGTGAGTGTTTGCAGCAGGGCCAGTTTCCGCGCCAGTGGAAGATGGAGAAACTGGTCCTGATCAGGAAGGAAGAGCGCCTGGCGGACAGTCCGTCCGCCTACCGGCCCATTGTGTTGCTAGACGAGGTGTCTAAACTGTTTGAGTTTATTATCGCGAAGCGCCTCGTCCAGCGTCTTTCTTCAGTGGGTCCGGATCTGGCGGACAACTAGTATGGTTTCCGCGGCGGGCGCTCCACAATCGATGCAGTTCTGCAAGTGAGGAGCCTGGCGGAGGATGCGGTGTCCCGGGGCGAGGTCGTCTTCGCGGTGTCTTTGGACATCGCGAATGCCTTCAACACCTTGCTCTGGAGTTGTATTAGGGAGGCACTCATTTTTCATCGAGTGCCGACCTACCTCCGCCGCATTGTCGGGGCATATCTATCAGAGAGGGTAGTAGTCTACCCGGGTCACAACGGTTAGAGTCGGCGAGAGATGTCGTGCGGTGTTCCACAGGGATCGGTTCTGGGTCCGCTCCTGTGGAACATCGGTTACGACTGGGTGCTGCGAGGTGAGCTCCTCCGTGGCGTCGGCTTCATTTGTTACGCCGACGATACGCTCTTGTCACGGCAAGGGGTAAGTCGTACCGGGCGGCGGCCATACTGGCGACCGCCCAACCGCCCTGTCCAAGTCCGAGGCCGTTTGTTTCCACGGCCCTCGGAAACGGCCACCTCCAGGGGCCCATATCACGGTAGGAGGGGTCCGCATCGGCGTCGAGTCAACCCTGAAGTATTTAGGTCTCTTGCTCGACAGCCGGGCATCGCAGCGCCGTGAGTTGATCGCGGCAGTCGGATCGGTTGCCCTATCGCTCCCGGCCGTAGTTCAGTCTATGGTCCGGAGTGAGAGGTCGTGGAACACCGTGGCCTCCTTCTGTGAGAAAGTGATTTTCATCATGGAGGCGGCGGAGCGGGAGCGGGAGCGATTAAACCCTCTCCCTAACCGCAGAGCCGGGCGCCGGAGGGCGCGAGATGACCTCCAGCCACCCTGAGGTTTGACCTGGGGGTGGTGGGCTTCGTGGGCCTGTCCACTATCCGATCAACACCAGGTCCGAGAGGCGGCGTGCGTGTTCCCACGCGCGCATCTATGTCGAGTCCGTCTCCCCTCTAAGGAGGAGACATTAGGGTTTTAATGAGAGGTGCCTATAATGGGTAGGCCTTATCGTGTAGTGGCCTGCCGTTTCATACGGCGGGGTTGCGACCGCATGCGAAAGTAATTCGCGCGGCCCCGTCGATAGCGGTTTTGTCGAGGAACATCGTGGTAGGTTTAGTCGGTATGCCGGGAGGTACATTATCTTTTCAACATCTTTCTTTTACCCCGGTGAGTCCGACATAACCCCTCCGCCCGCCCCCGTGGAGGGGTATGCGCCAATGCATTCGCCCACGTAAAAAAAAGGTTAGTTGCTAGGTTGAGGCAAAATATTAACTAAGCTATCACTCGAATCTAATAATCTAATCAATGAAATCTAATCTGGACTGCATGCATACATACAGCCATCAAATACACTCACATCAGAATAAAACAGCAGCAGTTTGCTTCAAAAATATAAATTTGGAACCGATTTATAACGGCCTGACAATTTAAATTCGTTTGGAAGTTTAGTTAAGTGGAAATGCGGGCGATATTTAGTCCATATAAACGTATTTTTTGTCGTCCTCGTTTTTCTTAATGGGTAATGGTAATAGGCCAATAATGCTTTTTGTATAGGTTTGCTTTTTTAAATTTAATTATTATGAGGACAAGGATCTTTTTACATTACCAAATTTGCTAGTTATGTTATTGGTTTCAGGCATCCAGCAAACACATTTAAAATTTTATAAAATAAATTCTAACCGATATTTTAATGCGAATGTGTTTGTTTGGTTTTTTGTTTGTTACGCTTTCACGTCAGAAACGTTGCCAGGATTACAGAATAGTAAATAACCTTTTATTCAGGAAAAAAGTACTCTTACTATCCTAACCTGCATTTATGCGAGCTAAGCTATATATATATATATATATACATTTTTTAAATATTATTTGTAATTTCGTTTCACCTGGCAAAGATAAGTGTTATTGTAATTATATGGAAAATGCGACGTACAATACTGACATGAACACATATCAGCTAGCTTAGCTGGTAGGATTAATAATTACTAACACATTGTAGGCTTTCCACTTGATACCTTTCTTAATAAATAAACATTTAAGTAATTTGTCACGCAAATTGCTCGAAAACTGTAGTCAGTCTCAAGACTAACGTTAAAATATTCTATTTGTCAACGACTTAATTATCAACTGGAGACTGAAGTTAAAGTTAGACTCATGTTACAATGCCACGTCTGCTTGGATTTTACTTGTCAAGTGCTTTCCTCCTATCTTGAAAACTAGTTAGTGACTATAATAACGAACTTACTGTTAATTTGAAGTCTCTACTAAATATATAATATTAGACAGGTATTCAGGTCAGGTAAGTAACAGTAAACGGTGAAGGAAAACATCGTGAGTAAACCTGCATGTCTGTCTCCAACCCGCACTAGGCCAGCGTGGTGGACTATGGCCTAACCCTTCTCACACTGAGAAGAGGGCCCGTGCCCAGCAGTGGGACAGTTTAATACAGGGCTGATATTATAAGTAACAGTACTTTTTCTGGATGTAAACTAGCCTATGTCCTTTTTTGTTCCTCTGAAAACGTGTATGCGAAATTTAACGACGACCAGTCGAGTAGTTAAGGCGTGATGGCGTAACAAACAAACTCACTTTTGCATTCAATATTATCTTTTCTCGCGACTTCTTACGCGTGGAATAAGGAAGTAGGTAGTTATCTATATTTTTTTTTGTAGGTACATAGGAAGGAGCTGATTTGATTGACATTCATTCATTATTATATAGGCGACACATCAAACATTTCTTATTATGAATACTGGACTTCTAGGCGGCGTATTAAGATTTTTATGTGATGTGCATTTATAAACATAGATACAAAAATTCTAAAATAATTTCTTTGGTTTCTATTATATAACTCTAATAAAGATCCCAACATTTTATTATATGTATAGATAAAAGGGAGACAAAAATCTAATTTATTCTATACACCGAAAAATAAATAAATAAAATAAATAATACCGAAAAAGCCAGCCTTATTGCTTGTTTAATCGTCATTCGTAAACAGTACGTTGTACAAAATTTCAGCATTCTAGTTCCAAAAATTTGGATGTCTCTTTTCATATCTTTTTATATAATATAATATCAGCCGTCTATTAAACTATCCCACTGCTGGGCACGGGCCTTCACATAATGTTTATTCGAGAACATTATGAAGAACTCTCAGACACGCAGGTTTCCTCACGATGTTTTCCTTCACCGTTAAAACAAGCGACAATTAATTATTTAATACGCACATAATTCCGAAAAGTCAGAGGTGCGTGCCAGAGGCGGGATGAAATTCGAGACCTCTGCGTGGTAGTCCAGTCGTCTCCCACTAGACTATTGCTCCTATTTTTTTTTGCTTTATCAACTAAAAATACATTCGAGTTATAATTTTGATTTTTGGTATACCTCTCATTACCCATACCACAATGCCTTTGACTTCCGTTGATTATGCCCATATCATGTGACATTAATGTGTTTACGTTTACAATGTTTGAGTAATGTAAAAGCCAAAAGTGTTTTCGTATTTGATTTGGTTCACAACAGGAAAATACAAAATGTAAAATTAGAGTGTATTGAAATGCAAAGAACGTTCAGTTGAGCCGCAGTGAGGTAAATTTAGGAAATTACATCAAAATTTGTTGGTTTTTAATAGGAAAACCTTGATAATATGTAATTGAAATTTATTTGGTGACGTGAATATCTTTTAAAAAGAATATTTTCGTCGCAATAGAACCTTAAGGATGTTGATGAATTTTTACTAACATAAACTGTAACTTTACTCACTAATCAATAAACTTTGACGTTTAGAATTGTTATTTTGTAAACTAAATGAATAGAAGACTCAGGAATTAATAAATGATTTTTGACTTCAGAGTAAATATTTGTCAAAACATTAAACATCATCATCCTCCTGCCTCATCCCAAACTATTTGGGGTCGGCGCAACATGTCTGTCTCTTCCATAAATCTCTATCGCTCATCATCTCAGCACTCACACCCTTCCTAGCCATATCATCTTTTATGCAGTCCATCCATCTTTTCTTTTCTCAAAACATTTAACATAAAATTATAAAAGGGAAATATTTTCTTTTTCTTTATAAAAGTACTCCCGCATAAGGAATGACTGACGACCTTTTTGTTACACTTTGTATAATGGAAGATTTATTTTAGAATATATCAATATTTCCTCAGGATGCACGAGGATTGCTTAAGATGGTATAGCTAGCTATACCATCCTAAGGTGATATTTTAGGTTGGATGAACCCCTGGCTGGTTTCAGAACCGTTCGGGCCCTCCAGCCGGTGTTAGAGCGGTGGGCGGGGTGACAGCATGGGACCTTTTCCTTTCGGCTAGTGCAGAAGTTGTCAGGGCATGGCTGCTTTGGCAAATACCTGCACAAGGCCACTAGGAGAGAGCCGAGTGCCATCTGCTACCACTGTACGCTAGGAGGGAACCGAGTGCGAGGAGGACACGGCGCAGCACATGCTCGAGCAATGTCCTACTTGGGTGGTGCAGCGCCGTGAACTCCAGGATGTTGTGGGTGAAGACCTCTCGCTGCCGGCCGTGATCAAAGCCATGGTCGGCAGCAAGAGGAAGTGGATAGCAGTCGTATCCTTCTGGGAGAACGTCATCTCGCAGAAAGAGGCGGCGTAGCGGATCCGTAAGGAAAGTATTATCGCGAATCGGTGCCGCCGCCGGCGTACCGAGCGGCGGCGCAGGCGCACGTATGCGCACCTTATGCCATCGTAGTGAGGGCCGCGGGCGGGGAACGTAGATGTCTCGCCCGCCAACCATTGAATCGGAGCGACGCCCTTTGTCGTGTCGGGGCGTCACCCAGGAGTCGTCGCCCGCAAAGTTTTTCTGCATTGGGCCCTGCTGGGTGGGTTGCTGATGTAGTTCTAGTTCCAGCGACCCATTCCTCTTACAAATCAGTGAGGTGGCACACCATGGTGGTCTTAGTCGTTAGGCCTGAAGTCTCGGGAGAGCCCGATATAACCCTCTTGCTTCCTCTTGTGGCGAGAGGGTACAAAAAAGTGATATTTTAGGTAGATTTAAATTGGTTACATTAAATTTAAGTCAAAGCCAAATATGCCTCCTGTACTTATATACCTATATAACATATTATTAAACGAGTTTATCGACACTTGAAACACATTAAGGCGAAGCACACTTATGTGTCTACTACCATGGCCACATTCCAACTGGTGTCAAACAGCTTATAAAGACTTAAATTTAGTATTATATATATGTATGTATGTATAGAGATGTGGCTTAATACGCTTACGCTGGCTGATTGCTGCGACCACATTTATCTCTCGCTCTCAAGTCATCGAATGCCAGCGTTACGACAGCCCAACCCTTGTCTGTCTAACTGAAAAACTGCTATTCATCATAGTATTAAACGCTGTACTGCTTCTGAGAATTTCTTAACAGAATATCTTATTAACACTTTGCCTGATGGCATTGTATCCGAGACTTTAGTTACAACAGTCATATTAGCTACCGCCCGCTGCGGCACCGAAGCAGTTACACCATAACTTGCCTAAACTTGAGAGTTCAAATTCAGTAATCCCTTTGTAACTTTGCAAGTTGCTGTCTATAATACAAATCTTAAACGTGCTCTGTAATATTTCACAAAGTTTTTAATGATGAATACGTCCCAATTTCGATGAGATGAAATTATTCAAAAATGCGCGAGGCAACTTGCTTCAAAAGTTTTCATCTTAAAGTTAAAAGTAAAGACAAAGGAAACAAAAATAACGACAACAAAACGCTTTTAAGTACTCTTACTCAGAATTTATATTAAATAATTTTTTGTACACGAGGTCTCAAAGGTCAAAAAAGTATCAGAACATAACCATATTGTATACATATTATTTATAGGCAATAAGTATATTTGCCTTAAGACCTTCCATGAAGCAACTTTTTTATGCAAGTGTCGTGATGCCTTTGTTTTACTTGTGGAAAAAACATGGACAAAATGTCTTTTGTTTGAAGAAACTTGGTTTGTGGGTATATTCCTTAATGAAGAATGGTTTTCGCGATCGGTACTCCTATTATATATACACTAGCGTTTGCCTCTGAAGTCCAAGTCGGAAATGGCCGAGATTATTGCTCATGTGGTCTTTAACCTTTTTAAGAAGACTTATTAGATCTTGGTTCCATATCATACAGGTTTTAAAACAATGGAAAAATTCCCTAGTCCTAGATACGAAACTCTTCACATACCATTATTAAGGTTTACGGTTAGGTTAGATGCAGCATTAAAATGCTAGCCGGTACAAATTTTTATCTTTGACAGTTAAGATCTACTTCGTACTCTTTATTTTTAATTTCATCTGTAGTGAATGAGGTTACTAAAGCATAGCGCAAGATTAAATATAAACTACTAGATTTTGTAAAAGTAGATTATGTTCATTTATTATCCCTCAGAAACAGTACGTTTTCTGTACCCCTGTCGACGTGAATGCGAAATTTGATGATGATCGGTGGAGTAGTTTGGGCGTGAAAGCGTAACAAACAAACGAATAAACTCATATTCGCATTTAAAATATTATAATTAGGATTACTAAACTGTCATATAGCATAGTATTAAAATAATGCAAACCTGGCTTTTGAGCTTATGAATGTTCACACAGCGACTCATCAACCTAGAGTGTTTGGACTTTGAACTATTAAAAATTGAACGCTGCAAATCATGTGAGAGAGTACTTTATATTTTTGTTATTTTGTCTCATTCACGCAGAACGGGCCGCGGGCGTCGCTGTACGCGTTAGTGCACCGAGACGGGTCTACACCACTATGCACTGTCCCTTTCCGACAATTCTCTATTTTGTATTTAGCGTAGTTATGCGTATATAGGTTGGCTAACTTGATGTGTAGCCGTGTGTACTGCTAGTTAGTTTTAAAATATTTGGAAAAGTTTAAATATCAAATATTTTTCAGAGAAGCGACTATTTAATTTGTGTGTCGTTACAATTTGCAAATAAGACGACAGCGTATTGTTGTTTGCTGTACATATCGTTTCGTATCTGAATTTAAAATATTTTTCTTTTGCAGGCTCGCCTTGGACATGGAACAGAGTGATGTGATCACATGCCTCGCCCTGGTGTCTCATGTAATGTGCTATGCGAACTCCGCGATCAACCCGCTCATTTACAACTTTATGAGTGGTAAGTATCTTTAAGAAATAGTCAGCATATTTTGGGATATGATTCTATGAAACTCTTTTAATCAGGAGGTTATCTTGATTGCTATGTAAAGGGTCAGTATTCTTTAAATTGGATTAGGACGCCTCAATTTTTAAGGTCACTTACAATTTAGGTTATAAATTACTAGAAATCTTGTTAGCGCCTTCAGCTAAACTAAAAAGCTTATGTAACAGCTGGGCACACGTCGGTAGCGTAATAAGTGGAATTGAGACTTAATATGCAAGTTCAGAACCTTAATCATAAAGATTCTGCCAGCTAATCCATTTTTAAAACTGTTTCTGTTGAGTTGGGTATACGATTGCAGCTTTTTGATTTTACAATGCTACGTACCTTGTCTCTTCCGCGACAGTGGTGCAATATTGACAGTATTCATGTATGGTATGTCATCATGGTACTGCAATAATCATCCTAAATCTGAAGCAATGCAAAGACCGTTATTGATATCCCATTGCATCAGTTACGAGTACCGACTCTGTGAAAGGAATCGGCTGTGAGTGGAGAAAATAGTGTTGGCATCGCATTTAATTACCATCGATAGAGTATTATGTATTTAATTTACAAAATTTTGTAACGATTTTTTGTTGTTGGCACTGCAACCGCTTCCATAAAAAAATTATTTGGTAGCTTGTTTTCAGGTTAATTATTATAATATTTTATTGTGAGAATGTCCGTCATTAGTGATAAACAATATATGAGAAAATATAGCTGGCGAAAAGTCTCAATCTCTGCCTATTCTCTCTGGGATATTATATTACATTACAATTATTATTGTTCTCTTCTTTACCAGGTAAATTCCGTCGGGAGTTTCGCCGTGCTTTCTGCTGTACCGCCGGCTCTGACATGGATAACTTCACTACTTTGACTCGCGTCACCACTTCTATGAAACGGCCTTGTGATCTCGTACGCCACGAGAGCAGGCCGCAAGGAAGAAACGTATGCAGTACTACCTTCATACACAGTGGATACGAAGATAGGCATGTACTAACTTAAAATTACATACATTAATTTTTAATGGATTGCAAATAAAATTTGATCTAGATGCACGTACATGTTAAATGTTAAAGTAATCCCTACTATATTTTATAATAATGAAAAAAAATTAGAACAAAAAGATTTTTTTAAATGTAAATGTAGTTAAGATGTTTAATTAAGTAAGTGGAAGAAAATTATAAATAAACTTATATATTATTTTATATAAATAGTGATAACCTATTTTATTTTATTTGTATGTAAATAAATTATATGTTTTTTGCAAATCTAATCGTAAAAGTAATTTGGTGTCTTATAATAAATTTTACATAAATGGGTTTGCCAGATTATCTAAATGTCCTATTCTATATGTCAAACTAGTCATTTTAGAAAAAAAAGCTTTTCACAAAAAACAAACCTTCTCAGGCTTTCAAAGTAGAGACCTCAACATCGCCTCGGCTGCTACGAGGACGATGTGGACGCCACTGCTCTTAGACCATACGATTGCTTACCATCAGGCGGAGTGTGGTCATGTTGATGAGCAAAAAAAAAATATTCATTGTATTTACACTGAATTTCTATTTCTATTTCTATATTATATTAGTTTAGGCTACAAAATTAATAATTATGTTGTAATCTTTATTGAACTGAATATTTTAGTATTAAACTTAATATAAACTGTATCTGATTAATTAATTGGAGGCATTTGTGAAGGTTGTATGCATTGAGTAAATGACCGATGCAAGTTACCTGCGCTTCTAAACTTCAGATTGCCTATATACCTAAATCTAGTGACCAAAAAAAGTAACATCGTTAGATGTTACTTTAATCCACGTAATTTATTGCTGATTATATTTTTTGTTTCTTTTAACAAAGAAATATTGTAACACGATACTTTTGAGAAACGAATAAAAAATTGCTAACTTTGTAACTCTTCTTTATTTTTCTTGTAGTTTCCTTGTAGTAATTATTATTGGTTATAATGTCCTTAAGACCTACTGACGACCACTATAGACTGACAGTACCATCAATGCATTTGAAAATGTTAAAGTGCACAAGTTTAGTGTGTGAGCAATAACGAGGTAACTCTCTATTCCTCCGGGGCACAGAAGTGAAACACTGCTTTCCAACTTCCTAACTCCTATATCCGTCCCCTATTATATACCCTTGCTATATCCTAACTATAGTAATATAGTATAGCAAATCACTTACAGCTCAATGTACTAGGCTATCAACAAATGCGAGGAGGTATGTCATTCCAAAATAAATACATAGTCACTTACTGCCTCATACTTCTTCTAGCATACTTAGGACACAACAGTAGAGGTTAAGTAATTCAACAACTTCTAATTACAATTTGTTTAAAGCTTTACCGTGACACTTACAAGATTAATTCTTAAAAGAAAATGAGTATCAACATATTTGTACAAACGTTTTCAACGAATCTATTGCTGTTGCGTCGTTCGGGCCCAGGAACGAAATATTAATGTGCAAAAGTGATAACTGTAGTTTGGACTAATTATATCTTTGAAATCATCATCTCGTATTCTCGAGCTTCCTTAACCAAAACTATTTAGAAAAAATATTAAAATCTATTTAGATTTAATATTTTTTCTTAAACAGTATAAGAAGAATATAAAGAACAAAAAATAAAATGAAACTAATATAGTATATATAATATACATATATCGTGTAATGAAACACGAATAAATGAACTGCGTGTGGACGGCACGATGAGCATTACATGTAACCGACAGCCGATGGATCACAGCGAGCGTCAGCGCGAGGCTGACGCTCGCCGTGATCCATCGGCTGTCGGTTTTTAGCGGGAACACAAAGGCGCTCGCAGTACTCGTTTGGACAGAATTCATAACAGTTGCGTCGTGTGGAAATCAAAAATGTGGACTGTGGAGCGACGAACAATCGCTTGAACGAAAATCTGTTGTAAGGGATCCAGAAAACCGGATTACTTTAAAAACTATTAAACGATTTTTGGATTGATATTGTTCTTTCAGTGTGAAGAAAATGTATGCAAGAACAAAATTATATGTTTACTATAATTTTGTTCTTGCGTACTTCGTATCCATCGACGTACTAAACGTTTCCTCCAATCTTCATTTAATAAATACCTACAAATAAAAGCAGTACCAGCTTCCTAACTATTCGGCATCTGAGTGAAACAGCTTTTGAAGTAGATTCGCTTTATATGATTCGCATTGAGTTCGTGTGCCGTCCACACTGTTGAAGTTACATTACTCGTAATCTTACATTACGCGTTACACCCATCTGGAGCCAGTTTAACAGAACATCGAGCCTTCGCCATTTTTAAATTATTGAACTGAACAACGAACAGGGCCAAGCCAACATTTTCTCGATCTTTTTAGTGTACCATGTAATTTCAAAGCAAATTACTGTCCTTTCGCTTGAATGCTCGCTAAAACGCTACCATTTATTTTTCTGTAATGTAACATTTGCTGGAACGCCCATTACAAGTGAATGCGTAAGTCTATCAGCACCTTTGAAGGTATAAAATAATTTTATTTTAGAATTTTTGTCCTTTTATTTGTACTTTCGTACGTGCATCAAACAAAAACTACTGCAAGTAATTAAAATATACCGTTTTCACAGTTGTAATACTGGAAGTCTAACTTCAAATCTGGTGCATATTTCATCTTGATACGCTGACCCCCTAAAAGTCCAGTATTAAAAAAGAAAAATAAAGATAGCTTCAGGACACGTACCTACTAAGTCGCAGGCCAAAACTAGTTTTTTTTTTAATTTAACTAATGTGACAATCAATCCTATGGACACCTGCAACACCAGAGGCATCACTTGCGCGTTGCCGACCCTTTAGGGAAGGAAGTGGGAAGGAGAAGGAACGGGAGGGAGTGATTGGGCCTCCGGGACTCTCACTCAGCAAACGAAACATAACAGTAGGAATACTGCTATTTTACGTCGATATTCTGTGAGACGGTAGTCCTTCCCCGGTGGAGCCGGCCCATTCATGCTGAAACCAGCGAGGCTCTACTACTCACTATAAAAGAAACCATGATTTGTAAAAAAATCCACGTAGCCAAGAACTTTCCATCCATACAGTACTTGCCACACCTTAGCACACAGAGAACGGAGAACTGTACCTACCTACTAGACAAATCCTAATTGTCATATTCTATACAGTTCAGGCGAATCAGTGCCAACTGCATCATCATCATCTTCATCTCAGCCGAAAGACGTCCACTGCTGGACATAGGCCTCCCACAAGGTTTTCCACACCAACCGATCTTGAGCCGCATCTATCTATCGCACAGCTAGCGTAAGTTTAAGTGGCCGCCTCGCTACTGCCACTGGGTCGAGTGTCGTGGGTTCGGTCACCACACGGAACAAAAATGTTTGTGATCCACATTTGGTTGTTCCGAGTCTGGGTGTTCTTTGTGTCCGTTATTTGAATGTTTGTAAAGTGTCTCCCGCGACACTGGACTTACTTCTAACGCGGGAGTGGTTTTAAAAAAGAATATATAAATATAAACATAGGTTTTTTTTATGTTATAAGAGGTAAACGAGCAGAACGGATCGCCTGATGGTAAGCCATTACCGGCGCCCATGGACACCCGCAACACCAGAAATGTCACGGTTTGCGTTGCCGTCCTTTTAAATTTGTTCCTCCCACTCCCGGAAGGAGAGGGAGCGTTGGGCCTCCGTTACCCTCACTCACTCGATGAAACACAACGCAAACGCTATTTCACGCCGGTTTTCTGTGAGGTCGTGGTATCACTCCGGTTGAGCCGGCCCATTCATGCCGAAGCGTGGCTCTCCCACACAAAAACTTGAATTGATAAATTTGATACAAAATAATAAGATTTTCAAATGAAATGAAACTTAAAACCAACACTTATATTTTTGACGGCGCCGGCTGCGTTAAGCTCGCACCGACTATGTCCATCACTCAGCAAAAATATTAGTATTACTTTCATCACTTGTACATAGAACTGCTTTGTTCAGTTATTCCGTGCGTCATACAACATCTCGTACAACAAATCAGCCTAGTCAACATTTGTTGAATGAAATTAACAGAATCCACAGCATAGATACGTTATCATGATTGGTGTTAACAAATATTTTCTAGAAACATCTTCGTGCTGTTACTGAATCTGACGTCACCTATACATTTGATTTTATACTAGCTGTTAGTAAATATTGGTAAGTAATAGACGATGTGTGGGCCGACCAAACTATGAGTAAGGATATTGTGCATTAGTTTGAAAAAAGTAATCGATTATTCTAAAAGTGTTTGATACCGAATCAGAATGTTGAACAATTAGTTACTGATTAGTTAATTAGTCAATTATATTTAAAAGTTACTAAAGTTTAGATATTCGTATCGCGATAACGTTCTGGCATTATATTGTGTAATGTAATAAGTGAAAACAATGTGGATGGTACGTTTAGTTAATCTTTTAAATTGTTTAACTTTTTGTGACGCTTAATGTACAATTGTTTGTTTTCCAAATAAATAAAATAAAAATAAAATATTCGTATTTTCCTTTGGCTGATAGGCACATAATAATATTATTATGATCGCATACTTATTTATTTATTTATTTTATATTCACTAGAACGACATGCGCCAATTACACGACTTAATCACACATAATCCTATCCTAATCCTAATCCTTCTTAATAATATTATAAAAGCAAAAGTTAGTTTGTTTGTTTATTACGCTTTCACGCCTTATCTACTTGACCGATCGTCATCAAATTTCGCACACACATTTTCAGGGGTACAGAAAAGGACATAGGGTACCTTTCATCCAGAAAATAAGTGCTGTTCCCGAGGGAAGGAGAAAAATAACTTTTAGACGGTCGTCCGCTATAACAACTCGGCGTATCCTGATCTACTGTATCCTGGTAGAAATTTTATATCCCAAATAAAAATCTGTTCCTGAGTTAGGTTAGGTTAGGCACATCTATTTCATAATTACATTTAGCTAATTAAGCTATGTCAGTTCACTCAGTTAAGGTAATTGACAAATTTGTCAAAAGAAGTTTGGTATTATACAGTGTTAAAATCAAATAAAATATAATTTTATACTAAAGTTACTCATTACATATTTACTACATTACTCATTACACCATGGCTGCTGAAAAGCAACTGAAACGTCGGGGAAAATGTAAACCTAAATATAAATAGATTTAATAGTTTAAATAATTTTACTAGCTTATAAATTAGTAAAATAAATTCAATAGTTATAGTAGTAGTGTAATAGTTTCAAAATTTTGTAATACAGTGATAAATAAACAACGCGATAAAATCCGTATATAGTAGTTTAATTTCAATGAATAACATTCGCGTAAACAGAAGACAATATTAACTAAAGTTACTTTAGCGCCATCTATCGGGCTGTTATATTTTTTTAAGTTGTTACTGATTCTGGACAGAGCCGTGAGAAAAAGCTAGTAGTTAATATTATAGCTGTTTGTTTGCAAGGATCGTTAATTGTACTTTACTTTGAACATAATTAAAAAAGTTTTTGCCGTACAATTAAATACGCTGTTCCAGCGAAGTTCACCTTTTGATGGATAAACCGTATATAATTTTAAATCTATTGAATCATGGCAGCTCACCGGCGGCCAAAAACAATAGGCCTAATATTTACCCTAGACAGTTTAATTTCGTATTCACTGTTGCCAAATAGCTCCATATTTTAGATATAAAGGTATAACATACCTTCAGCCTAGTGAGAGACCGTCGCAATGCTACGCAGAGGTCTTGACTCCGATCCCAAGTACATCAGAGTTACATCCCAGGAATGTGTTCCCGCGGAATCTATACCAACATTATAAAAAGGAAAGATTTGATTTTTATTTGTAAGGATTGAACTTAAAAACTACTACACCGATTTTTTAAATTATCACCCAGTAACATAGGCAATATTTTATTTTTTAAATAGTACTGTTACGAAAATTGCTTTTGATTACGTTGTGGAATGTTTTGACGCATACCTCTCCGCGGGGCGACGGAGAGGTTATGTCGGGCTCACCAGGGAAAAGATACCCCGGTAATACCGACTAAACCTACTACGGTGTTCCTCGACATAACCATAGACGGTGAGGCCGCGCGAATCGCTTTCACATGCAATCGCGACCCCGCTGTGGTTTCGGCCCGCCGTGTGAAACGGCAGGCCACTACAGGAAAATACTTCCTCCACCATCCCCCTGGGCAGGACGACGACACGATATAAAGGCGCACGTGGGAACACACACGCCGCCTCTCGGACCTGGTGCTGATCGGATGGCATGCAGGCCCACACAGCCCATCACCCCCAGGTCAAACCTCAGGGTGGCTGGAGGTCATCTCGCGTCCTACGGCGCCCGGTTCTGCGGTTGGGGAGAGGGTTTAAGCGCTCCCTCTCCCACTCCGCCGCCTCCTTGATGGAAATCACTTCCTCACAGATGGAGGCGACGGCGTTCCACGATCTATTGTTACGAACATACCCTAACCTACTTTTACGCAAGCGAAGCCGCGAACAAAATCTAGTATTAAATAAATATTAATATTGCTACAGCTTCCTACTGAACTAATCAATAGATAGTTTTAGTTAGGAAGGTTATCCATACACTTTTTATGCGAACAAAGCCACAGGCAAAGGCTAGTTATAATTAACTAGTTGTTCTCCGCGGCTTACCAACGTTTATTAACCTCTGAGTCTTCTTCGAAGAGATTAATGAAAACACTATGTGGGTCTGTGTGTCTGTTAGTGATAGTCTGTTAGTGACAGGCATAGCTCCAGAACCACTGGACCGATTGACTTGTAACTTGGCGTGCAGACACCTTGGGGCCATCCCTCGGTCGAGTATGAGTATGGGTCCTGTAGATCAAAAGACCTCTGATATATAGGGGTCACAAGGTCATAAGGTCAGGGGAAATCATAAACAAACTCTTCAGCTTTATTATATTAGCACAGATAAAATTGGATGGTTTAATGGATATACATTCTTAAGCCAGGTGACACAATCATTGAAATGTAGTAATATACGCCGTTTATTTCAATCCATAAAGTTTTGTATTACCGAACATAAAGTTACTTTAGTTTATAGCTGTTTTATTACATACTTTATGGATTGTAATGGACGTTTGTCCACTCTCTGAAAACCTATAGATAAAGTATGTAGTAAAGTGAGTCACAAAATAGATACTATAATGAAAATAAACAGTCGCACGCCTATATACCGGAATCGGTGGGTACAAATGTATCCTAGCTATATTTGTTCCAGCTATGGTATGACGTTATAGAAGGCAAGCGTATTGCCATCTATTTTCATATACCTATTCATTTAAGTATTCATAAAAGTACTGCATCTGTGTCTCGCGCGTATTCTTCTTGTGCACGTTAATATATCCTGCGCAACTGACCGTTTACGTATGTATATATGTATGTATATATATATATATATATATATATATATATATATATATATATATATATATATATATTCTTATTGAACAGAAGTGTATGTGATTAAAAAAAGACACCGTCTACCGACAAGGAATTTATTTAAATTACAAACCAAAGTCACACAATTTTAATCAACTGTTAAACAGAAATATTTTATAGCCACGATCTGATACGCGTCCGTTGCAACCGAGCGCCCGAGCAAAAGTGACGAGAGGAATGAGAATGGGCGTTCAACACGAACGATCCCCTTCACTTGCTACGTCATCGCGGTCACGTGACGTCTCCGCCTTATCAGCCGATAAATCCTCTAAGACGGCCGTTCCTGACTGCTGAACGACCTCGTCAGCTTGGCATCCTGGTAACGATTGGTCATCTGTCTGGTTCTTCTTAGATTGATCCCCCACTGGTATGTTGCGTACACGGTCCTCACAAGTTAGTTCATCATACATTGAATCGTCAACTAAAACATACTAAGAAACAAAACGTTAGTTAAATATTCTGAATGTTTAAACTATAGCTACCCGTAGTAGCGCAACCTCAAGCCTTTTTAGAAGCAATCGCGTCTAAACAGGTAGCAGTCTGTAAATTGTATCGCCAATGAAAGAGTTCCGGACCTCAATCACTGCCGAAACAACACAAACACCGCCTGGCGACCACTTTCGGATTCCAGAGAGCAGCCACAATGTCGAGGCTCTAAACAAGTGCCACAATGTCGGGGCATAACGTAGCCACAATGCCGGGGCTCTAAACATCTGCCACAATGTCGGGGCATAACGTAGCCACAATTTCGGGGCTATAAACAACTGCCACAATGTCGGGGCATAACGTAGCCACAATGTCGGGGCTATAAACAACTGCCACAGTGTCGGGGCGTAACGTAGCCACAATGTCGGGGCTATGAACAACTGCCACAATGTCGGGGCATAACGTAGCCACAATGTCGGGGCTATGAGCAGTAAGCTGCCACAATGTCGAGGCTGCTTGACATACTCACCATTACGGAAAAACGCTTCACAGGCGTCCGGGGTCCACTCGCCACGCCATTGAACCATATGTTCCGCGGCGGTCTGGGTCTTATTCCCGTACGAGCCGGCCAGTAGCTCAAGCTCGTATTGGTGATGTGGTAGCGCTCGCATGACCTTGTAGGGGCCACGCATACCGAAGTCCAGCTTACCAGTACTTTGCGAACCCTTGCTAACAAACACAGAACTACCAACAGCAAATGTACGTGGCTGTCGACGGCGCTCATTAACATAAGCGTCTTGTTGTTGCTGATGTGCAGCAAGCAGCTCAGATGCTCTCCGTCTCCTTAGCGTTAGGAGAGCTTCCCTATTGGGATGAGAATTATCTAGAGCAACATCTCGCACGAGGGATCTTAAAACTGGAGTGGACCCTCAACACCAGTAAGCAGCTGTAAAGGGGAAGTGCGTGTGGTTGCCTGCTTAGTAATATTCAAAGTTAGTTGTACCTTCCATAATGTGTCGGACCACTGGGCACCCTTATTATGTGACAAACAAACTATACAGTGGCCGATGTATTTTTTTGATAGAAGGCCTCATTCCGGGGAACCAAAAATGACGCAAGATAAGCTCCGTAGTTTTGTCTATTCCTATATAGTCGTGATCGTCGTGAAAGACTCTCAACAAACTAAGTCTGTGTCCCTTAGGAATGAAACAAAGGAGACGGGAATCTTCACCCGTAGGACTATACTTGTAGTATAATAAATCGTTCTTTATAAAGAACCGTGAAGAATCTAATTGGCTCTCTCTCAACCTTTGCATCAAGGATTGTGTTTCTGAATCTGCAGTTTGAGCAATCCTAGCCAAATTCCACGGATTCTGAATTTGAAGTACAGTAGCGGGCTGACGGCTTAGAAAATCTGCGTGTTGCATAAGGCAACCCTTTCGGTATTCTAACGTAAACTGGAAGTCCTGCATGTAAATCCACCAGCGGGCCACGCGTGGTAGCAAGTCCTTTTTACGTTCAGTCAACTTTAATGAATTGCAATCCGTCACTATTTTAAACTGTATACCAATTAAATAGTGACGAAAATGTTGTAATGCACGCACAATTGCCAAGGTCTCCAGCACATAGCTATGGTAACGTGACTCGGCACCCTGTGTAGATTTACTAAAATAGCCGACAACTCGCTTCCGCTTACCCTCATGCTCCTGCATTAAAATAGCACCATAAACGATTGCACTGGCATTGGTGTGAAGCTCGGTAGACAAATTAGGATTGAAAATCGCTAAGACGGGTTCTTCAGTAAGGCTTTTGATGATATAATCGCGTGCTACATCTTGTCCTGCACCCCATATGAAGGGTTCGCCCCTTCTAAGCGACTTAGCAATAGAAGCAGTTTTAGCGGCGTACACAGCAATATACTTCCGAAAATAGCCTGCCAATCCCAAGAACTGACGAACCTGTTTTACATTAGATGGTTTTGGTGACTTAACTAAGGCTTACTCGGACTCGGCCGTACCTGACCATGTCCAATAAGCCGACCTAGATATTCAAGCTCGGTAGCCAAAAATCTTTAGGCAATGAATCTGCTTATGACCTAAGTTTCCACATGTAAAGCAGCAATCGATCATACTGTATATTGGCTCTACGTTTACGTGGGTCAGAGGTATGGGCGTTTGATGCACGGACAGGATTGTTGTTACCGATAGGTGTACTTTTAGGCTTTAGGTATACCGACAAAAATGTCACAAGATCTTTTGACTGTAGCTTAGCGTTGGTGGTCGCGGCCTTAACTTGGGGATCGGATATGCCACGAATCACTATAGCGGTTTCCAACTCGTCTGAAAGCCCCTTAACTATGTTCAATCGCAATACGGACCTTCGAGCATATTCTGCGTACGTGGTGAATTTATTTGAATTTGTACACATAACATCATATAACACCGTGGCTATATCAACCTCGCGCGGACACAACGACCGAAATTCAACTTTAAAGTTCGTCTATGTTCGGTCATTGGTCACCCAGTCGTTAAGCCATGTTTTAGCATCACCACGTAAACAGCTACCAATGCGTCCCTGACATTCCCGATCGTCCCAATTATTTAACACGCGGCCTTTATCCACCTCCGCACACCACACGTCAAAGTCATGCACACTGGGATCGAAATTAGAAATATAGTAATGTTTAGATCTTACTTGAATTAACGATGAAAGTGCACCTACAATCCTGTCCGTAGTGTCGCCATCTCGCAACGCCTCGACGGTCGTAGTCCCATTCGTAGTGGTTACCTCCATACTGGTGACCGGTAGCTCGGTGGCCACCATAGCTGGTAACGGTGTGTAGCTTCCAGCGCTTGAATGCGACGGTAGGCGGGTAGAACTTTGTATCGTCTTTGGCAGCAATCGTTCCTCTATGGCGTCTAATCTATCGAGTATTTTATCTAAAGGGATACGTCGAGGGCTGTCCCGACGCCCATAAGAACTATCGCGACGCCTGCGTGGACTTTCATAACTCTCAGATCTATCACGTCGCCTAGAGGATTTACTACGCGTGTCGCGATAACGATCTCGACGCCCAGTATGATCATAACGACGGCTGTGCGAATCATTACAGTGGTTGCGAGAACTACGCTTAGGTGGATTTTCGCGCGGAGTGCACTCGCGACCCGATATAATTGTACGAACGCGCTAAATAAATTATTCAGTTACCTACGTACAAACTAAACGAAATGATTAACACAAACAACAAAACAGAATACTTAGCTCACTCACTTTGAAATACAAACGAACACCATTTACCGTTAACAAGATGGCGAACGAATAAAGTCGCGTGATTTTAAACGTATCCCACTTCTGATCTTATTGAACAGAAGTGTATGTGATTAAAAAAAAGACACCGTCTACCGACAAGGAATTTATTTAAATTACAAACCAAAGTCACACAATTTTAATCAACTGTTAAACAGTAATATTTTATAGCCACGATCTGATACGCGTCCGTTGCAACCGAGCGCCCGAGCAAAAGTGACGAGAGGAATGAGAATGGGCGTTCAACACGAACGATCCCCTTCACTTGCTACGTCATCGCGGTCACGTGACGTCTCCGCCTTATCAGCCGATAAATCCTCTAAGAATATATATATATATATATATATATATACATATATATAAGTTCATATAATTCCAAGTGAGGGAGTTGTCATTAACAAAATAAAAATAAAACTAACAGTCAATGTTCTAGACTCCTGCTGCAGCTACTGAGAGTTAGCTGACCGAAAAACCTAATAACAGTTTGAGTACTGTATCCGAGTCCTCATGCACAGCAATCGACTCGACATGATTACCGTTGCGCGGCCGAAGCATATTTAACGTTTCATGAATATTGTAATAATTCAAAATTATTTGTAGTAACGATAGCTCAGTGGGGAGACCAAAAGACTGCAATGCAGAGGGTCTCGGATTCGAACACACGTCGCGCGCCTCTGACTTTCACAAGATGTATGACTTTTAGAAATTATGTGTGTATTGATTGACAATTATCGCCTGCTACGTGCCTCGGAGAGCACGTTGAGCCGTCGGTCCCGGCTGCCATGAACATCGATGGCAGTCGTTATTGCGGAAGTCGACACTAAAGATCCCACTGGATCGAAGTGTCGCACTGTGGGCTGAAAATCGACCTCCATAGACATAGAAATGAAAGTTGCTAGATGTTCGTTTTGTTGACAGATATGGCTTCTATTAGCTATTATACACATAACAATGTCGTCTGAGCTAACTCCGCACAGAAATGAATTTATTATAAGGTTTTTTCGAAAAAAATGTATGGAGCTAGCATGAAAAATCTGAATATCTCTGAACTTGCAAGGAAACCCGTAATATCCTCAGAGATGGTTATAGGACTAATTATTTGTGATTTTTTGACATACTTCATATAACGGTACCTGCTGCAGAATTTTTTTTTAAAATCATCTAATTTTTAATTAATTTTTTTTAACATTAAACGATTTGTTTTATTGTAAAAGTAAAGAAACAACACGTTATATGCATATAATACTAAATCTTCGCCAGTTATTTGTTAAAATATCAAGAAAATTATTTTTGCCTTACATAGTATATATGTTTTAAAACAGGTAATTGGATACCATTACTAAACTTTGCATACAGGTAAACCACTGAATATTAAATTAGCCTTCTAATGAGTTCTGAATAAGAGATTAAGTGATTTGCAATATCGCACAATGGTAACTACGGAGTACACTAATTAAATTCTTACAGGTAAGTACATAAGTAAACTAATTAGTTAATTAGACATGTTACGAGTTCTAAGAAATATTTTCGACAACTGTCTAATTATTTTATTATTATGTCTAAATGAAGGTATTTTTTTAAATCATTAAATTCTACTAATGTCAAAATAAAGATCAATCGATAAGTTAGTTATTTTATTAACGCTAATAATAGGCATTAAATAAAAAGAAAAATAAATTAAAAAGGTATTTTTTAATAGTTGATAAAATTTATATAAAACAAAACATAGGTACAAAAGTATGCAAAAATATAAATAGGTACAAGAATAGTAATATAAAATATTTAAAAATAAATCAATTGCAAAACATAGTTACGTACCAAAGCTAAATAACGAAAGATCATGAAAAAATTACATTGAATAGAATTATAATTAAAAGCACAATAAGTTTCTAGTTTTCCTTATCACTCTCGTCGA
Source organism: Catocala nupta (assembly GCA_963675205.1). Lineage (NCBI taxonomy): Eukaryota > Metazoa > Arthropoda > Insecta > Lepidoptera > Erebidae > Catocala > Catocala nupta. The sequence continues at coordinate 6,824,190 of OY776101.1, read as the reverse complement.
TTTCTGAATCAGAATCTAGATTGCCTAGAAACTCAAAGTCAGTTTCTTGAAACTGAATTAAATTGAGGATTTCAGGAAATAAATCCTCCTTTTTCTTGGCATCTAACTTGGGCCTTTGTACATTTATAAAAGGATCCGAAGAAACAACTAACATATTAAGGATATCATGATTCGAATCTTGCCTGCTCTTTTTCTGCGAATGATGTTCCCGAAACCTCCTAAAATCTTTATTGCGAGACTTGGATGCTTCTTCCGAGAGACTTCCTATAGGTACAACATCATTCTTCTCGATTATGTCTGCCCCGTGTATAAGTAATTTGTGGACGGTTGATGACATATAGTACCAGTCATATAATTCCACGTACCTCTCTGCTGTTTTGAAGGCATAATCTTTAAATTTAATTATATCTACTTTTTCCCCGGAAGTTATTGCCTGTAAAATCACAGCAAATCTTCTTATTAGTTCTTCGTCCAACCCAGTAACGGCTGCAGTTTTATGGGGAAATTTGAAAAACTTTCTTGCAGTGTTGCCGTCATTAGTAGTTCCGGAACCTTGTTTAACAATGTCAATCAATAGATTTAATTCGTCTTTAAATTTGTCTTGAATAATCTTTTTTCTCTTACTTAGCATTTCTTTGTGCTCGTTACCTCTCGCAGCCCACTCTTTAAAATCTAGTTTATACGAAATATGTAGTAAACATTCCATACAATTTATACGGGCGTGTAGAGATGACAATCTAAACTCGTATATATCAGAAGATACGGTCTTTGCTGTTACTACACTCAAACGGTTCATTTCTGTCGGTTTTGCCAGACACAAATAGCATGATGAACTTGATCTGGCTTGAGACAAATACGTGCAGACTTTACCATCGATCATTGTCATCATTAGGTGATGATTCACCCTGTTTCTATTATTGCACTCTGTAGGAATGAGAGCCTTAATTTCTTCATCCATTCGTCGTTTGTGTTCGATGACTACTGCTTCGCTTTCCTTCACAAAAGTAAATTGAACTGGACGACAATACATTGCTGAGCATGGTTTTGGGTTCATCCACAAAGTATTGTCTCCATCAGTCAGTTTTAGTGGCACCAAGGAAGTCATGAAAATACTTGAATCGTCTTGATCGCTATCCATTTTCTGCTTGTATCGGCTTTGGTTTGACGCACCATCGAAACCCCATTTAGATATCAATTTTAAATCCTTATTTTGCACATCATCGTTAGGAAAACTTTGGAGGATTCTTTTGACCGTAATGTCGAGTAAAGCTTGAAGGGTTATTCTTGCCGATGAATCGGTCACTAACACTGATTGCTTCGGAGGATAGCATGCCAGCTTGGTTTGTTGCACTTTATAGTAGGATGGATAAATATCCTTTCTACCTTCCCGAATAGCTGACTCTCGTAAAGTGATGTATTGCCACTTTGATAATTTTAATGAAAGGAGTAATCCAAGTGCTTTTTCTGGTGTAAATAAGATAGTTTTCACCGGTTGCTTAAGCGTTTCCTTAATTTTAGAGGCTGCTTCAGGATGTTTCAGCATATATTCGATTACAGATGCGATATCCTCACAACCTTCTTCCTTAAAACGCGCTGCTGCTGTATATGCCAATTCACTGGGATTGTCAGTTTTATGCTCATTAGATCTTCTCTTCTTCTGTTTGCTTTCCAGATCTTCGAATGGTTTTCGTGATCTCTTTGTCATTGTATCAACAGAGTATGATGTTGAGGGTTCTGGAGAGATTGATCTTGATCCCTCAGCAACAGTTGGTTCTTGAGCGACTAAATTTATACAACTTGGCCAATCGATAGTTGCTTGCAGCCAAATTTCGTATTGTTTTCTAAAAGTATCAAGAATTCGGTGAGATTTTTGCCACCTTTGTGATGCAGCTCGTACAAATCTCCGACAAAATTCTTTTAGAGTCACTTGATCTTCAACGGAAAGACAAACGTCTAGGCGGGATATAACTTCACTAAACAATACCTCATGATCAAATGAAGTACTCTTACATTTTAGAAGAACGAATAGGTCTAAATTGGTATTTAAACTTTCCATTATAAAATTTCACAGTGATATGTTAGGGGTAACAAAGCTTAGAATAAACTAAATTATGATGCAAAATGTTAACCATTTTATATTTCAGTCCAACATTAGTTAACGACCTCATTAGACAGTTGTCGAAAATATTTCTTAGAACTCGTAACATATCTAATTAACTATTTAAGTTACTTATGTACTTACCTGTAAGATTTTAATTAGTGTAATCCGTAGTTACCATTGTGCGACATTGCAAATCACTTAATCTCTTATTCAAAACTCATTAGAAGGCTAATTTATTATTCAGTAGTTTACCTGTATGCAAAGTTCAGTAATGGTATCCAATTAACTGTTTTAAAACATATATACTATGTTAGGCAAAAATAATTTTCTTGATATTTTAACAAATAACTGGCGAAGATTTAGTATTTTTATTTTTATTTTTATTTTATTTATTTTTATTATTTATTATATGCATATAACGTGTTGTTTCTTTACTTTTACAATAAAACAAATCGTTTAATGTTAAAAAAAATTAATTAAAAATAAGATGATTTTTAAAAAAAAATCTGCAGCAGGTACCGTTATATGAAGTATGTCAAAAAATCACAAATAATTAGTCCTATAACCATCTCTGAGGATATTACGGTTTTCCTTGCAAGTTCAGAGATATTCAGATTTTTCATGCTAGCTCCATACATTTTTTTCGAAAAAACCTTATAATAAATTCATTTTTGTGCGGAGTTAGCTCAGGTGACATTGTTATCGGGCACGCCACGATCGTGGCGGTAAGTCCCGTTTTTGAGGAGTGGCTGGAGAGGCGGCATGGCGCCCTCACCTTCCGGCTGACACAGGTTCTGACTGGCCACGGTTGTTTTGGCCAGTTCCTGTGTCGTATACGCCGGCAAGAGACGCCCGGTTGTCACCACTGCGGCGACTGCCGCGACGTTGTTGAGGACACGGCGCTGCACACTTTGGCGGTTTGCCCCGCCTGGGCATCGCAGCGCCGTGAGTTGATCGCGGCAGTCGGATCGATTGCCCTCTCGCTCCCGGCCGTTGTTCAGTCTATGGTCCGGAGTGAGAGGTCGTGGAACGCCGTCGCCTCCTTTTGTGAGGAAGTAATTTCCATCAAGGAGGCGGCGGAGCGGGAGAGGGAGCGTTTAAACCCTCTCCCCAACCGCAGAGCCGGGCGCCGGAGGGCGCGCGATGACCTCCAGCCACCCTGAGGTTTGACCTGGGGGTGGCGGGCTTTGTGGGCCTGCCCGCCATCCGTTCAGCACCAGGTCCGAGAGGCGGCGTGCGTGTTCCCACGCGCGCCTCTGTTTCGAGTCCGTCTCCCACCTAGGGGGGGAGACAGTAGGGAATCTTATGAAGTGAGTCCTTTGGGTAGGTCTCTTGTGTAGTGGCCTGCCGTTTCATACGGCGGGCCGTAACCTCGGCGGGGTCGTGACCGCATGCGAAAGCGATTCGCGCGGCCCCGTCGATAGTGGTTTTGTCGAGGAACACCGTGGTAGGTTTAGTCGGTATTCCGGGAGGTACTTTACTATTATTTCCATCTTTCTTTTACCCCGGCGAGTCCGACATAATCCCTCCGCCCGCCCCCGCGGAGGGGTATGCGTCATAGCATTGCCCCAGGTAAAAAAAAAAAAAAAAAAAAAAAAAAATGTGACATTGTTATGTGTATAATAGCTAATAGAAGCCATATCCGTCAACAAAACGAACATCTAGCAACTTTCATTTCTATGTCTATGGAGGTCGATTTTCAGCCCACAGTGTGTCGCCGGTCTGTACTGACTCGCTCCCACACAAGATAAGATAAGTCTGTAAGCGGTCTTACAGACTTATCTTATCTTATCACACACATAATACTTAATTTCTAGGCAGCGCATCAAGATAAAACAAGCACCAGATTGTAAGTTAGACCTCCAGCAATACAACTAGGAAAATCGTATGCAATTACGTGCAGTAGTTTTTTTTTGTGATGCGCGTTCTTCTGTAACTTTCTTCGCATCACGAAAAAGCTACTGTCTTGTACAGGAAAATTAAAAAGAACTATTGTTTTGACTTCTATAACTCTCATGAAGACCACTCGCATTAATAATAACACTGGGCAACAAAAATATTTTTTTTCCTGCGGCATTAATTTTGTTACTGGTTTTAAAAAATACCTTCATCAGTCATGCCTGAAATATATTTACTTTGTATGGATTGACTCTGGGTCTTGAGATATTCAACATAAAGAACGGTTCTATCAGGACATTAGAACAATGAAAGAAAAATACCAAGGCCGATGGGACAGCCATATTATGATGGCAGACTATTGCTTGAGTTTAATAAGGGATTGTCCTGAACATAAACACAAAAAAAGCTTACAGATAAAGTTTTCTAATATATTTTTTATGATTTTTGGTTAATAGCATACTTATGTATTAAGTTTTTTTATCGTTATTATATAGCCGCTTCTAAAATATATATTTAATATGTAATTGTATTTTTATTTCGACCTACTTTCAATCATATAGTTATAAAGTCTAATCTCATAAACTAGAGTAAATTTAACATATCTGATATTTTTCTCGTATTCAGCATACTGAAATTACACAAAATTGACTTCAACTTACCATGCCGCAAAATGACTGTTCCCCAGTGTAATAAACGTTTATTTCGAGCATTTACCTATAGAATTTACCATAGGTAATTGCTTACAAACGAGAATCAAATTTAAAATAAATTATTATTTTTAATCCTTTTTTATTAATTTCTTTCTTTAATTATTTAATAAATTATAAAAAAATTAAATATATATTTAAAGGTATTATGAACAATTTGTTCTTATTATTAAATTTATTATTCTGTTCAAGAGGCTTCTATGTAGAGACATCTATCACATTTTCATTATACTATGTATAAAAGCGTTTCTGAAGATACATGGCAGATACTAAAACTACATAAAGCTCTCTATATATGTATGTATCAGTTTCCATTCGGTTAAACCTCGGCTTAAATATAACAATAGCCGTAAAGACTGATAACTCTATAAAGTGCAATGACGCTGAAACGATGAGACTTAGGCCCGACGCCCACGGGGACGGCATGTCATGAGAATATTAGATGACAAACAATAATAAAGATAAAATGATGGCGCGACTTCACTCGCGTTAATTCATCTACTTCTATAATTATTATAAAGAGGAAAGATTTGATTTTTTGTTTGTTAGTACGGATTTAAATCAAAAACTGTGTAAGTAGTTTATACAAACATAGTGATATTATATTTAAGCCAAGTTAATGCGACGACGGATATTGAAATGTTATTCTTTTTTCTTTATTAATTATGTTATCATTATCACTTAAGTGACGAATTGTCTTAGTGATGATAAAGATCTTTAAACCCAAATCACACAACCGATTTTTAAAATTATTTCATCATTAGAAATCTATATTATCACTGAGTAACATACGCTATATTTGAAGTGAGTGAAGCCGCGGGCAAAACCTACTATAATATATAATCTTTTCTTTTCGTGTGGTTAGTGGCCAACTTGTTGTCAAGAGTTGTTCAAGCCAGAGTTGTAGGCCTCTGACATGGCTTAAAGACTGCTGTCAATTTGGCAACAACCGGGACCGACTTTTTACGTGCCCTCTGAAGCACGAAGACGCTTAGATAAAATACCACTAAGCCGTCACCTATCTATAGACTGATCGCACCCAACATTGCTTAACCTCGCTAATCGTTTACCGATACGATATAATGATATCAGCCCTATATTAAGCTGACTCACTGCTGTGCACGGGTAGCTTCTTATTGTAAGAAGCATAAGGCGATAGTCCACCGCACAGGCCCAGTACGAGTTGGCAGACTTAACGTGTGTTCAAAAACAGCGTTGTAGTCCAATGGTTTTCCACTAGGCTATCGCTTCTGTCAAGCTAATGAAGATTATGACTCTGGTACTGTCCTCTTTTTCTGGATGTAAGGTACCCGATATCCTTTATTGTACCTCTGACAATGTGTATACGAAATTTTCATAACGGTCGGTCGAGTAGTTAAGCCGTGAAAGCGTAACAAAGATGCTAAAATTCGCATTCATAATACACTAGATGTGCCCGCGGTTTCACCCACGTTTATGATTACTGCCCCGCTTCCGTGGGTCGTAGCGTGATGTTATATAGCCTATAGGCTATAACCTTCCTCGATAAATAGGCTATCCAACACTAAAAGAATTTTCCAAATGGAACCAGTAGTTCCTGACATTAGCGCGTTCAACGAAACAAACAAACTCTTCAGCTTTATAATATTAGTATAGATAGTAGTTAGGATAGTTGACTTCTAATAAGGCTGTAAGCCGAATGCCGAACTGAGAATTTATGAATGTCGTTGTGGTCGATTCACCACTGCAGCGACAGTCAAACAAATGTTGTTCCACAAATATTGTTCCACAAATATTGTTCCACAGATATTGTTCCACAAATATTGATTTAATTAAGTTCAATCCTCACATAGGACCAATATTTTATTTTGATTCACAAATATTAGTAATATTTGTTCAGAGTCTGGCAGTTCTTTGTAACCATTGTTTGAATGTTTGTAAAATGCTCAGTGACACTGGAAACGGGAAAAAGAAAAAGGAGAAAAATAAAAATAGATTTGGTGAAATAGAAAAAGGGAAAATAAAAATAGCGTGTCCTGTGTGCTGCTGTTGAAATTTGAACCTTAATGTTAAAGTATTAACTTTGGTTTTACTCGTCAAAAGAAATTCCCTTGTAATAATATCTCCTTGGTTACAAAGCGTTATACACTGAATAAACCAATGATAAATTTAGTAACATTTAAATGAAGTCATATTTAGCCAATGAATAAGTAAATTCCGTGAAATAACAGAAAAATTCAAGCGTTTCTCAGAAAAATATTAATATGCCAGAAACTATAGAGCTGAAATGTTGCTGACATAGGGATTTCAAAAAAATATACTGATATACTAAATTAGAGATACTATTTTGTACAGTAACGTCCTCCAGACCGAATTTCGGCCACGGCAGCCAATCTTATCAGAGACTGGCCATCTGCGCAAGATATTATAGTGTACAAGTATGTGCGCAAACACAGATGCACTCTCTGTTTCCTAACCCTCATGATCCGATGGGACGATGATCCGATACGACCAGAGAGAGATCAGGCGCAGGACCAACGACTTTACGTGCTTTCCGAGGCACGGGGGTGTCTAACACCGCCAACTTCCTAACTCCGGGCTAGTATTGAGATTTCTAAACAGAAAAACCCAATATCTGTTTGTTGGCCCGACCCAGGATTCGAACCCGAGACCTCATGCACAGCAGTCGCATTCACTACCGCTGCGCCACGGAGGTGGTAAGCAATACGAGTCGATACATACTTGCAAAATGTGGATTTCATAATTGAAACAAGCTAATTTTTGCCCGCGGCTTCGTTCGCGCAAATGTAAGTTAGGTTAGGTTAGTAATAGAACTTTATTCTGGGTGAAAGGTACCCTATTTCCTATTCTGCACCCCTGACAACGTGTATGTGAAATTTTATGATGATCGGTCGAGAAGTAAGCCTCGCCGATTTTACCATGAATGGGCCGGCTCGACCGGGGAAGTACTACCCTCTCACAGAATATCGACGTGAAATAGCAGTGTTCCTACTGTTGTGTTTCGTTTGGTGACTGAGAGTGCCGGAGGCCCAATCACCCTCTTTCCCCCTTCCCACTCCTTCTCCTTCCCACTTCCTTTTTTTCCTAAAGGGTCGGCAGCGCACAAGTGATGCCTCTAGTATTGCCTCAGGTTGGCCGTATGCTTGTTTGCCGCCTTAGTTGTATAAAAAAAGTAAAGGCATGAGCGTAACAAACAAACAAACTCACATTCACATTTATAATATTAGTTAGGATAAGGATTATAGATAAAAAAGGTGTACATATAAAACTAACATCCTTATAGTTTCATAGCTGTAATATAAAAAAAAAAAAAAAAAAAAAAAAGATAGCTGATCTATTCACAGCTCGAGAATGTTTTATGTTTAGCTACTTATGTTGCTAACTGTACCACTAAGTTAGGAAATATACGGTTTGCCTAGTGGTAAATAGTTACCGTCTACCATCTTTGAATCAACCATTACCATGTTACCATACTGTAGGAGTAAACGCTAGGTCATTTTCTCTAAGATGCTTCTCAAGGTAAACAGCTAATCTAGATTTAAAGTGGCAACTTATTCAAGATTTGCTTATTTTGATTTGGTAGATCACTGTGTACCTTGTTGTCTTGTAAATTTTGATACATGTTTATATTCATTAATTAATTTATTTATTTATTTAAACAACACAAGTTTACAGTGTAATACCAAGGCTTTTATATGTTATTTCAAATTGGGTTTCACAGTATTATTTCATTAAAATACAAATTAATAATATACAAAATAATAGTAGTAGTAAATGTCAAAAGCTAAATTACATTTTAAAATTAATTAGAACTTATACAATTTTACGTGGCTACTAAATACATAATGGTGGCTTATCAAAAAATATGTCTGCATCTGAATATTTTTTCAAAAAATCATTTATTATGTCAAGGGCTTTTACAGTAGGGCTATTATTAGTCTTTGTAATATGCCAGGATGGCGGATACGCGAGAAGTTGGCGTTTTAGTCTACCACAGCCACGCAGGTAATTGTCAAGCACATAGAAACAAATAGTCTTCCATACCGATGGATTGTCCACTTTGTCAATTAACATCAAATAATAATGCATTATGAGCATATATCTCCGTCTGAGCTCTAGAGTATCAAGGCCAACCATTCCAGAAACAAATATAGATGGAAATAGAAAAGGATAATATCCATAATTATGTACGTTTATAGAGGTATATAGCAAATTTACCATGCATTATTTCGACCATTAATGTGTATAATTCTTCTTGAGGAGCCTATATAATCGCGTTATATTCCAATTTGCTACGTAGGTACATATGCATTATAAAGTAATTTTATGACATGAATATTGCTAAAATTTGAGGCATAATAAACCCTAAAGATTTGATAGCGTCTTTGCAGATTTGTTTAATATGCTCGTGAAAATTCAATTTGCTGTCAAGAGTTAGGCCAAGATCACATATTGTCGTTTAACATTTCAAAATGTAAAATAATAACATTCACTCGGTCTCATTACCCGATAAATATGTCTTACAAATTATCAGGTGCTCCTGTTGAACGTGTTATCTCGTAACATAGTACCATAGTATTGACTGCACCCATAGGTTACCCTCTTTAAGTTTCGCGTTCCCGACAGGTTTCCGCGTCGTCCAGTCTCACCACTGTGTCCTCCGTTGCGAAATACAGTTCTAGGAGAGAATTTCTACTATTCATGGTTTTGTAAGGTTTTAAACAGCTGCAGCGATATTATTGACTTACAAACTGACTCAATTCTAAAACAAAAATTAGACGGCCGCCTCGCCGCTTGACACTGCGCCGTGTTGTGGGTTCGATCCCCACACGAGACAACACTTTGTGTGATTCATAAATTGTTGTTTCGAGTCTGGGTGTTCATTGTGTCCGTTAGTTGTATGTTTGTAAAGTCCCCCGCGACACAGGATTTAGTCCTAATGCGGGAGTTGTCTTTTTTAAATAAAAAAAAATAAAAAAAAAAAATAACTATACACATGTTCTCTACCAATTTTTTTTTTTTTTTTTTTTTTACGTGGTGGAATGCTATGACGCATATCCCTCCGCGGGGGCGGGCGGAGGGATTATGTCGGACTCGCCGGGGTAAAGAAAGATGTTGAAAATATAATGTACCTCCCGGGATACCGACTAAACCTACCACGGTGTTCCTCGACACAACCACTATCGACGGGACCGAGCGAAACGCTTTCGCATGCGGTCGCGACCCCGCCAAGGTTACGGCCCGCCGTATGAAACGGCAGGCCACTACACGAAAGACCTATCCAAAATAGGCACTACGTCATATAAAACCCTACTGTCTCCCCTAGAGGGGAGACGGACTCGACAGAGGCGCGCGTGGGAACACGCACGCCGCCTCTCGGACCTGGTGCTGAACGGATGGCGGGCAGGCCCACAAAGCCCGCCACCCCCAGGTCAAACCTCAGGGTGGCTGGAGGTCATCGCGCGCCCTCCGGCGCCCGGCTCTGCGGTTGGGGAGAGGGTTTAAACGCTCCCTCTCCCGCTCCGCCGCCTCCTTGATGGAAATTACTTCCTCACAAAAGGAGGCGACGGCGTTCCACGACCTCTCACTCCGGACCATAGACTGAACTACGGCCGGGAGCGAGAGGGCAACCGATCCGACTGCCACGATCAAATCACGGCGCTGCGATGCCCAGGCGAGGCAAACCGCCAAAGTGTGCAGCGCCGTGTCGTCAACAACGTGGCGGCAGTCGCCGCAGTGGTGACAACCGGGCGTCTCTTGCCGGCGTATACGACACAGGAACTGGCCAAAACAACCATGGCCAGTCAGAACCTGTGTCAGCCGGAAGGTGAGGGCGCCATGCCGCCTCTCCAGCCACTCCTCAAATACGGGCCTTACCGCCACAATCGTGGCGTGCCCGACATGTTTTCTACCTATGTATTAACTTAATCATCTTGTATTAAATATTATTATGCGGTGTTTACCTTTAAGTAATTGTTACATTGCCACCAGATTACAATAAATATATTTCTCCTAAGATCTAATGTAAACAATTGTTGGTGAACCATAATAAATAAATAAATATATAAAATGCCAGGGACTAAAAATGTAATTTGATTTCAAAATAATTAAACTGTCATATAATTGAATCAAATTGTAAAATGTGGCTTGAAACTTGTGTAATGTATTTGATGCTACTACTTTATATTCTTAAAATGTTTTAAGGTTTAATAATATCGAGTACTTATTGCTATTACATATTACTCTATAACAATTTTTTTATTACAGCGAGAATTTATTCGGAACTAATATTATAAATACGAATGTGAGTTTGTTTGTGCTTTTCAAGCCTTACGTCCTTTTTCTGGATAAAAGGTATAGGTACTACGTCCTATTTTGTACCCCTGCGAAATTTCACGATGATCGGTCGAGTACTGGCATGAAAAGTGTAACAAAAATTAATAAAGAAATTTTATTAACTGCGTAAATTTTATGATGTGAGCTCGAGTGACCGATCATCATAAAATTTCACATAAATGTTATTAGGGGCAGAAAAAGACTCAAAGTACCTTTCGTCCAAAAAACGTAACGTTACTGAGCGCGCGAAGCTGCAGGCAAAATCTAGTCAGATATATGTACACAAGGCTACACATCAAGTTAGACACCCTATATACGCATAACTACGCTACATACAAAATAGAGAATTGTCGGCAAGGGCCAATGTATAGTGGTATCGATGTAATGGTAAGGAAGGATAGAGCGTAACAAAAATATAACGCACTCTCTCGCACGATTCGCAGCGTTCAGCTTCTAATAGTTTAAAGTCCAAACAGTCTAGATTGATGCGTCGCTGTGTGTACGTCATTTAAACATCCGCTCTTATCTCCATTGTTCATAACATGGCACTCGCTACAATATCTGTTCACTCGATTTGCATTCGAATTTATAATTAATTGTTCTGAGCTCGAAAGGTGAAAATGGTGATTAAAAGGTCAAAATTCTGCAAGAAGTTATAAAGGGTTAAAAGATTCATAGCCTGTGAGATTTTATGGCGTTTTTTATGGAAAGTTTGTTAGTGTTATGGTATAAATAGCTAGTACGGGTTGTATGCGCTAGATTTTTATTTTTATTTATTTGTCAAAAAGTTTACTAGCAATTTGGGTTACAAATGACTAGTAGACCTGTCGATCGCAAGTCCAATGCCTTACCCATAGTTATTTAGGTAAACAACTTGCTTTGACCTGGGGATGGTGGGCTTCGTAGGCCTGTCCGCCATCCGATCAGCACCAGGTCTGAGAGGCGGCGTGCGTGTTCCCACGCGTGCCTGTGTGTCGAGTCCGTCTCCCCTCTAGGGCGGAGACAGTAGGGTTTATAATGAGTGAGTGCCTTTAGGTAGGTCTCTTTGTATAGTGGCCTGCCGTTTCATACGGCGGGTCGAAGCCTCGGTGGTGTCGTGACCGCATGCGCAACTGATTCGCGCGGCCCCGTCGATAGCGGTTTTGTCGACAAACACCGTGGTAGGTTTCGTCGGTATTCCGGGAGTTCCATTACTATCATCTTTGCCATCTTTCTTTTACCCCGGTGAGTCCGACATAACCCCTCCGCTTGGCCCCGCGGAGGGGTAAGCGTTAAAGGATTCCTGCACGTAAAAAAAAACGGTAAACATCTTTCTAGTGCTATATATTGTGCAAACTACTTGCGCGGTAAATGCTGAAGGTTGTTTACACGGGTTTAATCACATAGCCGTATGTAACTTACATACTAAAGCTTGGGCTATAAAGTATGAAAGCAACTCGCATGCTACATGCGCAAGCAGGTCGCTATATGTTGTGGTAGCTATTCATCTCGGCGGGGTCGCGACCGCATGCGAAAGCGATTCGCGCGGCCCCGTCGATAGTGGTTTTGTCGAGGAACACCGTGGTAGGTTTAGTCGGTATTCCGGGAGGTACTTTACTACTATTATTCCATCTTTCTTTTACAAAAAAAAAACATCTTAACCACTATATGTACATTAAAACCTATTATCGTTTTATAATTTAATAATTTTATAATCAAGTATCTAAATAATTATTTTATATTTCTATAAACTTCATTATATTTATTTGCTTGGCGCCTTCCGCTTGTCAGCTTCCGGCACGATTAATAAATAGTACGTATTGTTACTGATCTCTGTACTTTTTCTTACACTATGTCGAATAATAAATCCTATAATCATTTTATTTACTATGTATAATATAATGATGAAGGTATTAGATTCTTACAGATTTTAGGTTAGGCATAATTTTGTCACATCGGCGCTTGATTGTTTGAATGTAATAAATCCTTAATGTTACATAATTATGTATTATTAAATAATAATTGTATGTAAATAATCATCAGAATAATTAAGATAAACAATGTTTAATATTATCTATTGAGTTTGTGAATTTAGTATTAAATTAGGTCAAATGTTTGTATAAATACCGGCGGTTAGAATATTTTGTGGGCATTCATATTCTAACCGTTGAAACAAAGATAATATAAGTTCTTTTCCGTACAACTTGTGTCTTCATTGCCGCCGCCACCCTGACCGTCCACATTTACACATGTAAAGCAGTGAGTAGGCACACCGTGGTTTAGTCGATAGTACCAGGTACGTTCCATCTTTTCCCGGGTGAGCACGACTCCGCTCCCCTTTTCCGCAGAGAGATATGTGTCAATGCATAACCCCACGTTGTAAAAAGGGTTATCAATGTGTGAGTGTAACCCGTCGCCTAATATTGCAAACTATAATAGGGTCCGTTAACTGTCACGTAAGCATTTTATATGATCATAAAGATAAAATATTATTATTTAGAAATATGAATAATATAATATTGTGTAATCGAAATAAAATTAGGCAAATAGAAATGCTAGCAATAATTCGGAATCATTGCAGAAACGTGTCATGTAACACAAGTAATGAATTGCATTAATTTTAAACTTCGAATAAACATTTCAATTTTATTTCAGTACGCTCCACTGAAACGCTACTGGGTACCATGGTACCCAAAAAAAAAAGCGAGTTGATCGCCACCGGGTACCATAGTACCCAAGACGGCACAATTCAAAAAAATACAATAATAAATCGACTAGTGCGTCTTATCGATTATACCGATTCATAGAGTTGTTCTCTATGATATTTTTCAACGTACTAATCAAAGTTTGCAACACTACTCAAGCCGAAAGTAAACCAAATTTATTGTCAAACTCGAACGTGCTCGTAAGTGTCAACGTGTGTGTCGGTGCTGCAAATATGTCGTAAGTATTCTGATATTATTGTTTTTATCTGATAATATTACACATAAAAATGAACGTGGTGAATAGTGCTACAATATTATGTTAAATTTAACTGGTTTTTAAGTCTTCAAGTTACAATATTTTGTCTCTGAAAAAGTTACTGTTCGCAACAAGACAATGGCTGCCATTTGATATGCTAAATAAAAATAAATATGTGTATAAATTGAACCAAATCTGTGTAAAAACAGAACTTAAGTTCCTAATTAGTATATCGTTCAGCTTTATACTCGTGTTTTTTATTTTGCTATAGCACGTGCAGTTTGCGATCTATAGGGGTTTTTATCGCCAAGGCCGGAAGCTATCAAATAACATGTTATTAGGTTCGCGCGCGCTGGCGGTCGGCCGAAAGTTGGCCGCGCGCGCTTGGCGCCTAAGTGGCCTTGCTTTCGAATTATCATCAGTTCAACGATTTGACGACAAATGCTGAACTTGACAGTTGTAGCGCAGGAAAAAAAATCCTCCAGAAGGTTTTTATTCCATCCAGGTAATCCAAGCGGGGAAGCACATTGTTATAGTATAAAGCTTGTTGCGTAGCAAGGAATTACTTTGATATAAAACCACTGTGAACTGTTCTGTTCTATAGATAAGTAATCAGTATTTAATGCGAATGTCACATTTTCGACAAATTCGGGCTCCTTTATAAAATAGACCTGGTAACGAAATATATCGCGATTCAGCAAACTGGAACAATCCTATCTAGTTATAAAAAAGATATATTAAACCAATATTTTATTCTGCATTGATCGCGATATGATTATACGCTTTTACTTGGTCATGAACATCACGTATGACCTTCTCTGTGTGTCCCTGATGTTAAAGAATTAAGCGCAGAGAAATACGTTTTAAAATTTGTTATTTCTCTTAAGCCATGCAACCGCAGAAGCACATCTATCTTACAGAAGATTGCACTGCACGTACGTCGGGTATGACCTTATTTGCAGTGTCCCTGCAGTGAGGACGGAAAAGCGCAATGAAATTTCTTTTTCAATTTGTTATTTCACTGAACCGGAAAGATTTCTAATTCAAAACAATACGTGCTGAAATTAGGTGTCACGCTTACATGGTAGAGCCAATTATAGCGCATACCATGAAAATTGGAACCTCAAATCGTTGCTGAACTATTAAAACTTGTAATTCTCTGCCAAAACACGTGTTTCCTTCTGCCTTCGACCCTGAGTCCTGAGCGTCAAAAAGCCCATCTTCAGGCCGTAGAGACCTCGGCACCAGTTCACGTGAGTACGTAGTGTGTAGAGCTTTGCTCGTGGACTACACGCTTGTTACCATCAGGCGAAAAGAAGTCATTTTGGAAGACAACAAAAAAAGCAGTCGCTGTCAGTACGGAAAATTCCATCTATCTGACAGAAAAATGCGCTGCGGTCTTGCATGACGTTCTGTAGTTTCACAGCAGTGAAAAGGATCAGTCAGTCAGTCAGATAAGGGAACTTGTCTTTCTGAAGTTTACGTAGGCAACAATTATGACGTAAGTTTTAGTAGCTATCGACGCTTTTATTGCCTATGGTGAATAAGCTTAAAGAACGTCTAAAGTTACCTAAGAACGTCTGCAATCTCGAGCCCACCGAAGCGTAAGCGATTATTGTTAATACCGCTTAGCATCAGGTTAGTGTACTATCTTACTAACATAACTTCAATTGTTGGAATGCCGGACATAATTTAAATTCTATTGTGTCTGGCCGCGGGTGTGGCGCTGCAACTTAGTATGTTAATAGTATCAAAGTAACCCTCTATAGCATATTAGATTTTGCCTGCGGCTTCACTAGCAATCTTCAACTATCAATCTACATATATTTTGTCAATTCTACCCCTATAGAACAGTACTTTTACCTGGATGAAAGGCCCTCGACCTCATCGTGACATTTCGCATACACGTCTCGCCTAAACCACTCGTAGTTTAGGCGTGTAAGCATAACAAACGAACAAAGTTACATTCGCATTTATAATATCAGTTAGGATTGAAATACGTAATAGGTAATGCTGTGCTCACTTTTAATTTAAAAGCATACATTAATATATTTGTATTTTATGTAAATGCCTGGTATGAATTTTAGATGCTAAGCCTTATGTTAAATAGAAAAATAAATACGAAAGAAATATATAATATATAATTATAGTTGAAATCATTGGATGTTTGGCACTTACACAGAAGAAAATAGCCTGAATTTAAAAGAAACAAGCATATCGTGGGTTGTTTCTCGCGTTGTTATTTATAAATCTAACAGACGAGTATCTGACGAAAATAGCATATAATTCTTAAAAAACTAGGTTTTAATACCGACTGTTTTATTTCTGTTATATATTACTTTTCGGCGGCGTAGCAAGTGTAAATGCGAACGGTCAGGGTGGCGGCGGCAATGAAGACACAAGTTGTACGGAAAAGAACTTATATTATCCTTTTAATGCACGTTTCAACGGTTAGAATATGAATGCTCTAAAATATTCTAACCGCCGGTATTTATACAAACATTTGACCTAATTTAATACTAAATTCACAAACTCAATAGATAATATTAAACATTGTTTATCTTAATTATTCTGATGATTATTTACATACAATTATTATTTAATAATACATAATTATGTAACATTAAGGATTTATTACACCGGAAGCAGAGGCGCCGGTGTGACAAAATTATGCCTAACCCAAAATCAGTAAGAATCTAATAGCGTCATCATTATATTATACATAGTAAACAAAATGATTATAGGATTTATTATTCGACATAGTGTAAGAAAAAGTACAGAGATCAGTAACAATACGTACTATTTATTAATCGCGCCGGAAGCTGACAAGCGGAAGGCGCCAAGCAAATAAATATAATTAAGTATAAAGAAATATGAGATAACTATTTAGATACTTGATTATAAAATTATTAAATTATAAAACGATAATTGGTTTTAATCTACATATAGTGGTTAAGATGTACCCGAACTAGTAGTATATGTGAGGCCGGAAGTGTTACTTGATAACATTCGGCCATCCTGTGTATGCCGTGTCTCACGGTGATCAGCGCTGCCATCGGCGCCTGGTTTGTCGCTGGTGTACGGTACTTGGAATTAAGATGCTTAAGCCGTAATTAAGTCTTGTATTATCTAATCTATACAAATTTTATTTATCCTAGATTACACACAGCTTTTATTTGTCCTACTTCACACAGATTGCATATGTCCTAATTCATATAGTCTTCATTTGACTTAATACACACAGCCATTTTTTTTCGTCACACAGCTTTTTTTTTTACTTACTATATCACACAGCTTTTATTTGTACTATATCACACAGCTTTTATTTGTACTATATCACACAGCTTTTATTTGTACTATATCACACAGCTTTTATTTGTTCCACATCACACAGCTTTTATTTGTTCCACATCACACAGCTTTTATTTGTTCCATATCACACAGCTTTTATTTGTTCTACATCAAATTCAAATTCATTTATTCACAAGAAATGTAGTTACATAATGGTCTACCACCATAAATAATAACAATCTCCTCACATTCTACCATAACAATGGTGTGTGAATAAGTCAGTCTTAATAAATACATAGTTAATTAATTGCATCATTATAAGTTAATTATTCTATATCAGTTCTATAATTCATGAATGGTAATAATTGATAGCAAATATATATAAGTCCTATATGAATGTCTAAAAATTGGAATAAAATGTAGTTTGAATTAAATTAATATACATTATAATTTGAATAATATTATGTAATTGCATTATTTTCTTTATAATTATGTCATAAATTCTTTTAAGTTGTAGAAACATTTTTCTGCAAGCCACGTTGTGATTCTTTTTTTTTTAAACCTCGTAATAGGTAGTTCTTTGAATTTGTCTGGTAACTTATTATAAACCTCTATAGCTTTAACATATACATTTTTTCATAGATGTCTAATCTACACCTAGGGCGAAGAAGTTTAATTTTGTTCCTACAATTTCTGCCAGGTGTTTCTGAAAACCTATTGAAATACTGTGGATGCAGTTTCACAAAAATACACAATTCTCTAATGTACATGCCAACCAGTGGCAGAATATTGAACTCTTGAATAGCGGCTTGCAACTGTCTGTAAACCAGGCACCACAGATCGCTCTCACGCATTTCTTCTGCACTCGTAATGCTTTTTCTATCTCTAAATGAGTTTCCCCATAGTAAGAGGCCATACGAGAGTATCGACGAGACGTATCCGTGGTATGCAGTCTGAGCTGCTTTCGTCGACACTGTTTGACGTAAACGTTTGATGGCAAATACTAACCGTTCAAGTTTGTTGCAAACAGATTCTACATGTACCTTCCAGTTCCACACAGCTTTTATTTGTACTATATCACACAGCTTTTATTTATTCTACATCACACAGCTTTTATTTGTCGTAAGTTATGCGGCCTCTATCATAATGTATTTCGATTCTATTTTACCAGATGACATTTTGTACAACAGTTTATTTCTTAATACAATATTTGTTGCGTACAATTTTTGATCTATTACTCTACTTCCATAAGTTTGTAGTAATTAGTGAATACTTAACATCCTTATCAATTATGTAACATTATTTATTATGAGTTAACTTTCTAATAAGTCTATTAAATCATCCCTATCAACCTCATGGTCACTGCCGCTGCTATCATCGGGAATGGAAGAATTATAAGGTCGGAGGACTTCACCGCGAACAACAGCAGTAAATTTTCGATAACCTTACATGCCTTTAATACTATATATCGTGTAGCGATCCAACGAGTGTTCTGCTTCGCATACTCTATAGGGTCCGGTATACAACGCGTTAAGTTTTCTAGTTACATTAGCACTTACTCTAGTTATTCCCCTCTTCCGTAGTACTAATTCTCCTACTGAGTACTTAATGCATTTTTTTTTATATGCGATCGATCAAACTTATCCTTCATAAGTGTCATATGTTTATCAATACGTAATTTAGCCGCATTTCGCCTTTCTTCTAATGCTTTCGCTTGACTTTCGAAGTCATTGGGTTCCCCGGAAGGGTATGCCGGTAAACGTGAATTGGCATGCCCAAATAATAACTTAAAAGGGGCAAAACCAGTAATTGCATGAGGAGTGTTATTAATGCCCCAAACTATATCAATTAGGTGATCATGCCAGGTGCATTCGCTATTAGACATAGTGTTCAATCCGTTAATCAAAGTTCGATTTACTCGTTCTAATTGGCCATTCGACCTAGGACTGGCAATGGCATTCAAAACATGTTTAAATTGCATTTCTTCTGAAAATTGTTTAAAATACCGACTAGTAAACGCTTTGCCTCTATCTGTAATAATCCTGTTAGGATTTCCAAACTGCGAAATAATATCTTTCAATTGTTTTATAGTTTCCATGGAACTACAACTTTTGACAGGTTTTGCAAATACGAACTTTGTGAACGAATCTATGACAACTAGTACTCGTATATACGCATTTCCTTTGCGTGTTTTTACAAATGGGCCTAAATGGTCAACGTGTAGTGTGTGCATCGGGATAGCTATTTTTTCGATTGGATGTAGTTCTCCCTGCAATTTACCGTGCTCCCCTTTACCGTAAGCGCATTGGAGACATGATTTAACATATTTGCGAATAAATCTCGTCATGCCCTCGAACCAAAACTGTGCTTTAATAGTTTTTTCGCATTTATCAAAACCAACATGTCCGATCTAATCATGAAATTTTTGTAATAATCCCCATTTTGCCAGTTTAGGTATAACGAAACGGTCCCCGCTAATTGTTTTTTTTTTTTTATAGGGAATGTTATCCTTTATGGCATAGTTAGCAATAATGTTTCTATTGTCTGTACCATTCCGTAACTGAGTTAAAAGAAACTGAATATTTTCGTCTTGTAACTGTAATGTCACTAGCCAATCAAAGTTATCAATTAATAGGACATGGTCCTGTACTGGATTCCTACTCAGGGCATCTACGTGCCTCATTCGGTCACCAGATCGATACTCGATTTGTAGATCATAATCTTGGATTGAAAGCCACCAGCGGTTTATACGGGGAATAACGTCCTTTTTTTACTAACGTTGTTCGTAATGCGGCGCAATCTGTCACTACAGTAACGGGGATCCCTACGAGATAGACTCTAAAGCGTTTCAGGGAATCTACAACTGCCAATGTCTCCAGCTCATAACTATGATAAAACTGCTCTTCCTTACTTGTAACCCTACTGAAATATGCAATTGGTTTTAAAACACCATGGCTTTGGTATTGCAAAAGGATACCTTCTAGCCCTAGCTTACTGGCATCGGTGTGAAGCTCCGTGCGAGCATTCCTATCGTATATACCTAATACTGGTCTCTTAACAAGACGCTCTTTTAACGTTTGAAATGCAGTTTCTTGGGCAGAGCCCCAAGTCCATTCAACATCTTTTTTGGTTAACTGCGTGAGAGATCTAGCTACTTCAGCAAAACCGCGAATAAATTTCCTAAAATACGATGCCAGACCAATAAATTGTCTTACCTCATGCATGTTTGGAGGTCTTTTATACTCAGCTACGCAACTAATCTTAGCCTGTCCTGGTCGCAATGTGCCTGCAGTAATCTCATGACCCAAATAATTAACACTTTTCTTTAGAAACGAACATTTGCTAAGATTTAATTTCAAATTTGCTTCTGATAAGAGCTTTAATACATTATCTAGTAACTTAAGACCGTCATCAACAGAGGTTGTCGGTAGCATGACGTTATCGAGATAGGTAGCTACGTCATTACCTAAACTACCTAACACGATTTTGATAAGACGTGAAAATACTGCCAGTGCATTCGCTAAGCCAAATGGCATTTTTTAAAAATTCATATTGCCCAGAAGGCGTAACAAATGCAGTTTTATGAATAGAGTTTTTAGACAATCTAATTTGATAGTAGCCCTGTGCTAGATCTAAAGTTGTAAAGAAAGATTTACCGGAGAGGCGGGATACCTGGTCGTCTATATGAGGCAGAGGATATCGATCTTTAATAGTGCGTGCATTAAGAGCTCTGTAGTCTATACATAACCTATAATCACCACCATTTTTTTTTTTTACAAGAACCCCTGGACTTGAATAATCAGACATGGAGTTTCTTATTACATCTGCATCAATGAGATCTTGAACCTTTTCATTTACAATTTCATTTTCCTTGTGAGAAAGTCGATAAGGCTTGCAATAAACAGGTTGCTCGGTTTTGGTCTGAATATGCATCTCCTAAACCTCTCATCGTAACTACGGAAGGCTCAATTTTTAATTTTAACTTGTCAACATGTGCCACATTGAGAATATTTAATTTGCTGCACGTATGCAGTGAAACTACAATCATTAATTACCACTACCTTCTTGTACAAATCTACGTAAATGTTGTATGTTGTAAAGAAAACATTACGGACCTTTTTATGTGAAGAGCTGGACGCATACCAGCAGCTGGCAGACACGTGGCCCGGGCGACGGCACACCTCACAGCGCGGTACCTTGCAGTCCTTTGCTTCATGGCCTTCTCTTCGGCAAGCGTAACATTTTTTCGGTCCAAAGTCGGTCCCAGTCTCTAGCCGACCCGCGAAGCCGTATCTGCATGATGAACTGTCGGTCTTTGTTGTCCCATCCATATACGTCGCCCAACTGGTCGATCTTGTGCAGCCATCCCTTGACGTTGCTAGATTTTTCATCCGGCTGAAACGTTGGTATAACCTCCGCATCAGTTTGGGTGACACGCCGCTTTTTCCATCGTTTATGTTTCTCCACGGTCTCTTCGTCATTAGAAGAAAAAAAAGTCTATGATTCGTCACTATCGGGGGCAGTATTCTTGCAGCGCCTCCTTTTCTTCGTACCAAGTCCGTCGATGTATGGGCCTGACATAATCCCACTTCTGAAGTGTAAATGCGAACGGTCAGGGTGGCGGCGGCAATGAAGACACAAGTTGTACGGAAAAGAACTTATATTATCCTTTTAATGCACGTTTCAGCGGTTAGAATATGAATGCCCTAAAATATTCTAACCACCGGTATTTATACAAACATTTGACCTAATTTAATACTAAATTCACAAACTCAATAGATAATATTAAACATTGTTTATCTTAATTATTCTGATGATTATTTACATACAATTATTATTTAATAATACATAATTATGTAACATTAAGGATTTATTACACCGGAAGCAGAGGCGCCGGTGTGACAAAATTATGCCTAACCCAAAATCAGTAAGAATCTAATAGCGTCATCATTATATTATACATAGTAAACAAAATGATTATAGGATTTATTATTCGACATAGTGTAAGAAAAAGTACAGAGATCAGTAACAATACGTACTATTTATTAATCGCGCCGGAAGCTGACAAGCGGAAGGCGCCAAGCAAATAAATATAATTAAGTATAAAGAAATATGAGATAACTATTTAGATACTTGATTATAAAATTATTAAATTATAAAACGATAATTGGTTTTAATCTACATATAGTGGTTAAGATGTACCCGAACTAGTAGTATATGTGAGGCCGGAAGTGTTACTTGATAACATTCGGCCATCCTGTGTATGCCGTGTCTCACGGTGATCAGCGCTGCCATCGGCGCCTGGTTTGTCGCTGGTGTACGGTACTTGGAATTAAGATGCTTAAGCCGTAATTAAGTCTTGTATTATCTAATCTATACAAATTTTATTTATCCTAGATTACACACAGCTTTTATTTGTCCTACTTCACACAGATTGCATATGTCCTAATTCATATAGTCTTCATTTGACTTAATACACACAGCCATTTTTTTTCGTCACACAGCTTTTTTTTTTACTTACTATATCACACAGCTTTTATTTGTACTATATCACACAGCTTTTATTTGTACTATATCACACAGCTTTTATTTGTTCCACATCACACAGCTTTTATTTGTTCCACATCACACAGCTTTTATTTGTTCCATATCACACAGCTTTTATTTGTTCTACATCAAATTCAAATTCATTTATTCACAAGAAATGTAGTTACATAATGGTCTACCACCATAAATAATAACAATCTCCTCACATTCTACCATAACAATGGTGTGTGAATAAGTCAGTCTTAATAAATACATAGTTAATTAATTGCATCATTATAAGTTAATTATTCTATATCAGTTCTATAATTCATGAATGGTAATAATTGATAGCAAATATATATAAGTCCTATATGAATGTCTAAAAATTGGAATAAAATGTAGTTTGAATTAAATTAATATACATTATAATTTGAATAATATTATGTAATTGCATTATTTTCTTTATAATTATGTCATAAATTCTTTTAAGTTGTAGAAACATTTTTCTGCAAGCCACGTTGTGATTCTTTTTTTTTTAAACCTCGTAATAGGTAGTTCTTTGAATTTGTCTGGTAACTTATTATAAACCTCTATAGCTTTAACATATACATTTTTTCATAGATGTCTAATCTACACCTAGGGCGAAGAAGTTTAATTTTGTTCCTACAATTTCTGCCAGGTGTTTCTGAAAACCTATTGAAATACTGTGGATGCAGTTTCACAAAAATACACAATTCTCTAATGTACATGCCAACCAGTGGCAGAATATTGAACTCTTGAATAGCGGCTTGCAACTGTCTGTAAACCAGGCACCACAGATCGCTCTCACGCATTTCTTCTGCACTCGTAATGCTTTTTCTATCTCTAAATGAGTTTCCCCATAGTAAGAGGCCATACGAGAGTATCGACGAGACGTATCCGTGGTATGCAGTCTGAGCTGCTTTCGTCGACACTGTTTGACGTAAACGTTTGATGGCAAATACTAACCGTTCAAGTTTGTTGCAAACAGATTCTACATGTACCTTCCAGTTCCACACAGCTTTTATTTGTACTATATCACACAGCTTTTATTTATTCTACATCACACAGCTTTTATTTGTCGTAAGTTATGCGGCCTCTATCATAATGTATTTCGATTCTATTTTACCAGATGACATTTTGTACAACAGTTTATTTCTTAATACAATATTTGTTGCGTACAATTTTTGATCTATTACTCTACTTCCATAAGTTTGTAGTAATTAGTGAATACTTAACATCCTTATCAATTATGTAACATTATTTATTATGAGTTAACTTTCTAATAAGTCTATTAAATCATCCCTATCAACCTCATGGTCACTGCCGCTGCTATCATCGGGAATGGAAGAATTATAAGGTCGGAGGACTTCACCGCGAACAACAGCAGTAAATTTTCGATAACCTTACATGCCTTTAATACTATATATCGTGTAGCGATCCAACGAGTGTTCTGCTTCGCATACTCTATAGGGTCCGGTATACAACGCGTTAAGTTTTCTAGTTACATTAGCACTTACTCTAGTTATTCCCCTCTTCCGTAGTACTAATTCTCCTACTGAGTACTTAATGCATTTTTTTTTATATGCGATCGATCAAACTTATCCTTCATAAGTGTCATATGTTTATCAATACGTAATTTAGCCGCATTTCGCCTTTCTTCTAATGCTTTCGCTTGACTTTCGAAGTCATTGGGTTCCCCGGAAGGGTATGCCGGTAAACGTGAATTGGCATGCCCAAATAATAACTTAAAAGGGGCAAAACCAGTAATTGCATGAGGAGTGTTATTAATGCCCCAAACTATATCAATTAGGTGATCATGCCAGGTGCATTCGCTATTAGACATAGTGTTCAATCCGTTAATCAAAGTTCGATTTACTCGTTCTAATTGGCCATTCGACCTAGGACTGGCAATGGCATTCAAAACATGTTTAAATTGCATTTCTTCTGAAAATTGTTTAAAATACCGACTAGTAAACGCTTTGCCTCTATCTGTAATAATCCTGTTAGGATTTCCAAACTGCGAAATAATATCTTTCAATTGTTTTATAGTTTCCATGGAACTACAACTTTTGACAGGTTTTGCAAATACGAACTTTGTGAACGAATCTATGACAACTAGTACTCGTATATACGCATTTCCTTTGCGTGTTTTTACAAATGGGCCTAAATGGTCAACGTGTAGTGTGTGCATCGGGATAGCTATTTTTTCGATTGGATGTAGTTCTCCCTGCAATTTACCGTGCTCCCCTTTACCGTAAGCGCATTGGAGACATGATTTAACATATTTGCGAATAAATCTCGTCATGCCCTCGAACCAAAACTGTGCTTTAATAGTTTTTTCGCATTTATCAAAACCAACATGTCCGATCTAATCATGAAATTTTTGTAATAATCCCCATTTTGCCAGTTTAGGTATAACGAAACGGTCCCCGCTAATTGTTTTTTTTTTTTTATAGGGAATGTTATCCTTTATGGCATAGTTAGCAATAATGTTTCTATTGTCTGTACCATTCCGTAACTGAGTTAAAAGAAACTGAATATTTTCGTCTTGTAACTGTAATGTCACTAGCCAATCAAAGTTATCAATTAATAGGACATGGTCCTGTACTGGATTCCTACTCAGGGCATCTACGTGCCTCATTCGGTCACCAGATCGATACTCGATTTGTAGATCATAATCTTGGATTGAAAGCCACCAGCGGTTTATACGGGGAATAACGTCCTTTTTTTACTAACGTTGTTCGTAATGCGGCGCAATCTGTCACTACAGTAACGGGGATCCCTACGAGATAGACTCTAAAGCGTTTCAGGGAATCTACAACTGCCAATGTCTCCAGCTCATAACTATGATAAAACTGCTCTTCCTTACTTGTAACCCTACTGAAATATGCAATTGGTTTTAAAACACCATGGCTTTGGTATTGCAAAAGGATACCTTCTAGCCCTAGCTTACTGGCATCGGTGTGAAGCTCCGTGCGAGCATTCCTATCGTATATACCTAATACTGGTCTCTTAACAAGACGCTCTTTTAACGTTTGAAATGCAGTTTCTTGGGCAGAGCCCCAAGTCCATTCAACATCTTTTTTGGTTAACTGCGTGAGAGATCTAGCTACTTCAGCAAAACCGCGAATAAATTTCCTAAAATACGATGCCAGACCAATAAATTGTCTTACCTCATGCATGTTTGGAGGTCTTTTATACTCAGCTACGCAACTAATCTTAGCCTGTCCTGGTCGCAATGTGCCTGCAGTAATCTCATGACCCAAATAATTAACACTTTTCTTTAGAAACGAACATTTGCTAAGATTTAATTTCAAATTTGCTTCTGATAAGAGCTTTAATACATTATCTAGTAACTTAAGACCGTCATCAACAGAGGTTGTCGGTAGCATGACGTTATCGAGATAGGTAGCTACGTCATTACCTAAACTACCTAACACGATTTTGATAAGACGTGAAAATACTGCCAGTGCATTCGCTAAGCCAAATGGCATTTTTTAAAAATTCATATTGCCCAGAAGGCGTAACAAATGCAGTTTTATGAATAGAGTTTTTAGACAATCTAATTTGATAGTAGCCCTGTGCTAGATCTAAAGTTGTAAAGAAAGATTTACCGGAGAGGCGGGATACCTGGTCGTCTATATGAGGCAGAGGATATCGATCTTTAATAGTGCGTGCATTAAGAGCTCTGTAGTCTATACATAACCTATAATCACCACCATTTTTTTTTTTTACAAGAACCCCTGGACTTGAATAATCAGACATGGAGTTTCTTATTACATCTGCATCAATGAGATCTTGAACCTTTTCATTTACAATTTCATTTTCCTTGTGAGAAAGTCGATAAGGCTTGCAATAAACAGGTTGCTCGGTTTTGGTCTGAATATGCATCTCCTAAACCTCTCATCGTAACTACGGAAGGCTCAATTTTTAATTTTAACTTGTCAACATGTGCCACATTGAGAATATTTAATTTGCTGCACGTATGCAGTGAAACTACAATCATTAATTACCACTACCTTCTTGTACAAATCTACGTAAATGTTGTATGTTGTAAAGAAAACATTACGGACCTTTTTATGTGAAGAGCTGGACGCATACCAGCAGCTGGCAGACACGTGGCCCGGGCGACGGCACACCTCACAGCGCGGTACCTTGCAGTCCTTTGCTTCATGGCCTTCTCTTCGGCAAGCGTAACATTTTTTCGGTCCAAAGTCGGTCCCAGTCTCTAGCCGACCCGCGAAGCCGTATCTGCATGATGAACTGTCGGTCTTTGTTGTCCCATCCATATACGTCGCCCAACTGGTCGATCTTGTGCAGCCATCCCTTGACGTTGCTAGATTTTTCATCCGGCTGAAACGTTGGTATAACCTCCGCATCAGTTTGGGTGACACGCCGCTTTTTCCATCGTTTATGTTTCTCCACGGTCTCTTCGTCATTAGAAGAAAAAAAAGTCTATGATTCGTCACTATCGGGGGCAGTATTCTTGCAGCGCCTCCTTTTCTTCGTACCAAGTCCGTCGATGTATGGGCCTGACATAATCCCACTTCTGAAGTGTAAATGCGAACGGTCAGGGTGGCGGCGGCAATGAAGACACAAGTTGTACGGAAAAGAACTTATATTATCCTTTTAATGCACGTTTCAGCGGTTAGAATATGAATGCCCTAAAATATTCTAACCACCGGTATTTATACAAACATTTGACCTAATTTAATACTAAATTCACAAACTCAATAGATAATATTAAACATTGTTTATCTTAATTATTCTGATGATTATTTACATACAATTATTATTTAATAATACATAATTATGTAACATTAAGGATTTATTACACCGGAAGCAGAGGCGCCGGTGTGACAAAATTATGCCTAACCCAAAATCAGTAAGAATCTAATAGCGTCATCATTATATTATACATAGTAAACAAAATGATTATAGGATTTATTATTCGACATAGTGTAAGAAAAAGTACAGAGATCAGTAACAATACGTACTATTTATTAATCGCGCCGGAAGCTGACAAGCGGAAGGCGCCAAGCAAATAAATATAATTAAGTATAAAGAAATATGAGATAACTATTTAGATACTTGATTATAAAATTATTAAATTATAAAACGATAATTGGTTTTAATCTACATATAGTGGTTAAGATGTACCCGAACTAGTAGTATATGTGAGGCCGGAAGTGTTACTTGATAACATTCGGCCATCCTGTGTATGCCGTGTCTCACGGTGATCAGCGCTGCCATCGGCGCCTGGTTTGTCGCTGGTGTACGGTACTTGGAATTAAGATGCTTAAGCCGTAATTAAGTCTTGTATTATCTAATCTATACAAATTTTATTTATCCTAGATTACACACAGCTTTTATTTGTCCTACTTCACACAGATTGCATATGTCCTAATTCATATAGTCTTCATTTGACTTAATACACACAGCCATTTTTTTTCGTCACACAGCTTTTTTTTTTACTTACTATATCACACAGCTTTTATTTGTACTATATCACACAGCTTTTATTTGTACTATATCACACAGCTTTTATTTGTACTATATCACACAGCTTTTATTTGTTCCACATCACACAGCTTTTATTTGTTCCACATCACACAGCTTTTATTTGTTCCATATCACACAGCTTTTATTTGTTCTACATCAAATTCAAATTCATTTATTCACAAGAAATGTAGTTACATAATGGTCTACCACCATAAATAATAACAATCTCCTCACATTCTACCATAACAATGGTGTGTGAATAAGTCAGTCTTAATAAATACATAGTTAATTAATTGCATCATTATAAGTTAATTATTCTATATCAGTTCTATAATTCATGAATGGTAATAATTGATAGCAAATATATATAAGTCCTATATGAATGTCTAAAAATTGGAATAAAATGTAGTTTGAATTAAATTAATATACATTATAATTTGAATAATATTATGTAATTGCATTATTTTCTTTATAATTATGTCATAAATTCTTTTAAGTTGTAGAAACATTTTTCTGCAAGCCACGTTGTGATTCTTTTTTTTTTAAACCTCGTAATAGGTAGTTCTTTGAATTTGTCTGGTAACTTATTATAAACCTCTATAGCTTTAACATATACATTTTTTCATAGATGTCTAATCTACACCTAGGGCGAAGAAGTTTAATTTTGTTCCTACAATTTCTGCCAGGTGTTTCTGAAAACCTATTGAAATACTGTGGATGCAGTTTCACAAAAATACACAATTCTCTAATGTACATGCCAACCAGTGGCAGAATATTGAACTCTTGAATAGCGGCTTGCAACTGTCTGTAAACCAGGCACCACAGATCGCTCTCACGCATTTCTTCTGCACTCGTAATGCTTTTTCTATCTCTAAATGAGTTTCCCCATAGTAAGAGGCCATACGAGAGTATCGACGAGACGTATCCGTGGTATGCAGTCTGAGCTGCTTTCGTCGACACTGTTTGACGTAAACGTTTGATGGCAAATACTAACCGTTCAAGTTTGTTGCAAACAGATTCTACATGTACCTTCCAGTTCCACACAGCTTTTATTTGTACTATATCACACAGCTTTTATTTATTCTACATCACACAGCTTTTATTTGTCGTAAGTTATGCGGCCTCTATCATAATGTATTTCGATTCTATTTTACCAGATGACATTTTGTACAACAGTTTATTTCTTAATACAATATTTGTTGCGTACAATTTTTGATCTATTACTCTACTTCCATAAGTTTGTAGTAATTAGTGAATACTTAACATCCTTATCAATTATGTAACATTATTTATTATGAGTTAACTTTCTAATAAGTCTATTAAATCATCCCTATCAACCTCATGGTCACTGCCGCTGCTATCATCGGGAATGGAAGAATTATAAGGTCGGAGGACTTCACCGCGAACAACAGCAGTAAATTTTCGATAACCTTACATGCCTTTAATACTATATATCGTGTAGCGATCCAACGAGTGTTCTGCTTCGCATACTCTATAGGGTCCGGTATACAACGCGTTAAGTTTTCTAGTTACATTAGCACTTACTCTAGTTATTCCCCTCTTCCGTAGTACTAATTCTCCTACTGAGTACTTAATGCATTTTTTTTTATATGCGATCGATCAAACTTATCCTTCATAAGTGTCATATGTTTATCAATACGTAATTTAGCCGCATTTCGCCTTTCTTCTAATGCTTTCGCTTGACTTTCGAAGTCATTGGGTTCCCCGGAAGGGTATGCCGGTAAACGTGAATTGGCATGCCCAAATAATAACTTAAAAGGGGCAAAACCAGTAATTGCATGAGGAGTGTTATTAATGCCCCAAACTATATCAATTAGGTGATCATGCCAGGTGCATTCGCTATTAGACATAGTGTTCAATCCGTTAATCAAAGTTCGATTTACTCGTTCTAATTGGCCATTCGACCTAGGACTGGCAATGGCATTCAAAACATGTTTAAATTGCATTTCTTCTGAAAATTGTTTAAAATACCGACTAGTAAACGCTTTGCCTCTATCTGTAATAATCCTGTTAGGATTTCCAAACTGCGAAATAATATCTTTCAATTGTTTTATAGTTTCCATGGAACTACAACTTTTGACAGGTTTTGCAAATACGAACTTTGTGAACGAATCTATGACAACTAGTACTCGTATATACGCATTTCCTTTGCGTATTTTTACAAATGGGCCTAAATGGTCAACGTGTAGTGTGTGCATCGGGATAGCTATTTTTTCGATTGGATGTAGTTCTCCCTGCAATTTACCGTGCTCCCCTTTACCGTAAGCGCATTGGAGACATGATTTAACATATTTGCGAATAAATCTCGTCATGCCCTCGAACCAAAACTGTGCTTTAATAGTTTTTTCGCATTTATCAAAACCAACATGTCCGATCTAATCATGAAATTTTTGTAATAATCCCCATTTTGCCAGTTTAGGTATAACGAAACGGTCCCCGCTAATTGTTTTTTTTTTTTTATAGGGAATGTTATCCTTTATGGCATAGTTAGCAATAATGTTTCTATTGTCTGTACCATTCCGTAACTGAGTTAAAAGAAACTGAATATTTTCGTCTTGTAACTGTAATGTCACTAGCCAATCAAAGTTATCAATTAATAGGACATGGTCCTGTACTGGATTCCTACTCAGGGCATCTACGTGCCTCATTCGGTCACCAGATCGATACTCGATTTGTAGATCATAATCTTGGATTGAAAGCCACCAGCGGTTTATACGGGGAATAACGTCCTTTTTTTACTAACGTTGTTCGTAATGCGGCGCAATCTGTCACTACAGTAACGGGGATCCCTACGAGATAGACTCTAAAGCGTTTCAGGGAATCTACAACTGCCAATGTCTCCAGCTCATAACTATGATAAAACTGCTCTTCCTTACTTGTAACCCTACTGAAATATGCAATTGGTTTTAAAACACCATGGCTTTGGTATTGCAAAAGGATACCTTCTAGCCCTAGCTTACTGGCATCGGTGTGAAGCTCCGTGCGAGCATTCCTATCGTATATACCTAATACTGGTCTCTTAACAAGACGCTCTTTTAACGTTTGAAATGCAGTTTCTTGGGCAGAGCCCCAAGTCCATTCAACATCTTTTTTGGTTAACTGCGTGAGAGATCTAGCTACTTCAGCAAAACCGCGAATAAATTTCCTAAAATACGATGCCAGACCAATAAATTGTCTTACCTCATGCATGTTTGGAGGTCTTTTATACTCAGCTACGCAACTAATCTTAGCCTGTCCTGGTCGCAATGTGCCTGCAGTAATCTCATGACCCAAATAATTAACACTTTTCTTTAGAAACGAACATTTGCTAAGATTTAATTTCAAATTTGCTTCTGATAAGAGCTTTAATACATTATCTAGTAACTTAAGACCGTCATCAACAGAGGTTGTCGGTAGCATGACGTTATCGAGATAGGTAGCTACGTCATTACCTAAACTACCTAACACGATTTTGATAAGACGTGAAAATACTGCCAGTGCATTCGCTAAGCCAAATGGCATTTTTTAAAAATTCATATTGCCCAGAAGGCGTAACAAATGCAGTTTTATGAATAGAGTTTTTAGACAATCTAATTTGATAGTAGCCCTGTGCTAGATCTAAAGTTGTAAAGAAAGATTTACCGGAGAGGCGGGATACCTGGTCGTCTATATGAGGCAGAGGATATCGATCTTTAATAGTGCGTGCATTAAGAGCTCTGTAGTCTATACATAACCTATAATCACCACCATTTTTTTTTTTTACAAGAACCCCTGGACTTGAATAATCAGACATGGAGTTTCTTATTACATCTGCATCAATGAGATCTTGAACCTTTTCATTTACAATTTCATTTTCCTTGTGAGAAAGTCGATAAGGCTTGCAATAAACAGGTTGCTCGGTTTTGGTCTGAATATGCATCTCCTAAACCTCTCATCGTAACTACGGAAGGCTCAATTTTTAATTTTAACTTGTCAACATGTGCCACATTGAGAATATTTAATTTGCTGCACGTATGCAGTGAAACTACAATCATTAATTACCACTACCTTCTTGTACAAATCTACGTAAATGTTGTATGTTGTAAAGAAAACATTACGGACCTTTTTATGTGAAGAGCTGGACGCATACCAGCAGCTGGCAGACACGTGGCCCGGGCGACGGCACACCTCACAGCGCGGTACCTTGCAGTCCTTTGCTTCATGGCCTTCTCTTCGGCAAGCGTAACATTTTTTCGGTCCAAAGTCGGTCCCAGTCTCTAGCCGACCCGCGAAGCCGTATCTGCATGATGAACTGTCGGTCTTTGTTGTCCCATCCATATACGTCGCCCAACTGGTCGATCTTGTGCAGCCATCCCTTGACGTTGCTAGATTTTTCATCCGGCTGAAACGTTGGTATAACCTCCGCATCAGTTTGGGTGACACGCCGCTTTTTCCATCGTTTATGTTTCTCCACGGTCTCTTCGTCATTAGAAGAAAAAAAAGTCTATGATTCGTCACTATCGGGGGCAGTATTCTTGCAGCGCCTCCTTTTCTTCGTACCAAGTCCGTCGATGTATGGGCCTGACATAATCCCACTTCTGAAGTGTAAATGCGAACGGTCAGGGTGGCGGCGGCAATGAAGACACAAGTTGTACGGAAAAGAACTTATATTATCCTTTTAATGCACGTTTCAGCGGTTAGAATATGAATGCCCTAAAATATTCTAACCACCGGTATTTATACAAACATTTGACCTAATTTAATACTAAATTCACAAACTCAATAGATAATATTAAACATTGTTTATCTTAATTATTCTGATGATTATTTACATACAATTATTATTTAATAATACATAATTATGTAACATTAAGGATTTATTACACCGGAAGCAGAGGCGCCGGTGTGACAAAATTATGCCTAACCCAAAATCAGTAAGAATCTAATAGCGTCATCATTATATTATACATAGTAAACAAAATGATTATAGGATTTATTATTCGACATAGTGTAAGAAAAAGTACAGAGATCAGTAACAATACGTACTATTTATTAATCGCGCCGGAAGCTGACAAGCGGAAGGCGCCAAGCAAATAAATATAATTAAGTATAAAGAAATATGAGATAACTATTTAGATACTTGATTATAAAATTATTAAATTATAAAACGATAATTGGTTTTAATCTACATATAGTGGTTAAGATGTACCCGAACTAGTAGTATATGTGAGGCCGGAAGTGTTACTCGATAACACAAGATAAAATACGATATGTACCAGATTTTAAATTCAACCTCCATCAGTATTCGTGCATTAGTCTTTACGTGATGTGCTTACAGATATACAGTCAGACAGATAGATAGATAGACAGGCAAAATACTCAAATTAATTGTTTTGGCTTTCTATAGCTCTTCTAGACATCACATTACATTATTCTTCTTAAATATATCTTTCTAGCTTTTGCCCGCGGCTTTGCTAGCTTAAAATTAGGATAAGTTATGTTAGTAACAGTAATTTTATTAAATTAAAATGTAGCCTATGTTACTCGGCGATAATATAGCTTTCAGAAAGCGAAGATATTTTTTGTATCGGTTGTATAGTTTTTTATTTATATCCTTACAAATAAGAAGTCAAAAATTCATATCTTTCCTCTTTATAATATTGGTATAGATGTATGATAATCACTATTTCATTTCTTATTCGTCTATCTAAGCTCTTAGTGCTCGACACCAATAAATCATCCTTATATTAAAACAATAAAAAAACTATTTAATTAATTAAGAAAATGGACAGGTTGTATTGGACTTTTAGGACTTTTTTACGAGTCAATTATTTTATTGCCGACGTGAATTAGGTGCTATTATTGCGGCAGACATTTGATATTTAGGTCGGTATCATAATAGCATTGTCCCACCACCTTAGTTGATACTTCAGTACTCATAGCATCTGGTGTCACTATTGCCTGTGAACGGTCCTCCAACACTTTAAAAGCAGCGATAGCTCAGTGGAGAGACCAATAGACTGCAATGCAGAGGGTCACAGGTTCGAACCCATATCGCACACCTCTGGCTTTCGGAAGTTATATAATATTCTGACGCTGGTCTAGCCTTAGGGTATCGTTAGCCTTCGGGTTGCGGAGGTCAGATGGTAGCTGCTCCGTGTAAAAACTGATATCCAGTCAAATCCGGTTAGACTAGAAAAGCCGACCCCAAGTGACTTGGGAATAATAAAGGCAAGCCGAGAAGAAGAAGAAGATCATAATAGCATTGTCTGCCATACATATTTCTCGTAGAATCAGTGCAAATATGAACGCAAGAAATGCGTACAGGTCAAGTTTCCGTCTTCGAAGACACCGCCTACAATCGTCGTTTGCGCTGGTTAAACGATAGAAGAATGCACACGCCCTATAGGTGCTAGTATGATCCTGGTTTTAGGCTAGGTTTACATTGTGGAAGTGATATATGTGACTAAGCAGTATGCTGCTATTTGAAGGTAACTTTTGCTGTGGGAGTGTGTGAATGGCTAACCGATAATCTGCAATTTAAAAGACTTATCTTATCGGCAACAGTTTGAAATAACTCTATAACGATAGCAAGTTAAGAGAAACAAGAGCGTAAATTAGTCAAATTTTGCCAGTTTTTTAAAGACAGATCTGATATTGATTGATATTGAAAATCGTTGAGGTAAACAACAACGATAAACGTATATTACTAAACGACTATTAATGAACTAATACAATTGAACGAGTATCATCTCTCCAAAAAGTCTCTCCATGACCATGGCTGCTGAAAAGCAACTGAAACAGTGGGAAAAATTATAAAATTAAATCTAAATAGTTTATATAATTTAAATAGCTAAAATTGAAGTACACAGTAACTAGTAAAAGTCTTTAACAATGGTAGTTTAAAGTTTCAAAATTATGTAACAATTGTGTTTTATAAAAAATAAACAACCTGACAAAATCCGTATAAAGCTTGTTTAATTTCAATGAATATCATAGTTTATATTTTGTTTTTGTTTTTAAAAGACAACTCCCACACTATAGGAATAGTTCTTGTGTCACGGGTGATTTACAAACATTCAAACAACGGGCACAAAGAATACCCAGACTCGTTCATACACATTTGTGGATCACACAAATTTTTGTTCGGCTGTGAAGAGGCGACCACTTACACCACAACGGCATCCGTAGAACAGTCAGTTGAACGAGCATCATTGAGTGAGTATCGCTGAGCAATAAACTAAAGAAGAAAGTTTTAATACGGCTTCTCCAAATCAAGTTTATGTTCCTTTAAAAGCTTTACCTAACTTTATCTCAATACCAGTTTCGATCAAAAGAAGATCAGCGGTTTAATTCTGTAAGCAAAACAAACCAACAAAGATATATTCGCATTTGTATGATACTAGATCTTGCCCATGGATTCGCTTGCATAAATGTAGGTTATGTCAATTTTCTTTCCCTCGAGAACAGTACTTTTTTCTGAATGAAAGTTACCCTATTTCCTTTTCTGTACCCATGACAATGTGTTTACGAAATTTCATGATGATTGGTCGAGTAGTTAAGGCGTAACAGCATAACAAACATACTCGCAATCGTAGTTATAATATTAGTAAGGATAGTATGAACAAAATAGCTCATATCAAAGTTATCATTGGACAAAATGTTCAATTACTTCGTATATATTTTATTCAACCAATCCAACACATTCCTTTTAAATCTAACAGCCATTTTTCAGACTACATTCACATTTTGTTCCGGCTTATCACTGAAGTGGCTGGACTTTTACTGGCATATAGCTAATGTTGCTGATGTATTCATATGCATTTAGTAAAAGGCTGTTATTTTGACATTACAAACAGACACTTTCATTCAATTTATTCGTATAGATTCAGCTTCCGTATATTTGTGACCGCAAAACTCTAAAAGTTGTTAATGGATTGACTTGGAACTTTTACCCATAATTGCATTTTTATTTAAAAGCGTTTTCATATACTTTTTACCTCGATATTATTACGGGAATGGGGAAAAAATAGTTTTATTTATTTATCTAATAATTAGCTACATCGAAACGTGACCAATTTGTAAAATATATTCCGCCATAAGTTTGGCTTATAATAGCGTAAACTGTTGACATTTGGCCTGAGTATGCAAACACTATTATACCTAATTTTCACGCGTAGGACTGTTTGTATTACCAACAGGCTGTAACTTAGTCTGTCTGTTTCGATTTGCCAATAATTTATTTGTTTGTTAATCTATACTAATATTATAAAGCTAAAGAGATTGTTTGTTTGATTGAACGCGCTAATCTCAGGAACTACTGGTTAGCCCATTTATCGAGGAAAACTATAAGCTATATAACATCACGCTACAACCAATAAGAGCGGAGCATAAACGAAAAATGTTGCAGAAACGGGGAAAATTAACTAATGTGAAGCAGACGAAGTTGCGCGGGTTAGCTAGTATGATAACTGCCACGCAGAGGTCTCGGAGGTCGATCCCAAGACGCGCATCTCTGACTTTTCAAAATTATGTGCGTATTAAATATATTGTTAAGAATCAGAAGTGAAACAGCTTAAAATAATAACAGATGCACTTTCACCTTTAAATAATCATTGATTTATTCAAGAAATGCATTAACAAATAAAGTAAGAGATAATAATCGATATCACCCAACAGCGATCACACAGCACATCAGTTCCGTCCGACGCTCGATGTCAAAGTGAGTCACTGCGCGCCGACCACGCTTTTATAGCCCGCTCGATCGGATGCTTCGTGACGTTACTTGTTTACGTCACATTCCGCAACCAACAATATAATTATCGCTTGCTTTAACGGTGAAGGAAGACATCGTGAGGAAACCTGCAAGTCTGTGAGTTCTTCATAACGTTGTCGAAGATATGTGAACTCTGCCAACGTGGTGAACTATGGCCTAACCCTTCTCATAGGGAAAAGAGGCCCGTGCCCATCAGTGGGACAGTTTAATAAAGGGCTGATATTATTGAATACATATTATTTACTTATAAATACTATTATTTTCTCAAAGAGTGAAGTAAGAAATCAATGTGTTCCAATAAACATAAATATCCACAACAGATTTCGTATTATTCTTATACAGAATAAGTGCTTATGATAGAAATCATTCAGTTACTGCGTTCAGACAGATCATATTTGTTCTGTCATTCGTTGAATAATTGCCTATTCCTTTGTATTATTTGTGATTACGCCATATTTGTTTAGTAAGGCTCTGTTTTACAGTATCTAAGTAATATTTATCGAAGAAAAAGGCTCGACATAACTCTTGTTTAATTTAACAAGAAAAAGACGGCGCGTGATTTATATTGGTACAAGTTTTTGTCAGCGGCTTCGCTCGCGTAAATATAGGTTAGGTTAGGTTAGTAACGGTCCTTTTTTTTGAAGAAATATAATCGTTGTTCTTTTCTGTTCCTCAGAAAACATATAGGTAAAAATAACATGCTGATCGATCGAGTAGTTAAAGCGTAAAGGTTCGCGAGGTTAAGGCGTGAAAGCGTAACAAAAAAACTTACAATAACAATTATAAATTTACAGTTGTAGTTAGGAAATCATTGCCAAGAAAATACAACGCCTTTGTGAGAATACTATTTCCTCAACAAATTTTATTAAAATAGGTTCAGTGGTTTAGCTCTAGAAGCGTAACAGACGGGTATAAATACCTATAAATACTTACGAAACTGGCCATAAATAAAACGCCTAAAAAAATTATATTAAGAACACCTTGTCTTTATTTTTATACTATTTGCCTTGTTGTCAACGCTTATATATTGAAATACGTGATCCATCATTGTAAGTTTATACCTCTATTCATCATGTAATGTTCCTAGCATACCCCGATATATCAAACAAATAAACTTACCGAACCATTACATACCTACAAACTACTACTATATCACAATGCCAGTAGGGACACGGTCCCTTACAACAGGGCCCTGCCATAGTCCGATGGCAGGGCCGTACTGTAAGGGATCGTGTTCCGATGTCTTCTACTACTATCTACTAGTTGATCCGACTTCTGCACTGACCCTAGCTGTGTACTTTTGGGCTGTTGGTGCGCTCCTTGCTGCAGTGGTCATGGCTGTTTAAACGGCACTCGATGTGGAGTAACGGGTTCGTACTTTAGCTGTGGCCACGGCTGTATCGGTGGCTGTACTAGTGGTCTCCGTGCGTTGAGCTGCAGCCTTGCGTGTGACTGACTTCGACTACTTGTGATCTGGTCTGCCCAGGAATAAACTTACTACTACTGCCGGTCTAATGAACGTAAGGTTGAGCTCATTAGGAGATACAACGCTATCCGTAACCAAGGCATAAGTACCTATCTTTTGCGAACTGTGACAACCGAAAGACGCTGGCACTGCCAGAAGTACTGCTGCAAGAAAGAGTGTCGGAATAGATTTGCCTGTATTTACGTGAGACTTATAAACATAGCTGGTAAAACGTAAATGTAATATTGTTTTTATAGGAATGTGTGAAAATAAAGTTAACGCAAATATTATGTTTGTTTTTCATAGAAAGGCAGATAACAATAAATTTTAAGAAATATCCATTATGAAATCCTTTTATTTAGGTACTTAACTTGTTTTATAAGTAGAATTCGTACGGATACCAGACTTGGGAAGATTGTTAGCTAACCGAATTATCTGGAAGACCTATTATTATCTGGAAGAAATTACTCACTAGTAATGCTTTGCAATTATATAGAAGGGTTTCTAAACATGCAATAGTTTTACAGCAATGTGCCATACATTGCAATATTCTCAACTATAGCTAATCTAACATGTTAATGTGTTGGCCATGTCAAACGTCATTGTTCGGCTATATTGCCGAGACGTAAGTAAAATATTGCCGTATATTGCACAGTTAAGTTTAATTGCTGGTAATGTTTTTTTTCGTAATATTATTTATTTATAAACATTGTTCATATAATGTCTTATGATTAGACATATTTTAGTTTCCGTAATGAAAATCACATCTCATTTCTTCGACATTTGCTTAACACACGAGCATAGATAGTTCAGTAAACTTATTACCATTCCACAATGTTTATAAAGATGTATGTTAATTATTAAATTATAATTATTTCAATAGATTTTGCCCGCGTCTATGCTTGCGTAAATGTAGGTGATGCCAATTTTCTATTTCTCGGGAACAGTATCGTATGACCTGTTTTGTGACCCTGAAAATGTGTATGTGAAATTTTATGATGATCGATAGATTAGACAAGACGTGAAAGCGTAACAAATAAATATACATTCCGAGGCTGCCTATTAATGCAGCACTATAAAATGTATGCCTATTTATATACTACTAGCTGTTCTGAAAGACGTTGTCCTGTACCGGCGAAAAAAAAAACAAACTAAACCATCCTCGAATCCACTTGAACACACACAAAAAAATTCATTCAAATCGGTCCAGCCGTTTAGGAGGAGTTCACTGTTAACACACGTACAGAAGAATTGTATATATAAAGATAATAATGTTGAAATATATGCTTTTTTGGCTTTTCTTAAATAAATGTTGCTGGCCACTAACTGGAATACCACCACACATTACAACTTACGCTTTTAAGTTTAGAACCCTCTTTATGTTTTATAAATTTACTTACTTACAGTATTAAAGTTAGTTTTTAAGTAAGTTGTTAGTAATGAAAAATACTTATAAACTTTTACCCGTCTCTATCTAATTAACAACATTAGTTCTACCACTTTTCATAGTTAATTATTCATTTTTCTAAAAATGCTAGAACAAAAGTTTTAGAGTATGATGTAAATATGACATAAGTACCTAAAAAGTTTTATAAAATACAATGCAATACCCTTCCATTCTGAACTCTGAGAGGAATATACGTATTATAATAATAATAATAATTTTTTTTTTTTTTTTTATTGTGTTGTGTTTTGTATTGTGTTTGTTTTTACCATAAAATGTCTCGCAGTTCAGTGTACCTCTTGGCATAGGCCTCCTCTAACATTTTCCACTGTGTTCTGTCCAGTGCTACCACTTTCCAATGATGTCCTGCAGTGAGTTTCAAGTAGTCTTACCATCTTGTTGTTGGCGTTCTCTATTGTTTTTTCATCTCTTGTAT
Source organism: Catocala nupta (assembly GCA_963675205.1). Taxonomy (NCBI): domain Eukaryota; kingdom Metazoa; phylum Arthropoda; class Insecta; order Lepidoptera; family Erebidae; genus Catocala; species Catocala nupta. The sequence continues at coordinate 6,783,767 of OY776101.1, read as the reverse complement.
ATCAGTAGGAGAAAATGTTTGCCCCATTTTTTTGTTTGTCCCTTATCATATAACCAATCCATATCCATTTTCTTTGGTCTGTTTGATTGAGTATGTCAGCAACATTAGTTGTTTGTCTTATTATGGCACTACTCACTTTGTTAACAGGTTTAAGTATTCTTTATTTAATTAACTAACTTATATTAACTACATAAGAATATACAGAAGGCAAAATCCCATTTCATTATTAAAAAGTTGTTAAACTACCACGTTTTGGATGATTTTCTTAACTAACCTACTCTATATACCTTTATTATTTTTCTAACTCACCAAAACATAAAATAACACAATTATATAAATAACTACATATAAATAGGTAACGTGCATAATACACATCATATATTAGGTACATAATACCATATTCCTTATGTAGTGAATATAGTATTGTTATACCAGTGATTGTTACACATTAATTGCTATGTTATAATAATTATCATACACTACACCTATATACACGTAACTTGTTTGCGCAAACTATACACCGTTTCTTAATATTGTTACGTGCAAGGTTCGAGAGATAAGAATGTAAAACAATATTACCGACTAAAACGTTTTATTCTACCACACAATTAAATTTAAAACACGACGAACACTATACTACACTTTTTCACTGTAACTGCTTCTAATTTCGTAGTATTTTCGCTTCCGTTCGCTTCGATAAATACTTGACCGTTTACGATTGTAACAGACTTAGCGATACGCGTGCGCTCTATTTATACGCGGGTAAAGCGTTTCTGGAGTATTCTAGAAAAGCCACACCCGGTATGTAACAGTACGATGATTCGAGAATGTGCCAGCGTACTCTCTACTCTACTCGTACCGGCGAACTACGTAGTTCCGTAAGACATAAGTAGATGGCGCTGTAGTAAATTATTAGACGGAACTGCCGAGTCTTCCCCACAATGCCAAGAGATGACACTGGGTGTAACAATATAAAGCCATAGTGATAACTAGACAACCAATAAATAACATGAAAAAACATCGTTAAAATTCATGTGTACATACTATTTGTCACATGTGTCATTAGGCCTTAATGAACATGTGTTGCATTGTACTAACAAACGTTTACCTGTCTCCCGATGCGCGGTCGTGCTAAAATGAAAACTTTTCTAATATACAGAGTACCTACATAATATCATGGCGTAGTAGTTATTGTGTCACCAACTGCCACGCCAGTCAAATATTTGTCTGCATGAACATGGATGTTTATCTTGGTCTGGGTGTTTCTATGTATAATATGTATGTATTTACAAAAAAAAAGTATATATGTATGGTATATACGTATGTATGGTTATCCATTGTCTAGTACCCATAGTGCTCTGCTTAGTTTGGGCTAGATGGTATTGTATGTAGGTGTAGAATATTATTATTATTATTTACTAACAAAACGATAATCGGCCTGTAATTTTTAGTAATTACATTTGTATTGTATTTTCTCTGTAAGTGATTGCAAATCTTTTGAGACAATAAATTTCTTTAACCATAATCATAATTATGTATATAAGCTTGTATATATTTGAACAAGAATACTCCTACCTAGAGCTTAGGCAATGATTTCCTGTTATTATAAATGCTATGAACAAAAATACCGCATGCCGACATGAGGTTGAATTCATATTTGGTGCTGACCTTAAATTCCCGAGTAAAATTTTCGGATCGCAATATGTTACAAGAATTTATTGTCAGCAAACTCCCAGTGAAATATTAAATGGCTGCCGAAAGGTATGTAATACTTAGCTACGCTATCATATTGCTGAAGCTTATGGAGAATTACAGGCGTAACATAACATTGAAATGAAATCAATATTTCAATATAACTGTGTTGCAATATTGATTTCATTTCAAATTAATATTATAGTATAGATGTTTGATACTAAATCTCGCTGGAAGCGCTCGACAAATATTGATGGCATCGCTTTAGATGAAAAACCTAGAGACAAATTTTAATTCATAGTTTAAGGTCCTACTATTTATCTATATACATATCTGGCGGTAGATAATGCGACTGCTGTGCATGAAGCCTCGGGTTCGAATCCCGGGTTGAGCCGGGGTAAGAAATGTCAATAGCAGCCCAGAATAGGCATGTTGATAGAGTTAAAAATAAGTGATTGGAATTAGTCCATCTTTTAGATTAGCAAAAAATATTGGAAACCCATTTTTTGTTTGAACAAAACATCAAACATTTTTTAAGATATAACGCATTAAAGTTCGGGAGTGGGGGCTTATGACGTCACAGTCCTATAAAATTTGTACCGACAAGTGACGTAACACGAAATTTAAACCCGTTGTATCTTCGTTATTATTAGTTAGTGTGACAAAAGAAAAAAAACATGTCCATTATTTTTTGCTAGTCTTATAGATGGACTAAGATCTTTTTTTTTAGTTAATGTGCTTATTTACCGTAATGGTTGTTTGCCGTACTATCGCATCATGAATGTTAGTGAACAGAAATTGCACTTGTGTTTGCGCACACACTTGTGAACTATAATTTCTCCTGCGCAGATGACTAGTCTATGTTAAATTGCCTGACGTGACCGAAAATCGGTCTGGAGGACATTATTATTATATGTATGGTATACCTATGTATATTAAAAAATATGAGTGGTACTTTCAGTATCTACCCTTGCAATATTATAACAAGGACGATAGCTAAATGACGTTTATACTTACTTAATTTGTGGCGATCGTAAATATATGATATCTATATTATTCTGCATAAAACGTACCCAATTCAAGCTTTTATGAAATTTTATCAGCAGCGGCTGTATTTCAATTTATCGGGCGAATAACTTAATTAAATGTTGTTAGGGTTATATATATTGACGTAGTATTGATACTGTTATCAGATCATCCAACATATGACTGGAAAGAAGACATGTTTATTAAAACATATTGACGCCTTTATCTGGGTAGGCATAAGAGCAGCGATAGCTCAGTAGGGAGACCAACAGAGTGCAATGCAGAGGGTCTCGGGCTCGAACCCACGTCGCGCACCTCTGACTTTCGGAAGTTATATGACTTTTCGAAATTATGTGCGTATCGATTGACAATTATCGCCTGCTCCGTGCCTCGGAGAGTACGTTAAGCCGTCGGTCCCGGCTGCCATGAACATTTTTGGCAGTCGTTATTGGGCAGTCGGTGTCCTATAATAATATCCTGACACTGGTCTAGCCTTAGGGTATCGTTAGCGTTCGGGTTGCGGAGGTCAGGTGGCAGCCGCTCCGTGTAAAAATTGATATCCAGTCAAATCCGGTTAGACCAGAAAAGCCGATCTCAAGTGATTTGGGAATAATAAAGGCTAGGGAGAAGATGCACGCCTTTATCTGGGTAGGCATGCGCGTTGCAGAGGTGAAGCTACAATTTGTCGTCTATTGGACAGTATTCTAGACGCCATTCTGCTAATGAGAAAACTAAAAACACTTTGCTAAAACCAGGAATCGGACCCGAGACTTATTTGTACAGCTTTCACTATCACTGCGCTACCACTACCGCTACTTACATATCGGTACGCCAATGAGGAAGACTTATTTAAAAAACTTAAATTCAAGTCTTTAAGTCCACGAAATGATAGGCAGGACTGTATTTTATACATATTACGCCTGGTATATATTACAGGGTACTATATAGGTATACTACAGACTTTCTCCTTATTATGAAGATTTGGGACAGAGCTGGTCAAAAGTATCGCAGTCTATTTCATGAATTCCCAGACAGCATATAGCAACGTAAATATCCTAAATTTAACAAAATCACACTACTCGCCTCGAATGTTGAACCTAAGATCTCGTGATCGGTCACCTACATAAACACAAACACATCCTTATAACGTGGAATTTAAGGCAGAGCTGGCGAATTATGTTGCAGTCTATCAGTCATGTTTGTCACTATTGCTATTAAAAGTTTTCTAAATCAAACCCAATAATAGTGTTCGACTCGAAACTGACCCTGGAATAGCGCGATTGACAGCTGTCATGAACGCAAACTAAACATGTTAACATGAATACCACCGCAATCTCTAAAGCTTTGTGCTAAGTTGCAGCTTAGCCAGATTAAAATTCATGCAACTAAAAAAGTTTGTAGCTTTTGAAAGTTACGCGGCGGTATAAACTTCGCAAGTTGTAAAAGAGGCTTACGAATTTCTTCTTTATTAGACGTTTGAAGACGGTCTACCGAAATATGACATATGACAATCTACAAGACGCCACATGACGTTGCCTTGATCCAGAAATATTGCAGTACAACATCGTAACACGTTGCTGACGTGATTGTGTTAAAATTCACTTACAGTGTTGACAGAATGAGTTTGAAGGATAGCCGAACTCATCTAACATTCCAGTGTAAACACATAGTCGTTTGACAACTTAGTTCGTAGCCGAAGTCGAACAAGTTCGCCACCGCGAGATGGTAACTTTGGAAGTCAAAGGTGACAATCTTCTCGGTGTAAACAACGTTTCAACTTCGGCATCCGGAAGTCAGTACTAGGCTTAGTATGATTTAGAACGTAAAGTCAGAGGTGCACGCCTTGGGTTAGAACTGAAGACCTCTGCGTCCAAGGATCCAAGGATCTCCCACTTAGCTATCACTGCTTTTAAATACTATGGCCAGGCTATTCATAGCCATTTATTTTATTTTTTGTCGTCAACTGCCGCACTTGGTATAATTCCTGTATCTAGGTGGACAAACATACAGGTATACACATACACACTAGGTGACACTAAAGATACACGAACAACAACACATACACAAACAATCTACTACACAATCACACACATTACACAATACAACATATCATCACCGGGGCTGTCATCGGGGCCGATCGCCGGCATCGGGTCGCTTACGGTACCGTACGAGTCGAGATCGGGAGGCCGTCAGATTGTCTGCCCAAACTGGGGCCCCATAGAGGGCCATGGACCGCATGATAATCGTGGCGTGCCCGAACGTAACATAACCTTATTTAACTTAACATACTTTTACGCGAGCGAAGCCGCGGGCAAAAGCTAGTAATATTATAAATACTCACGAAACCAGTGGCTGTTAAAATCATAAAGTAGATCACAAAACATATTTTCCGAAAGACAAACATTAATGCCATCATAGATTTAAAAAAAACATGATTTTGAATTGTTAGAAATAATTAATACAAAATTACATAAAATATAAATATATGCATAAAATATTTTATTAAAAGGCTCAATTCATTTATATCAAATACGTCGCGTTAAAAGGTGAGGAGCTCGTGACACACAAGTATGCAAGCGACGGGACGTGAGGCAAGGGCGCGTGACAAGGGTTTCATCAGCGTCGATAGCAGCATAAGAAGCATATTGTCTTTAGCGAGCAATAGGAGTGTGTTTTCCGTATGTGTCTTTCTATAAACTAACTGAATACTTATAACAGCTTTTGTACATATTAAGGTACATACATAAGTATGTATTAGAGCGCCTTACTCCAGAAAGAGAAGGCGGAGACGTATTACACTTAAATATCGCCAGCTATAGTTTTAGGTCTAATGTAACAATACCAGACTCCGTGTTCCTAAAATTCAATAACACTAGCCGATCTGGTGTCGAACTTCAGACTTCATGCACTGCAGTCGCACTCACTACCACTACGTCGCTGAGGCAAAAATCTAGATGACAGCAAAGGAGAACGCTACTACTAGGCAAATCGAGGCATCATAGCAAACTTATACAGGAGCATTATCAAGGTTCTTGGTAAGCAAAAAAGAAAAACTACAGTTGCCGACGTAGCTCCCCGGATAGCCAAGCTGAAGTGGCAATAAGCAGGGCACATAGCTTGCAGACCCAATGGCCATTGGGACAGAAAAGTTCTGGAATAGCGGCTACACACAGGAAGACGTAGCAGGTGTAGACCTCTCACAAGGTGGCGCGACGAATTAGTGAGGGTCGCGGGAAATGGTTGGATACGGGCAGACAAATACAGTCTGTTTAAAAATTCTTCGGGCCATATTCAAAGTACTTATCCATGTTGAGTAGACTCATGCGTCGGAATAATATAAAAGCAAAATTGTAATCTAGTACCTATATAAAAAAGCATTGTAGCTTAAAAACTTGTATCTATTTTTATAAAAGTACGTGCCAAAAATATCGTACAATCCTAATTTCATACCGGCAATAAACTTTAAATTTAAAATCAGCGAAGCAAAGAGAATGTGACATGAATATTCATACGTCGACATTTAATTGCGAGTTCGTACAATCATTGAAATATTTATATTTTCGCTATTTCTGAATATGGCTGGGTTATTTTTGGTTGTTGAAGTATTATGTAAATGGAAGATTAAAACTGTCCGTTTTAAGCTTCTTACTTCATGTAGACAAATCTACTTGGCCCCAGAAATAGAAAATTTATGACAGTACTAATAATAATGATAATTAGTAGTGAATGCGACTGCTGTGCATGAAGTTCAGTTCCAATAAGATTAAAAAAGCTATTGGGTTTTCTTTCATGAAAATCTCAACAGCAGCCCGACATTAAGAAGTTGCCGATATTGCAAACCCCAAAGCACGTAAAGTCATGGGTCCTGCAACTGATCTCTCGTGCCGTCTTATCGCACTATAAGACAGAGCACTTGTTTGCCTACACACTTCTGCGTATCTTTTGTACAGATAGCTACTCGTTGTTGTGATTACCTGCTATGACCGTAATTTGGCCTAGAGGATATTATATTTGTCTAAAGGTGTGTCCAAACATTGAGCGGCAAGAAAGCGGCAGCAACACGCGGCGTTTGCGTTGTTCATTCATCGTTCGTTCAACATTCGTCGGCGTTTGACGAAGCAGACGAATGTTTGCGCGGCAGTATTGCGCGGTACACCTAACACACGCCGCGCGATTCAGTTGACATCAGAACTAATTCACGTACCTATCTCGCCAAGGCGAGCCAAGCGAAGCGCAAGGGCACTACCTACCTTTTCTCGAAGCTCTTCGTCGTTTTTTTGAGCCCTTATAACTTGGGTTTGGAATATACCAGATAAACAAAATTCTCGGTATATGTTGTTAAGAGCAGATTTATTAAAAATATAAAATTTTAATTGCATAGCTCTTATACATTAGATTTTATTAATATCTAAAAAGCCCTGATTTCGCCACTGACTCACTGATGATCATCAAAATTCTTAGGATATTTCCTAATGTCCTAGAAAGCTGAAATTTGTTATGTACGCTAATATTAGTACACAAACAACAAAAGAATTATAAAACTTGTAACTTTTATCCTCCAACCTCATAAAATAGGGAATGGAAGTTTGTATGAGACTTCCGCAATTTTGACGCTAGAGGTCTGAAAATTTATATAGAGACTACTTGTTATTATATTATGTGGCTCGGCCGTTTCGATACTATAAGATCTATTAATAGTATAACAGAAAAGTAATGAACAGTGGATACATTTTTCACCTTACGCCCATGTGAATGTAGCAAAATGGCCAAGCCACATATTTTGACTAAGGTGCAGAGTTTGTGAAGTTAGGCGTTATAGAGTTAGGGCGTGTAGAGTTAGAAGCTTGGCTCTACATGAGTTCTGATAACTTTTTGACAGTGCGCGTCATATGGTCTCGTCTTGGTAACATTTTACATGTTACATGAAAATGTTTTTGTCGGGATTCACTTTTGTCTTTGAGATCCTCAGACGAAACTACCTAAGTGAGATTGCTTTTTTACGTAAGCAGCAAGTGTCTACCCATATTCGTAAAGCAAAACCTGGTATTATCTAAAAAAATATCGTTAACGGTGTATTTAACGAAAAGAATAAATATTTCAAGACTTATATATTTTAAAAAGAAGGAAATGCCAAGGCAAAAAAATATTGTTTAAAACAAATGAACGAAAGCCAATTATTGTCTAATTGTCAATTGTCTAGAAAGAACAGGGCTTGAGTTTTGTACGGTTTACTTTAGATACCAGCACTGTCTATGAGTGTTTTTTCCATGTAAATATTTGACAGTTTCCAAACCCTGATGGTTGTCACGGCTTGGCTTTAGCATGGCGTTGGCGTGGCTCTGCTTGGCATCTGGCGTGACGTAACACGTCCAAACACAAATACTGACGAATGTTTACTAAGAATGTTCGAGTGCGGCAGGTAGCCAGAAGCGTTCGTGCGTGGCATTCGTCCAATCACAGCGCGGGCGCTCACGAATGCACCGCAATGTTTGGACAAACCTTAATGTGCTGGGAATTTAATTAAAAGTAAACACTTACATGGTTCTCCTCATTTTAAATGTTAAAGAAGGAAATTTTAAAAGTTTTAAGTAAGCATCAACAAAATATTTAACATGTTCGATAGCAACTGATCGGCGCGGCTGCCTTTCTTAAATTAATTTTGAGCATATTTCTCAAATAGTTTACTTACTTGTATCCGATATTGGTCAATTATATAAGCTAACGTTAAAGTTAACACATGAAACGAAGACGAAGAAATAAACATAATATTTCATTCCACGCCAACCATGCATAGATGTTGCAGCCTAACATCAATAAAAATATGAACTCGTAAGTAATGCAACTGGATGAAATAGAATAAAACGCTGGCGAATGATAGGAAAATATGCTGGATGAGTATTTAGTAACACACTCCTCTTTATTCACAAAAGCTATGATAAAATACGTCACAAATGCCAATAGTAAGGCTAAACAGTAACAATAAAGCGATAAATCTTGCTTTAAATATGTATCCATAAAATAGAAGCCGTATAAATTTATTGTAATGAAACTACTTTATACGGACTTTGTCGTATTGTTTATTTTAAAACTCTTTTTAAAACTCCGTGTGAAGAATAATCCGAAAAACATTCGGATTAAAATTAAGCACTTCAAAATTATCTGTGATTTTAAGGCTATTTTATTTTGAATGAAATTTTGAGAGCGCATTTTGTATAGGGATTAACGTTTCGATGCTACTTTATAACAGGCACGTCTTAAGTCATGGCTCATTATTTTTTTACGTTTAAAAACGACGTTATCAACGATTCTATTTTATAGTACAGCCTATGAACAGAAATCACATGGTTAGAATTAAATATTCATCGAATGTTCTGTTAATATGCTGATGACATGTCCTTTTCTGTACCCCTGAACGTGTATGCAAAAGTTCATGATGATCGGTCAAGTAGTTAAGGCGTGAAAGCGTAACAAACTAACAAACAAACCCACATTTGCATTTATAATATTAGTTAGGATTAGCTTTAGTCTGCGGTTTTGCTTCTATGGTTTTTCTTTAAGATATAGTTTAGTGACGAGTGAGTATTGTACACACAACGGCACATCAACCTAGACTGTTTCAAAGTCAAAGTCAAAAATCTTTATTTCCATAAAAATGTGCAAACAATTCTTGGACTGACGTGTCCAAGAATTGTTTGCACATTTTTACTCACTATTATATATTCACTATTATATTAATAAAAAATAATAATAAAAATAAATAGAAGGAAATAAAAACTTAGCATTAAAAAAGCCTGTTCGAGTAGTAGAGCTTTCATGAGAAGAAGCAGGCAAGAAACTCATGTCCACTCTTTTCAATCGCCAAATGTTTAGATATCAATACAATTTAATGTTATATTATTTTCCTTATATGAGCAGCTGTGTATAGTTGTTAGTTATTTATTTCAATAAGATTTAAAAGTAAAATTCGTTAATCTAAGATACATATGAATAGCACATGAAATAATAGTCACAGCAACTCATATTACAGTTAGCTTAGTAATATGATTAAAAATAACCTGTGAGTGGAAGCAACTCAATCCCAAGCATTTTTATCCTCTATATATTCAATGACTGAGTAATAATAGCCTTTCGAATATAATTTACGTTTTACAACTGTTTTAAATTTATTAAAACTTAGATTTTGAATGTCACTTGGGCGTTTATCGTAAAAGCGCACACATTGACCTATAAACGACTTATTAATTTTTTGAAGCCAGCGCTAGTAGTCTGTTTTTGTTTCTTGTATTTATATTATGTATATCGCTTTTCTTATAATATAAATCAATGTTCTTAAATAAATAAATTAAATTTTCATATATGTATTGGTTGGCTACCGTTAATATATTTATATCCGTAAATTTATTTCTTAATGTACATATACCTTGTTTTCATATTGTAAATTGCTCGAATAGCCCTTTTCTGCAGTACGAAGATAGTTTGAATGTCGGCCGGTTGGCGGTTTGGATTTTTGATGTTCACCATTGCTACCACGCCGAGTTTTGTGAGCTCAATCCCTACAAGGGACAAAAAATTGTGTGATACACAAATGTTTGTTTCGAGTTTGCTTGTTCTTTGGTAAATGTGGTTATCCGTACCTTTGGATTAGGCGCACAATGCCACATTCGCAAAATGACATATTGACGCAAAATGATACATTCGCAAAATGTCATTTCTCAATATGCCACATTGGCAAAATGCCACATTAGCAAAATCACACATTCGTAAAATGTCATTTCTCAATATGCCACATTAGCAAAATGACACATTCGCAAAATGTCATTTCTCAAAATGACACAGTCTTAAAAGTTAACGTTAAGTTAATGACTTCTGGGCCGATAATTTATTAATAAAAAATAAAACTAATTTAATTACGTATTTAATCACATTATTTATTCATTTACGTTTATTTTAACATAAAATAAATTTAAAATGTAAACTGAAATAATATATGTCACTGAGAATCATAAACATAATTAACAAAAAATAGTAACTTTTTTCAAAAAAGATTATTTTTTTGTAAAATTGTAAGGATTCATCAACTATTTAATTGAACAGGGTCCGCTGTTTGATGATAATTTTAATTATATGTTTTAACCTATAAAATGGCTATTTATTTATATAATTGTAGAAAAACAACTTTACGCAGAAATTCTGCTAATGATAAACGGTTATCGCTTAACTTTTTTAACAATTTTTTATATTGTTCATCAAAATGGATATCTTTGCTTTTCCGATTCTGTCGGAAATTGTGAAATAAAGATTGTTTATATATATTGTCCCAGTATTTACTTTCTTGTTGTAATTTATGTATGAATAGATATAGTGAAGGTTTTTTAGGAATGCGTCTGTTAATGCGGTGATGCCAGCCTTCGAGGGCTTTTGTTGTTCTGTGTCTTTAGTTTGCACAACTCAAAATAGATGGTAGTAATTTTGGATACCACTGATTTTCGTAATAGGTTTGAAACCTTTTCATTTCTGGTGAATCTGGTGAGTTATTTAAAATGTAGTTCCATGCAGTAGGTATATGGTTAGCTGGCAGTAAGGGTATAATAGCTATAATTCTGGAAATGTTCCGTCCTTCTTTTGTATTATTCAAGTTAATTTTTTTTGCATTCTTCCATACTGCGGCATTATAGTGCCGGTAGCAACCACTAATTTTAGCAGATGGATATACATGTGACACAGCGTTAATTTGTCCAATTTCATAGTCACTCTTGTAAGTATTCATTTCAACACCCATTTTTTCTTTTATTAAGTAAAAAAAGCGCTCGTAGGTACTTTGACTTTTATTAGGTAATAGTGCGTAAATCACAGGGATTATATTTGTGCAATTTTGATTAGAATTGACGTCCATGTGTAGCACATAGAATTGATAGAACGGGTCGGGACATGACTTGAAGGTTCCGTCTGCATAGTAGTCACCTCGTTTGTTCTGGATAACTCTTCTAGCTAATTTTGTAGCAAATATTATAATTTTATCTACATCACCGTCTTCACATACAAAAATGTTTTTCCCTAATCTTTCAGGTATTTTAACTGTTGCTGTATTTGTGTGCTTTAACCTGTCTGTATTTAAAAACGTTTTGCGTGATCTGTACAATGTGTCCTTCACTGATTCAAATACAGGCAGTGCGTCATCAATGTCAGGAAATTTTCGTTTCAAATCGTGGATATGTTTTTCAAAAATTTCTTTCACAGAACATAAATCTTTGCAAACAGCTTTTTTTAAAGAACTTATACAGTTGTACACTTCACTTTTGTAGCGATTAAAACCGCATTTATGCTCCGTGTTTTTTGTTATAACTTGATTTGAGTCGTCAAGATGTATTAAAGCACTACAGTATTTTCTATTTACACACCGCCACACAGTAATCTTTTTTCCTTTGATATACGAGTATCTTTGTTTGTTGTACCTATGATCGCCACAAATCAGAGATTTGTATCCCTTTTGATTACGAACAATCTTAAACTCTGGACCTATTTTAAATCGCAATTAATTATTGAACAGCATAAGTCAACACAGATAGGATAACAAATAGTCTAATTGTATAAAAAATATTTTAAATTAATTAAAAAAAAAAAAAAATATATGGAATTATTATATTATTATATTATAAATAATAATATAAATAATAATAATAATATAAGTAATATATATAAATATGATTTATAAATAATAATATATTTTATCACTGATTTTATTTTCCTTGTGAGTAAACAAAAATTTTTTTATTGGAAGTACCCACCTTCGCTCATTTTTAATATATTTTTTTAACAATTTATATATTACTAATGATTAGATGCAAATGTAATACAATGATATTATCATACATATAATTAATGTCAGAAGAATAATTAGAATTATGATTCAATCAAAGTATTTTTCCGCATGCGCCATCTATTCATCTATCCATTACCAATAATTTAAAGATAAAATAAACCCCGTTGACGCCTTAAGGCGTCATCACTTTTGTACCCGTCAAACCCTGTTGACGCCTTAAGGCGTCAAGCAACAAAAAAAAGAGGGTCGCGCGCTAGTTTTTGCCGTTTTTGTATTGAAAGGCCTGTATTTAAAGTCTTGTATTGTATATCATTGTACTCGGAATGAACTGAGCTTTTCGAACGAACCATTTACTAACTGAATAATAATTGTCTAATATTGTTATTGTTATGTCACGTGACTTCGCGCCGAGAGTTCGTTCGTCGATGTTATTTGTGCCGCTGTTTACTGTCGTTTTTTGTAGGGCAAGTATATAAGTGTAATACATTATTGAAAAGCTTATTCTTTCTATTTTTAGAGACAATAAAAACAATACTGACTTACGTTATTTTTGTATAACAAACTGAAGCCCAAAGTAACCTATTATCATTTATCAGTTTTCCCGCGCTTTTTTATATTTGTTGTTTTTTAGTACAGTATTATATCGTATTTCAGGTTTCAATCACTATAATAGTGTTATTTATTAGTGTTTCTATAAAAATATCTGAAAACAACGCACAAGGTTACGACTAATATTCTGTAAAAAAAAAAACAAAATTTACTTTTGCCGCGCTCTAAATGTACTCGTCACGCATGTCAATGCTACTTTCAAATGTCAATATCTTAATTTTTTCTCACAGACATATATAAAAAAAAATGTTTAACTATAAAGAGCATATTTCTATTTTTAGACACAATAAAAACAATACTGACTAATGATAATTCTGTTTGTCAAACTGAAGCCCAAAGTAACCTATTATCATTTATCAGTTTTCCCGCGCTTTTTTATATTTGTTGTTTTTTAGTACAGTATTATATCGTATTTCAGGTTTCAATCACTATAATAGTGTTATTTATTAGTGTTTCTATAGAAATATCTGAATACAACGCACAAAGTTACGACGAATATTTTTTAACAAAAATTTCAATATTTACTTTTGCCGCGCTCTAAATGTACTTGACACGCACGGTAGTGCCACTTTCAAATGTCAATATCTTAATTTTTTCTCACAGCCATATATAAATACTTCGTTTTACTATAAAGAGTATTTATCTAGAAAATAGAAAAAGTAAAAACTCTTCTTATAGCATTTATATTTCTTTAGAAACAAATATTTTCAATAACGAACAATTTGTACAGTTCTGCTTTGTTTATCCAGGCGTATAAACTCAAGTATACACTTCAATGCGATGATTCATAATACTTGTCGTAGCTTACAATGTGTATTTCTAAGAAACACGAGCGATGTTATCATAACTCAGAGCTCAAAAACATAAACATCGATAGGGCGTGTCAAGTGGCGCTTTAAGTGCCGACCGCGCGACGGGTGTCCGATTACCGGGTAATCTGTTATTGTTTACATTAAGTGCGCGCGGGGCCGGAAAGTTAACGGTGAAGGAAAACATCGTGAGGAAACCTGCATATCTGAGAGTTCTCCATAATGTTCTTGAAGATATGTGAAGTCTGCCAACCCGCACTAAGCCAGCGTGGTAGATTATGGACTAACCCTTCTCACACTGAGAAGAGGCTCGTGTCCTGCAGTGGGACAGTTTAATACAGGACTGATATTATACAGGTTGTGTGGATAACCTTGAAATATCTTATAGTAGAACTGATAGCCGTTCAGAAAACAATAGGAAAAATAATCTATCGTAACTACTACCTGAGATATGTTTTTTAATTACCATATTTAACTTTCTTGTACACTACGACCATAAATGAATGAATTCCATCGGTTTTTTGCTGTTTTATTATTAAACACTAATTATGCTAATAGATAGACAGTCAAAAGTATGACTAGCTACTGCACTTAATAAAGTTTTTTTCCTTTTTTTGTAAATGGCTCTTCTACTATAAATCATTTCAAGTTGATCCATGAATTACCGGACATCCTGTATATAGAGCCCAATCGCAGCCTATCTAACGGGTACTATAGCGAATAGAAGCCGTAGAGGGACATACTCATGCACAAACAAATACATAATTTTACCAATATCGGTCAGACTGTTTCGTAGTAGCTTAGTGACATACACACATAGTAATATAGTCTAAGTTTATATATAAAAATAATAAACCCGAACAGTATGTTTGTTTTTGTATGAGCGCGCTTATCTTTGAAACTTGGTATTGAAAACCTTTTTGCATTTGATAGCCCAGTTTTCATTGACAGCTAGTTATTTAAAACGTAGAGTATTTTATAACCTTTAATGTCGTTTGGTGTTATTATTCTTTTAATGTTCAGCAAAAAGGTCGAATTCAGCCGAAACTTATTTTAATTATCTGCTTAAATCATTTCACATGAGATTATTAATTTTAAAAATGGTGTCAAGCTGTCAAAACAGATTCATTTTTATAATTGAATTCATAAAATATTGGTATACTTATTACGAATTAATTAAAAACGTTTGAAAATATTAAATGGAAAGTTATTCGTGAATTTGAAGTGTTATGACGGCGGCGTTCTGTGGTTTTTAGATCAGAAACGTTATGTAATAAAGAAGGCTTTTTGAACGAAAATTGTAATTAGTTTAATTAGAATTTTTATAAATTGGATTCAGACATACTCTTCGGGTTTATTATCTTTATATATAAACTTAGACTGTATGTGTGTATGTCATTAAGCTATTACTAAACAGCCTAACCGATATTGGTAAAATTATTTGTTTGTGTATAAGTAGGTCGTCTCATTGCGAACCGTTTGTTTGATCATTATCCGTGTAATCGAAAGTAAGGATCTTTTCTCTTATATGGAACGAGATTAAATATATTACATAGGCCAATGATCTTAAGAATTTGGTTCTCGGTTATTTTATTTTTGGTACTTTTCGGTTTCTAAATTATGTAATACAGTGTTAAATTAATAACGCGATAAAATCCGTATAAATGAGTTTAATTTCAATGAATAACATTCGCGTAAACAGAAGACAATATTATGTTGTACTTTTAAGGGTAAAGTCGTGAAATTATGTATGTATTTTTATCGATGTATTTGTATTTTATATAAAAAAAACTATCAGTAAAGCAATAGGATTATATTTAATCACAATTAAATCAAAATAAAACTACACAAATGATTTAAACAAGGAATATAGCGATTTCTACAGTCAACCGACAAGAGTCCTGCTAACAAGTGAACGCTGCGCGTGCCCGAAACGAACTGAGCGACCGTAGCGCGCGCGCCGCTGTCCTTCCAGCTGAGATGACGTTGTAGCGGTGGGGTTAGCCACGCCCATCACTATTTCCGTTGATATTGTTCGACTCTAACACGGCCTCTCCTGATACGTGAACGTCCTCGTTCACCTGCTGTGTGTTGGGGCCAGGCTCTGTGCTAGCCGACGTGGAAGGTCCCATAGGTACATTGGATTCATCGTCATCATCAGCTGTAAATAGACCAGTAGTCTTGTTGTTAATCAACCAAATGAAGCATTCTATTTAATGACACATTAGTTAGTCTACAAGCAATGTGTTTATGTAGCATTCCAGTGTGTATCTGTGCAGTGTCAATTGGGTCCGGTTGTCAATACCTACAATGCAAAAAACCTTAGTAGTAAAAAATCCACATCTCATGTTCTCTACTTTGCATTATGACTAAATCGCATGAAAACATAGTAGCAAAATGCCTACTTTTTCAAAATAGGTACAGTTGTATACGCAACTATTTACACAAAGTACATAAGGAAAATCTGTCTGGCTGGTTATCAAATACATACGACATACTGTCATGTTGATGTATATATTTTATAATGTTCTATTATAATAATAATAATAATAAATCTTTATTTCAGAAAAAGAATCTCCATATCATTTACATACAAAACAAAAGAAAATAATTAAAAAAAAAAATATATAAAAATCACATAAGTAATAATTATAAACTAAGACTAAGACATACCTTTGGTTATGCAGCTATCTCTAACCATTTTCTAAACATAGAACTAGCACACAACCTGTCCGCAAGTTCCTTAATTATACTGTTACTACACGTACCAACCCGGGCCATGAACCCAGCGATTCGACTTCTTTGGATGGCATTAAACGTATTCAGTCTTGCCTCTGCAAACATTCCCGAGGCGCTACAATACGGTGCTAAACCCATTAGGTGTCGGTAGATATTAT